>JAWNMD010000861.1:0-345527 GCA_035044365.1 Drosophila neotestacea
TATATCGCGTTCTCTTTGCCCATGCTCAGGATTTTCCCAAGAATCTGCTATCCGTTGAGAATTTGATTGCCGAATTTCTTGGGCATTTTCCTCGTAGTACGCACGACTCCGATTAATCGCTTCTTGTCGCCTTTGGCTAGCAGACTTTCTGGATACACGCGGCATTGTTATACCCAAGCTCTAATTTACACTTTTAAAAACCACTTAAATATAATAACACTTGATTCTGAAAAAAATAAAAATCACTGTCTACACTAAGCTCTGAAAGAAAAAATAATCACTCTTTGTGCTAGACTCTGAAAAAAGTAGTAATCACTCTATAAATTAATCAAGGAATATGAAAATAAATGTGACTTAGCTGCTGCAATCTTCTTCAGTCTGCTGCGATCTGCTCTAATCTGTCCAGTCTACTGCCATCTGTATTAATTTATTGGGCAGGTCCAAAATTCTTAAGATTCTTTGAATTCACAGAACAATCACAATATTTATCACAAAACTACACAAACTACCACAAGAAATAGTCGGGAAAGAAAGCTCTTCAGCATCTTTATCAGTGGTCATATCTACTGGTCGGCGTCCCTCACCAGGAGCTAATGCGATACGGTCAATTATAGCGTTGTTTTCAATTAGCCCATTGTCTAGCAACGTTTCTTGACCACCAGGATTAAGATTTTCCTCTTGACCCGAAACATTAAGAGCTTCCGCATCGGTTTCCATACGATGACGAATAAGCTGCTCGACAGTTAAGGCATCTGCTGGATCAACGACAAAAGGAACTTCTTCTGTGTTAGCTAGTGGGCCCAACCAGTCCGATGAATTCGTTATATTATGTTTTCTATATAGCTTTGAGTCAAGTAGGAAACGTAATGCCTCAAGAACGCGGGCAGGTCTAATTGTTTCCGTCATAAAATCATATGAATGTATATTCCAATTTGCGTTTCAAATGGATCTGTACGACATGAGTATTTTCAAAAGTGCGTGGAAGGGCTGTAACTGTTTCTGAAACAGAAACAGGAACATTGACAACAGCCCCTCTAACTGCACATTGCCTTTCATACCCTAAAGATATTATTCGCATAAACGGAATTCTTCTAAGCTAGCTAGGTTTTTAAGACAATCAGGGACAACTTGAAAATCAAATCATTTGGACAGACAGATATTGGAAATCTTCTTCTTCTTTGGAATTGAGAGTCTGCATCTATATCGCGTTCTCTTTGCCTATGCTCAGGATTTTACCGAGAATCTGCAATGCGTTGAGAAATTGATTGCCGAATTTCCTGGAAATTTTCCTCGTAGTACGCGCGACTCCGATTAATCGCTTCTTGCCGCCTTTGGCTAGCAGATTTTTGGGATACACGCGGCATTGTTATACCCTAGTTCTACTCTGTACTTCTAAAAACCACTTGAATATAATAACACTTGATTCTGAAAAAAATAAAAATCACTGTTTACATGAAGCTCTGAAAGAAAAAGTAATCACACTTTGCAATAGACTCTGAAAGAAATAGTAATCACTCTATAAATTAATCAAGGA
Source organism: Drosophila neotestacea (assembly GCA_035044365.1). Lineage (NCBI taxonomy): Eukaryota > Metazoa > Arthropoda > Insecta > Diptera > Drosophilidae > Drosophila > Drosophila neotestacea. Next base: position 1,535 of record JAWNMD010000861.1, read on the forward strand.
ATATGAAAATAAATGTGACTTAGCTGCTGCAATCTTCTTCAGTCTGCTGCGATCTGCTCTAATCTGTCCAGTCTACTGCCATCTGTATTAATTTATTGGGCAGGTCCAAAATTCTTAAGATTCTTTGAATTCACAGAACAATCACAATATTTATCACAAAACTACACAAACTACTACTGAGACTACTCCCACTAAAGACTACCACGAGAAGTTGTTAGGACTACTAAATGACAAATCCACTCACAAAACAATGAGAAAGGATCCGACACAACAACTAATAAAAAAGAACAACACAATTATCAACGAACTACACAAATCAAACTATATTGACTGGCGTTTAAAAGCAAAATTGAACAGTATCAGGAGGACACGCACCAAGGATATATGGATTACCGAAGATACATAAAGAAGACTACTCACTGAGCCCCATAGCTGCCTCAACCAACGTTCCGTGTTACAAACTGTCGAAACACATTGGGGAAATTTTAAAAAACTTAACATCGGAGGAATACAATATTCAAGGATCAACACAACTTAAAGCAAGACTTGCGGAAACGACTCTAGACGAAGGCGAAATATTGGTATCATTTGATGTGGTATCATTGTTTACCAATATACCCATAAAATTGGCTACTCAAAATATCATGGATAGATGGACCGACATTACAGAACATACATACACTGAAGAGCAAAACTGTAACACGAGGTTGGTGTTCTCACTTCAACGGTCTGTATCTTCTCTTCTACCTTACGTATGTCAACGATCTTAGTCTTGTTTTTTAACGATTTAGTTAACTATGTATTTTAATAATTTGAAGCCATTTTATAAGACGGGTGAAATATGCCAAAGCAAATTGTAAAAAAAGTCAAATGTTACAGTTTTGCACCCCGAGTATATTTTAAACAAATATTTTTATTAATCATTTTTTTTATAATTTTTCCACAGCCCTATCAATTTTTTTTAGCTCCTCTATGCAATTTGAAATACTTTGGGTGTAGAATTAAACCCATGCAGGAGGAACAGCGCACCATATGTCCTTTGTCCTCTCCCATAGGTCCATCATTCCACTTGAAGTGACCGCATATATCGCCAGCTGCGAATTTACATGGATCATTAGATTTTCAATAGGATTCACATCGGGAGATTGTGGGATCTCTAGTCCAATACCAGGAGCGTCCGATATGGTCAAATGGTCAGATCAAACAAAAATACATCGTTTCGAATCAGAAGGACGCTCCTGGTATTGGACTAGAGATCCCACAGTCCAGTCACCAAGTGACCGTGTAATAGTGCGGCAAACCAACACGCACTCAATTATGGTTTGGAGGCGAATTTCAAAAACTGGAGTGGTTCCCTCGGTGTCAGTCGATGGAATAATGCGAAAGGATCAATATTTAAGCATTCTGCAACAGAATCTTCCAGAAGTCATCGGGAATAGATCTTGTTGCTTAAAAATGCATTTTGGAGCAAGACAATGACACAAAGGACACGTGCTTTTTGGTCAAAAATGTAATGTTAAAACCAAAATTCCAGTCCATAAAGTCGCCACCACAATCTCCCGATGTGAATCCTATTGAAAATCTAATGATCCATGTAAATTCGCAGCTGTCGATATATGCGGTCACTTCAAGTGGAATGATGGACCTATGGTGCGCTGTTCCTCCTGCATAGGTTTAATTCTACACCCAAAGTATTTCAAATTGCATAGAGGAGCTAAAAAAAATTGATAGGGCTGTGGAAAAATTATAAAAAAAATGATTAATAAAAATATTTGTTTAAAATATACTCGGGGTGCAAAACTGTAACATTTGACTTTTTTTACAATTTGCTTTGGCATATTTCACCCGACTTATAAAATGGGTTCAAATTTTTAAAATACATAGTTAACTAAATCGTTAACAAAAGAAGACTAAGATCGTTGACATACGTAAGGTAGAAGAGAAGATACAGACCGTTGAAGTGAGAACACCAACCTCGTGTTACAGTTTTGCTCTTCACTGTAGATACCAAAACAACAATTTAGAAACATATTAGACTTTATCCTTATTGAAAACAACTTAAAATACAACAACATTATTTGTAACCAAATATTTGGAATGCCCATGGGAAATCCCATATACCCGACAATAGCAAACATCATAATGGACAAGATATTGGACAACGCAATAGATACACTAACAAAGAATAATATAGCGCAAGCTAACTTTGGCGCGGCAAAGTTTGGATGCCCTTGCAGTGCCCTGTTGAAGCCGACAGATTTTTTACAAAGTTTGTTAAATGTTGATTTTGAACCGATTGTTCCTATGGCAGCTATATGATATAGTAGTCCGACTTTCACCAAATTTGGTCAGCCTGTTTAAAACTTAATCAAACACTGTGTATATTTGGTTGAGATATTTTGAGAAACAAAAAAGTTTTTCATACTAAATGTTGTTTTTGAACCGATCGATCCTATGGCAGCTATATAATATAGTTGTCCGATGTGAACCAAATTTGGTAAGGATGTATGAAACTTTATAAAACACACAATCTGTAAGTTTGGTTAAGATATTTTGAGAAACAAACAAGTTTTTAGAGCTAAATGTTGTTTTCGATCCGATCGTTCCTATGGCAGCTATATGATATAGTAGTCCGACTTACACCAAATTTGGTCAGTCTGTTTAAAACTTAATCAAACACACAATGTGTATATATGGTTGAGATATCTTGAGAAACAAAAAATTTTTCATACTAAACGTTTACTTCCAACCGATCGTTCCTATGGCAGCTATATGATATAGTTATCCGATCCGGCCGGTTTCAACATATGTACTGCGTGCAGCTAAAAGACGGAACTGTACCAAGTTTCATCAAGATAGCTTCAAAACTGAGAGACTAGTTTGCATAGAAACAGACGGACACACTGACACACGGACAGACGGACAGACAGACAGACGGACAGACGGACATGGCTATATCGACTCAGCTCGTCGCCCTGATCAAGAATATATATACTTTATGGGGTCTGTGAGGCCTCCTTCAATGCGTTACACATTTCGTGACAAAATTATAATACCCTCTGCAAGGGTATAAAAACAGTAGGTAACAAGCTCAAGAAGGCGTGGCAGACTCCATAAAGTATATATATTCTTGATCAGCATCAACAGCCGAGTCGATAAAGCCAAGTCCGTCTGTCTGTTTGTCCGTGTTTTGAGTTCCTAGATCTCAGAGACTATAAAAGCTAGAGACACCAAGCTTGGCATGTACGTTCATCTAAATCTTGCATTGATCAAGTTTGTTTTAGATTTTTGTCACAAAATTGAATTACAAGAGAACCTGTCCTGAAAAAATTATAAACACGGAAGCTATTCAACTAACAATGTTACGGGCAAAAGGAAGGTGAAGAGACGCTAGCAACCTCTGCACAGTGGTTCCGTCAGATGCCAAAAATCAAAAAAACCGCTTTGAAAATATTTAAATTAAATTTACACAGTTTGTCTCTAAAATGTCCAATCTTCCAATTTGCAAACCGGTTTTCGCTGAAAACCTAACGGTACATTCTAAAAATAGAATCAAAAGCATGAACACGTGTTCATTTCAACAGCGCATCGGAGCTGTGGTGAAATATTTCGAAGCAAAAGCGCACTTCAAATCGGACTGGTAACTGTTCAAGTTGATAAATTTATATTATTCAAAATGGATTTTGAAGCTCAAGGTATTTATTTATATTACTTTATGAAATTAATTAATACTAACTTGATATGAAATTAATAAAATCTAACTTGATATGTGAAACTTATTTGTTTGTACCTGTTTTGTGTGTCTCAAATTTGTTTACCTAAAGTTTTAGTTGTGATCCCACACGATTCCAAATAGAGATGTTTTTTTTTTATATTTATCAGAGTTTTAAGATTTTAAAATCGTTAAAGTTAGGTGCGGAATGTTGCGAATGTAGTTTTAATCGTTAATATGCTAACACGACTTTTTATTTTTTCAAGGTCAAATTTCGCCAGCGCGCTGCAGTGGAGCCCCTGTGTTGTTTTTTGTGTCTCTGTTTTTGTTGTGTCTTTGTGTTCGTCTTTTGTGATTGTTTACAGCTTCTATTTGTCAGTTTATTTCTTTTACTTAAAATTATTCTAATTATTTTTCCGTTTTTATACCCTTGCAGAGGGTATTATATTTTTGTCACGAAATGTGTAACGCATTGAAGGAAGCCTCACAGACCCCATAAAGTATATATATTCTTGATCAGGGCGACGAGCTGAGTCGATATAGCCAATGGGTATTACCCAGCTGACGGTGACCATGGTATGGCACGGGGTACTTTCTATGAAAAAAACGGGAAAATGACTTGTTTGGTGCGATCGCCGCACGTGGCTTGTCTCACCCCACTTAGATCGCAAAGAAAATTATGCTATGTCACTGAGGGATGGCACGAGAACGCCCTGTATGTTTTACGCACGTGGTCCGTACTGTACTAACTTGACCCACGTGGTCGAAAAATTTTCGGACTAGGCTTGAGTGAGTTAATTTTATTCCGGGAGAACCACGCGTTGCTTTTTACGTTGCTACTTGCTTTCTTTTTTTTTTCTTGGATAATTTGACTTGTCGCGCCGATGGTTGATACTTGAGAACTCTTTTTATTTATTTGTCGGAGGAAAACTCGCTAATGTTCCTGCTTCACTCCACTTGATTCGATTTTATTCTTCCGGAGAAGCTAGACTTGATGCTTCTGATGTTCCTACTTGTATGATCGCTGCCTTCCTTTATGTCTGTTTATAAAGCCCCCACTTAGATCGCAAAGAAAATTATGCTATGTCACTGAGGGACGGCATGAGAACGCCCTGTATGTTTTACGCACGTGGTCCGTACTGTACTAACTTGACCCACGTGGTCGAAACATTTTCGACTAGGCTTGAGTGAGTTAATTTTATTCCGGCAGAAACACGCGTTGCTTTTTACGTTGCTACTTGCTTTCTTTGTTTTTCTTGGATAATTTGACTTGTCGCGCCGATGGTTGATACTTGAGAACTCTTTTATTTATTTGTCGGAGGAAAACTCGCTTGATTCTATTATTTAATTTCCCGGAGAAAACTTGACTTGTCGGTTCTAATGTTCCTGCTTCACTCCACTTGATTCGATTTTATTCTTCCGGAGAAGCTAGACTTGATGCTTCTGATGTTCCTACTTGAATGATCGCTGCCTTCCTTTATGTCTGTTTATAAAGCCAACCCAAGCTTGCATTCCTGTCGCAGCAGAGAGCATGTTAGCTCTGCCCGCGTACTTCGCATACCCGCGTACTTCGCGTGTGAGGCTCTGCCTGCGTGCACCACAGCAGAGAGCGTCGTAGCTCTGCTCGCGTGCGGTGACCAGAGACCGTGTTAGCTCTGCCTGCCTGCGTCGTAGCAGAGAGCATGGTAGCTCTGCCCGCTGAGAGAATTCCTATTTATCGTTGCGTTTCCTTGATGTTACGAAGCCTTGGGTAGACTGCATTTCCATCGCAGCAGAGAGCATGTTAGCTCTGCCCGCGTACTTCGCAGCAGAGAGCGTGTTAGCTCTGCCTGCGTGCACCGCAGCAGAGAGCGTCGTAGCTCTGCTCGCGTGCGGAGACCAGAGAGCGTGTTAGCTCTGCCTGCCTGCGTCGTAGCAGAGAGCGTGTTAGCTCTGCCCGCCGAGAGAAAAATGTCGCCGAATGATCATGTCGCGGCACCGTGGCCGTTTTGTAGCTTGGCTCGCACGTGGCATCTCTCTCCATTTCCTTCACTAAGTTCAGAAAAAAAAGTGAGAGAGAAAAAAACAAAAAAATACCTCGTGCGTTGCGAATCGAAAACCGAAATGGCGAATCTTTTGCCGTTGGAGAAAAATTTACCTCTGCTGAATTTATTAAATTTTCCTTCCGAGACCGAAATTTTCCTGAGACTTGTCGATTTTCTGAGACTTGAGATTTTCTTCTGAGACTGCGAATTTTCTACGATCTTTCTGAGATTTATTTTTATTTTTCCAAGATTTTCCTGAGACTTGAAATTTTCTTCTGAGACTGCGAATTTTCTACGGTTTTTCTGAGATTTATTTTTATTTTTCCAAGATTTTCCTGAGACTTGAGATTTTCCTTCTGAGGATGTTGAATTTTCTTAGACTTTTCTTGGACTGGTGACTTAGCCGGGAGTGACTTTTCTGACGAGCCCGGGTTTTATGGGGAAAAATATATATATAAAAATGCAGTAAGCTACAGTGGAGCAAGCTCGACAGTAGGAGACCCAGCACTTTTTGAGTGCAAAGCGTTAACTATCAATCCCATTCAATAGATGGCGCTACTACGAACATATCAGTTGATAAACAGAGGTCGCTAGCGTCTCTTCTTCTTCCTTTTGCTCGTAACTTTGTTAGTAGATTAACTTTCACGTTTATCATCCGATTTGAATGAAATTTTCAGGACAGGTTTGGACAACAGTGTGTACTATATGTACCAAAATTCAAGGCGCTAGCTTTAAAGGTTCTTTCGTAATTCGACTTCAAAATTTTATTTTTCAATTTCCGGGGGCGGAGAGAGGCGTGGCAAAAATCTAAAACAAACTCGTTCAATGCAAGATATAGATGAACGTACATGCCAAATTTGGTCTCTCTAGCTCTTATAGTCTCTGAGATCTAGGCGACACAAAATCGGACAGACGGACAGACGGACAGACAGACGGACAGACGGACAGACGGACAGACGGACAGACGGACATGGCTATATCGACTCGGCTGTTGATGCTGATCAAGAATATATATACTTTATGGGGTCTACCACGTCTCCTTCTGCCTGTTACGCACATTTTTTTTGCACAAACTTAATAGACCCATTTGTACTTTTTTAAAGTACTGGGTCTAAAAATTTATACATATCTGTACACACATATATATATTATATATATATAAAAAAAAATATTTATATATATAAAAATATATGTTGGAATATATATGAATATATATATAAAATAAAAAATAATATATAAAATATATATATAAATATATATATCTATATATATAAAACTCTTTGTCCTGACTCACTCACTGAGTCATCACGCTGTAGGCCAAACGGTTCAAGATATTGAGATGAAATTTTTACACAACATAGCTGAGACATAATTATCGTGCAATAAGAGGGGATTTTTTGATATCCCCACTGGAAGGGGCTAAAATGGGGGGTCAAAAGTCAAAATTGCTCAGTATGAAATTTTTTTTTGTTTTTTGAGCTATCTTAACCAAACTCACAGATTATGTATTTCTTACTTACTGCTACATCCTGAGAAAATTTGGTCAAGATCGGGCCACTATATCATATAGCTGCCATAGGAACAACCAGATGCAAATTAAAACTTTGTATGAAGATCTGTGTTATTTTTTGAGATATCTCAACCAAACTCACAGATTGTGTATTTCGTACTCATTGTAACATTCTGTAAAAATTTGGTCAAGATCGGATCACTATATCGTATAGCTGCCATAGGAACAGTGGCTTTTAATGCTATTAATAAACAATCAAAAGAAGATGGACAAGGGGATGGGGAGGGGGAGGGGGGTGTTACGATTCATTTGTGTTGCGGCTTTCAAAATCAATTTTCAGTATATCGCACTGTTACTCGCTCTTGCTGCAATAATCCAATTGCAGCGAAAACTTTAAAACAGCGAGCAGCGAAAATGTAAATTCTCTATCTAAATATATAAAACTCTTTGTCCTGACTCACTCACTGAGTCATCACGCTGTAGGCCAAACGGTTCAAGATATTGAGATGAAATTTTTACACAACATAGCTGAGACATAATTATCGTGCAATAAGACGGGATTTTTGGTATCCCCACTGGAAGTGGCTAAAATGGGGGTCAAAGGTCAAAATTGCTTAGTATGAATTTTTTTTGTTTTTTGAGCTATCTTAACCAAACTCACAGATTATGTATTTCTTACTCACTGCTACATCCTGAGAAAATTTGGTCAAGATCGGGCCACTATATCATATAGCTGCCATAGGGACAACCAGATGCAAATTAAAACTTTGTATGAAGATCTTTGTTATTTTTTGAGATATCTCAACCAAACTCACAGATTATGTATTTCTTACTCACTGCTACATCCTGAGAAAATTTGGTCAAGATCGGGCCACTATATCATATAGCTGCCATAGGAACAACCAGATGCAAATTAAAACTTTGTATGAAGATCTGTGTTATTTTTTGAGATATCTCAACCAAACTCACAGATTGTGTATTTCGTACTCATTGTAACATTCTGTAAAACCAAACTCACAGATTATGTATTTCTTACTTACTGCTACATCCTGAGAAAATTTGTCAAGATCGGGCCACTATATCATATAGCTGCCATAGGAACAACCAGATGCAAATTAAAACTTTGTATGAAGATCTTTGTTATTTTTTCAGATATCTCAACCAAACTCACAGATTATGTATTTCTTACTCACTGCTACATCCTGAGAAAATTTGGTCAAGATCGGGCCACTATATCATATAGCTGCCATAGGAACAACCAGATGCAAATTAAAACTTTGTATGAAGATCTTTGTTATTTTTTGAGATATCTCAACCAAACTCACAGATTATGTATTTCTTACTCACTGCTACATCCTGAGAAAATTTGGTCAAGATCGGGCCACTATATCATATAGCTGCCATAGGAACAACCAGATGCAAATTAAAACTTTGTATGAAGATCTGTGTTATTTTTTGAGATATCTCAACCAAACTCACAGATTGTGTATTTCGTACTCATTGTAACATTCTGTAAAACCAAACTCACAGATTATGTATTTCTTACTTACTGCTACATCCTGAGAAAATTTGGTCAAGATCGGATCACTATATCGTATAGCTGCCATAGGAACAGTGGCTTTTAATGCTATTAATAAACAATCAAAAGAAGATGGACAGGGGGATGGGGTGGAGGAGGGGGGGGGTGTTACGATTCATTAGTGTTGCGACTTTCAAAATCAATTTTCAGTATATGGCACTGTTACTCGCTCTTGCTGCCATAATCCAATTGCAGCGAAAACTTTAAAACAGTGAGCAGCGAAAATATAAATTTTCTGTATTATATAAAGTACTACTTATTACTATTATCTTAAGTCCAACTATAGGGAAAAATTGAATTTACAATTCCCGATATCTAATTAGAAATTACATAAGGTCTGGCTATAGCTGTGAGAAATGTTTCCTATTTTCACTCCACATTTTTCCCCGAGATTTCAGCGAGCGTAGCGAGCCGGGGGTTGGCGAGCGAAGCGAGAGTAGGCAAACCCCTACTAAATATATATATACATATATGTGTGTATATATATATGTATATATGGGGGCACAAAAAGATTTTCAAAAAAACAATATATATATATACATATGTATATATGGTGGCACGAAAAGATTTTTCAAAAAAAGACAATATATATATATATATATAGACGATGGATGGTTAGTATAAATATTTAAAATTTTCACCCGAACTCTCGCCTGCGGGGATATCCCCAGCGATTACCGGCACTAGAACCAGGTGACAAACTCACGAACGAGATAAGGTTCGACCTGGAACCTCGTTCGTGGAATGCTCCAGGGTCCACTGACATGGCTTCAACTCGACGAATGTGTAAGTGATAGTCACTAGAGGTGTAGAGTACAACTCGGAAGCACCTCTCGTGACATCCCTTACACATGTCAAGCCGATCGCGACCACGTTTTCACACCCGCCGAAACTTTCACCTTCACTTTTAAGTCATTTAAATAGACGTTTCCTTTGAGGCACGCACTCGCAAAGCGCTTTGATACTTTACTTTATATTTTCAAATTCACTTTTATCTCTGTTAGTAGGGAAACTTAGGGGAAAAATGGCCGTCGGCCAGCTTACCACAGGGTACGGCGTACCACAAGGTATGTAGCGTGCACACTACAGGGGTGCGCCGGAATGATGCGCTGCCGGTGGTTGCCGTTGCCGTTGCCGTTGTCGTTGTCGTTGTCGTTGCCGTTGTTGTTGCCGTGATTCGTTGCCGTTGTTGCTGCCGTTGCTGTTGTCGTTGCCGTTGCAGTTGTTGTTTTCGTTGCCGTTGTTGTTCTCGTTGCCGTTGTTGTTGCTGTTGTCGTCTTCTTGGGTTTTTCTTTTAGGTTCTTTTTTGCACTGTAAAAATTAAACTTTCCGTGCGCACGTCTGCTCGGTTTCCGGCCCGCCAGAAAAAATGAAGCGTCGATAAAACACGCTTCTCTTATCGATACACCGATCTCGATGTTCGATCGACGCCCAGTACTCGCTACTAGCAAAAGGTGGCGTTTATGCTCAAACCAACCCTGCTTCTCCTATCGATACATCGACCTCGATGTTCGATCGATGCCTAGTGCTCGTTGCTAGCACTAGGTGGCGTTTGTACTAAGATATTTTCTTTCCGAAAATACTGACGAGGCGGGTTTTAAGCCATTTTGGCAAAATAAAAATATAACTTGGGGGGGGGAAATTAAAACTGGGTTCTCGCCGGTTTCATGCCATTGGCGGCGTGGCTTCGTGCCGAAATAATAATAATAATAATAAATTTACATAGCTACATTAAAGTAGTTCGGGGAGCTAACCCTAGAGGGCTCTTCGTGCCTCGGCCAACTCTCGAACTAGCAATGGTTCTCATTATTTGTGAGTGGCAAAATGCCGCCTCACAACCTAGTCCTTGAAATGCTGGAACATGTTCTGGCCAAACATGGCGAAGTATGGCGATACGTATTCCAATGCTGGCGTGTATGGCACTACATATGCAGTATTTCGGGGAGCTTTTCGTCCCACGTCGGTTGGTCTGCCTTCATGTGTCTTCGGATAGCTGCCAACGCCGACTGATTCACATGCTCCGATGCATTCGCCTATGGTGCGTAGTGAGCCCTCTTCATATGGTCGATACCATAGTGCTCCATCAAAGCTCCAAGTTCCCTGGACGTAATCTGTTTCCCGTTATCGGTGTGGCTGACCTCCGGTACTCCAAACTGCGAAAATATCTCGTCCTGCAAGATTCGCACTGTGATAATCGCCGTCGCCTTCGCAATTGCACTCAATCAGTCGAACTTCGTCATGTGGTCCAACGCTATAAAAATGTACAGCTTCTGCATGAGACGATCGGTACAGACTTCCTTGCATATCCGGGGTCTACATATCTGCGTCGTGTGCTTCGTTTCCTTACAGACCGTGCATCCCAACACGAATTCTCGGACATGTACTGTCATCTTCGGCCAGTGATAAAACTGCTTCAGCCTTACCAACGTCTTGCTCGATGAGGGTACTAGCAGTTTCTAATGGAACTCCTGGCTGTCAAACCCGTTCAAAATTAACTCGCTTGAACAACACGCCTTTCTCGACACAAAATTCCGGAAACTCATCATCCTCAAAAGCTGTGGTCTCGAAGTCAAACAGGTTGAGTTCGACCACGTCAAATGGACGCAACAGCATGTCGGCTACCAAATTCTCCTTCCCCTTGCGATGCTCCACATTGAATTTGAATGCTTGCAGAGATAATGACCAACGCGCCAACCTTTAAATCTTTGATGGAACCGCTCGATCGCTTTTACCGATGCCAGACATTTCTTCTCGGTCACGCTGTAGTTGAGCTGGGCACCTCTTAGTTTGGCGGAGAAGTATGCTATGGGCCTATCCCTTTCTTCGTCGTCCCAAAAAGCTGCGCAATTTCCGGACTGATTTCGGCATCGGGAACTGGACTATGGCCTCGACTTTCCTCGGATCAGTCCTAAATGCTCCATCTCCAATCACGTATCCTAGATACCGGAGATACCTAAAACAGGACTTGGGCTTTCCCAGGCCAATAGTAAGATTAACATCTCTCAATGCCTTCGCCACCTCTCCTAACAAACTCAGATGTTCTTCCCACTTTTTCGAGATTATAAGGAGATCGTCCAGATAAACGAACACCTTGCTTCGTAAGGACTGTGGAATCACTCGGTCCATAAGCTGACATAAACGTTGAGCCACGTTACATAGGCCGAAAGGCATCATGCGGAATTGGTTTGGAGGTCGCCCAGTAATCGTAAAAGCAGTATATTCCCGGCTTTTCGGCTCCAGCTCAATCTGCCAAAACGCATGCTTGAGGTCCACGCTGCTGATGTATACCGTATCATCTTCTCTACTGAGAATCGACTCTATATTCTGTTACGGGTATGTATCCTTAATCGTCAACGCGTTCAACTTGGCTCAATCACACCCAGTCTCATCATCTCATCTACTTCGGTATACAATAATTCTTGGATCGGCGGCGATACGATAAAATCGTTCCTAAACAGGCACGGCTCCTTGGGTCAACTGTATAGTATGCTGCACCAGGTACGTCTTTCCCAGATTGGTCCTCTCGTATGCCAAAAACTAATTTTTTACCTCTTCCATTTTCTGTTTCTGATGCGGATCCAGAATGTGCGGATTCCACGTGCTCCAGGGACTCTATTCCCAGAACCTCTGGTGCGAGCTGCAATTTGCGTCAAAAGTCGACCCCAAGATACAGTGAATGTTGCAATGTCGGGCAAACATACAACTTTATGTCCTTGGTGCACCCATTGTATTGAACTGGCACCTCTAACTTTCCCACGATGGTATGTCTGGTTCCTCCTGCTGCTTAAACTGTCGATTGCGATTGGCAATGAAGCTCCTATCTTATCCGGATGTGTCAAGCAAACCGCCTATGAGATGGCCATTAATCTCTACCTCTGCGAACACACGCCTCTCGCCCGTGATTGCAGATTTGATTGCCAAACACACCATGCTTCTTTCTTGTCGTCTCTGCATATATCGTGCTCTGGCCCACTGCACGAACAATGCGGCCACATTGAAATTGCGAGCTCTTGCCTCCTCATACGCCGCTTGTCAAACCTCTAAGGGATAACGTACTGAATATTTGGCCTGTGGTATACCACAGCTATTCCTATTAATTAATATTTCCCTAACGCGTACTTTATCCCTAATATTAGTGCCTACGTATAACATGTAATGTTCGGAGGAACTTATTTTGGTATTACAGGATTGGAGCGCGACTCCTCCGCTTGCGTCTAGCTCCGGTTGCTGCTTCCCTGCTGGCATCGGGGACACGTCGTACATACAGTGCCAGGAAGACCGCACTTTTGGCAGAACACTGTCCGGATCGTCGACTCACAGTCCCAAAACGTGTGTCCCACTTGTGCACAATTCCAACAGGTTCTGTTGCTGTTGCTCTCCCGTGGCTTGGGCAACGCATCCACTTCTGGCTATTCTTTGTCATCAGCATCCGGCTCTGTTGGTGGGACATAGACTTCCTGGACATGATGTCGTGCTCTCCAGCTTCTCCACGTTCGTGATCGTCATCGCATGAATTACCCGCCAAATGCCATCCCTGATATTCATTTTTACAGTCTTTATCAGGTCATAATCCGAGAACGATGTGGGCAATCTAGAGCGGAGCGATATCATCTCCTGGAGATAGTCATCCACGCTCTCTCCTGGCTGCTGTCTACGCTCACGCAGCTCCTGCTCCTGCTCAAAGCTCGTTTTCCGACACTGGAAATGCTGCACTAGACTGTGGTGCCAGTGGACTGTGGTATGGCCAGTCTAAAATCGGCGCGGTGCGGACAAGCGTCCAAAACCAATCACTGGCTCTGCCCTCCACTAGAGCATTGAAATCTCGGATGACATTAGACCACGGCAACTTGTACACCTTCTGCATGTGCTCCAAGCGGAATATAAATTCCTTCACTGGCATTTCCATCAAATAAAATGCCCCATCGCTGGATTTTGATGGGGTCCGAACTTCTGGACGGCCACGGTGGTAGGACATCCTTTCCTGGTGAATGTGTGCTTGACTGCCGCCTATTGTGTTGGCCCGTGTAGCCCCTCCGATCCGCCTCCCACATCCGATCATCATTCTAGTGACTCGGTGGCCACGAGGCTGTTCCCGCTGGTACTCCAATCGGTACCGGAGGTGGCACCGGATATGCAGGCTCTGCTGCTGATCCAACAAAAGTTCCTGGTGGTGGCACACTGTACCTTAAGGGAGCCGTTGGAGGATCTGGTCGCTGCTCTGGAGGTTTTGGTGGGACAATTAGTGGTGGCTTCACAGGCTGGCTGGTCTCAGCACATTCTGGATGTCCACCATGAAATTCAGCATTCTTTCCTCATCTCGTCCTAGAATCCGGACAACTCGCTGGTCAGAAAACTCCGGTCAGTCTACTGTGCTTGTAACAATGCCAGATTAATAGCTGACTTTATCTTTTTTCCTTTCCCCTGAACTGGTTTGCATACCTTCCCTACTGGTCACAACTACTAATCCTATAACGTATTTATCCTTAATTGTTTCTGTTTCCTTCCTTTGACTTAACCATTTAGTATTAGTTTTAAGACCCAGAAAAGGGTCTATTACGTTTGTGCGTAACAGGCGTGGCAGATCCCATAATGTATATATATTCTTGATCAGCATCAACAGCCGAGTCGACATAGCTATCTCCGTCTGTCTGTCCTTCTGTCTTTCTGTCACTTTTTTGAGATCCTAGATCTCAGAGACAATAAGAGCTCGAGACACCAAACTTGGCATGTAGGTTTACCTATATCTTGCATTGAACGAGTTTTTTTTTTAGAATTTTGCCACGCCCCCTTCCGCCCCTGGAAATTGAAGTATCAAATTTCGAATTTAAATTACAAGAGAACCTTGAATGCTAGCGCCTTGATTTTTGGGACATATAATATACACTACGTTTAAAACCGATCCCAAAAGCAAGATTTATTATTTGAGAAGCCAACTGGGACTTTCTGTATAAATTAACTTGGATATATATCTCGACCGTTGCCTTAGAAAATTCTTCGCCTTGAGAAACTCAAAGGAAATGGATCTCATTATTTTAATTTAAAACAAAATCTAAAAATTAATATGCTTAAACAACTTTTAAACGAACTATATGGAAGTTTATGTTTACAAATAATCTTAAGCATCTGAAATGCTTTAATATTCTCATAATTTTTATGTTTAAATTTCAAATTGTTAACTTTTAAGTTGAATAGATCTAGTTGGGTTTTACTGGGTTTCCCCAACTCTTTGCAGCGAATGCTGGATCTAATTGTTATCCCCAGAAATTAAAAGAAAAAACGAAATTAAGAAACAAATTAAAGATAAGCATAAACTCGTCTGTCGGGATTGTTGTGACTGATCAATGTATCTTTTGAGGTGGCGCGTTGAAAAAAATGTATACATACATATGTGCTAGCAAAAGTCACGTTGATACACATACATGCAAAAAGATGTTTGTATGTATGAGTGAGGTGTGAGAGGAAATCGCATAAGCAAAGCGATCTTCTTTTTCGTACTTCTTCTTAGCGTCACTTCAATTTTGGCAACGAGTTAGTGCGGTTGATAAAATAATATTCAAAGTGTCTACTTATTTATCTGTGTTACTATTCGGGATAATACTTTTTTGTATTGTATTTGTTTATAAAAACCATAATTTACTTAATTTTCTTTCAACAGTTAATTACGCATCGACGGCAACGCAGCCTTGGACACGAAGGTTCCGTTCTGGGAACAGCCGACGCGCTATTAATCATCTCTGGAATTTTCGCACAACTGCCTCCTTTCTTTTGGTCCCTCAACGCTTATGAACATAGTCTCTTAACGGCAACGCAGCTTTGGATATGTATGTTCCATTCTGGGACCAGCCGAGGCACACATTCACTATAAGCGAACATGTGACGCGCTTAATTACAGGTGATGGTGGAGCTGGGCTCCTTCTCGCTGACCGACAACTCTTGCGGATACCTGTGGCTGCTAGGGACAATTGCACTCTGTCTTTTCTATGGGTATGTACATTTGTTTAGTAATTGACTTTGAAGAGTCTCATTCTTTTCGTCATTGGGCGTCATTTTTTGCTTGCCGACAGCTTTATCAAATCCGAACATCGATTGCCAGCTAGCTCTCGGTACTTCCAGGGATGGATAAGACCCTCGATGCTCGGATAGTCGGATAACAACATTTATTTTAAAAGGAAATTAACCACGGTCGTCTTCTTTCACGTATCTGTTTTGGAGGAAAAGGAATACTACCATATGGCCATATGTCTCACAACAACAAACCTCCTAAGAACTCCCTATTCAATGACTAACGCTCGGGCAGCTAGGTTTGTTAATATATATGATATATATGATATATATATATATGATATATATGATGGCTCAGTGGCTGTGAACAAATAATGATTTAATTATATATATAAGTTTATTTATATTTTAAGCATTAATTTAAGGAATAAGTTAAATTTATAGATAAATATATCAATAATTTTCGAAATAAACAGCTCAATAATACTATCAGCTAACCAGACGACGTTTTGTAATTTGTATTTGATGCGGACTTGAGAATGCCTGAATAGGCAGCAAAACAGCAAGACTCAAAAACTGCCTCGCAAAAGGGAACGTCGAAACAAACAAGAAAAACACTGTTATAAAAACCTGTGGCCACCCGGTGGTGTCCTCCATGCTGCTTTGTTGTTATTGCTCCTGCCAGCTGTTGGGTGGGCATATATGCTGATAACACTAATACAAAAAAACACTATCATTCAAATGTACTTTTACCACGAATTCAAACTGCTTACAGAACTGCGTAGACCTTCGATATTTAAATTTAAGGTGATATTATATATATTATTTACTTAATATATCATACAGCTATACGATCGATTCAAAATAACATTTAGTATGAAAAACTTTTTTGTTTCTTAAGATATCCTAACCAAACCCACACTTTGTGTGTTTGGTAACGTTTCAAAGAGCCTGAACAAATTTTGTGCAAATCGGACTACTATATCTGTCATAGCTACCATAGGAACGATCGGTTCGAAATCAACATTTAGTATAAAAAACTTTTTGTAACTTTTTTTGTAAACAATTTTATTTCTTATACTTAAGCTCAAATTGAGCCGCATAATTTTTGGTGTTTCTCAAAAGAAGCATCCAATGCTTTCAAATGTCAAAAAAATTTTGAGACATGTAAAACTTTATATTTATTACACTAAATTTAATAATTTTCTAAATTTATTAAAAAGGGCTAGAATACATTTTAAATGAATTTATAAATTTTATGAAATGCAGAAATTATAAATAATTTTGTAGAAACTCGAAATAAATGAATCGCAGCAGATTTTCTTTTTCGAAAAACTGTACAAAAATTAAAATCTCTGGCATTTTAGGAACACCAACATGTAGTGCAGTGGTCGGCACCCATACACTCCCATGTTGGCAGTGCGCTGTGTTGGTATCAACAGACACGTAGTCAGTGACGTTTTCTTGCTTTACACTGAAAAAACGCTTGCTAACGTTTGCTAAGATTACTTGTCTTGCTTCAAAATATAAATTAAAGGAAAAATGGTGGTAAAAAAGAAGCTACATCTCATCGAAATGTGATGGCAAAGGATGCATTGCGCATCACCATCACAATTTTCAACGAAAAAGTAAAGTTCTTCCCAAATTTCATCAAATATTTTCTTTTACGCGCAGCAAGCGTATCGTAACAGCGAAAGCCGAAGTGCCATTGCCGAAGCCACACGAACTTTCATAGCGTCGGTGTGCTGGCAGCGCTGCTTCAGAATGACAGACTATGCACCGTGCATACCACGCGCCTAACACTGATTTAGAGCAGAAAAAGTCCTAGAGCTTTGTGGTAGCCTCTGATAGATACCCCTCCTTTTTGTAGAAAAGGATCATCAAACGATGGGTAAAGGAATTTGATGATCCTTATACGACGAAATTACTTTATGTATCTCTTGTTCGTCTGATTCTGGAAAATGGTTCGTGTGTTTGGTCTTCACAATACCCTAACCAACAGGATCGTACTGTTCAAAAAAATTTTTATTATTTGCTTTACGAGGTTTTAACTGGGTTTCATGGTTTAATTTACCCCGGTATACTTATAGACTTATTTTAATTAAACTGCCCACTTTAACTAACCGTCGTATTTATTATACGTATGTTTATTATACCCTTGCAGAGGGTCTTATAATTTTGTCACGAAAGGTGTAACGCATTGAAGGGACCTCGCAGACCCCATAAAGTATATATATTTTTGATCAGCATCAACAGCCGAGTCGATATAGGCATGTCCGTCTGTCTGTCCGTCTGTCCGATTTTGAGCTCCTAGATCTCAGAGACTATAAGAGATAGACACACCAAATTTGGTATGTAGGTTCATCTATACCTTGCATTGATCAAGTTTGTTTTAGATTTTTGACACGCCCCTATCCGCCCCCGGAAATTGAAATACAAAATTTCGAAGTCGAATTGAAGGAGCGACTTGATTATTGGTACATAATATACACTATGGTCCAAACCTGTCCAGAAAATTTCATTCCAATCGGATGATAAGCACGGAAGTTATTCAAATAAAAATGTTACAGGCAAAAGGAAGAAGAAGAGACGCTAGCGACCTCTGTGTTTATTAACTTCGTAGTGGCGCCATCTATTGTATGGTACGCATTATTGAAGAACAATCAATAGTGAACGCTTTGCACTCAAAAAGTACTGGGTCTCCTACTGATTGCTCTACTGTAGCTTACTGTATTTTTTTTAAAACCTCAACATGCAAGTCCTTAAATTTGCTGCAAGTGGTGGCATAATGATCAATCAACTTGCAATAATTACAATATAATTTTGCTTGAATCTTGCCTGAATCATAGCGCTGGCTTGAACCGTCAATGTGTTGTTCTTTGGCTTGCTGACATTCTGCCCAAATCCTAACAGTGTTACAGCTTTAAGGTTCCGCCTAACCATGCTTGCAAAACTATTATTTTTGGCTCAATTGGTCTTAATTTGTTATAATGTTTCATATAAGACACTCTCTGTGATATACGCAACTTTTCTAATACCTCGTCGAAAATTAAAGATTTAACAAAGTGTGTACAAGATTGGTGATTACACCATAAAATGCAAATAGATTGACACATTTGTCGTTTTTGACAATATGAAAATTTTAAACATATTCTATAAGCAATCTTATAATGTGACAAGGATCACCAAATCGTTCTTTCAAAATTTACATAATTCTGTCAACATGTTCTGGCAGTATTAGAAGTGAATGTACACATTCTTTGACACGACCTGCTAGAGCTTTACGGAGTCTACTTAAGTTTCCGTATTGTGTGAACTAACAAATTGCTGTACTACTTTCAAAGTCGGCATAAAATATGGGCCACTCTAATGGGTCCCCAGAGAATGAACGCAAATCATGTTTTATAGTTTGTCTTGCCATGAAGTGCGCGAGTATTGACTTTCTTTGGAAATCACTGATGTTTTGGTCGATCCCAATATTGCAGGTATTGATGCGGCAATATTCACAGTTTTCCTTTCAATGATGGTTTCGTCTTCCTCCTTTTCACCAGGTCGAGGTGTGTCAACAATTTGTTCGTCATTTGTTGTCATCTTTTTGTTATTTGGTTGCTGCTTGGTAGCACTTGTGCTCTTCTTTTTATGTTTCTTTTTATTTCCTGATGGTGCTATGATCTTTGTCTTAGATTCTCTCACCGTCTCAGAAAATTGTGAAATTACACTATGCAATAGCCAAGACTCCCCCTGGCCCAAAAATCACATTTTCTGATACATATGGACCCCCTGATGCCGAAAATCTACCTTTAAAAATTTGGCTGGGTGTAGTTTTTTTTTTAATTATTTTAAAGTTTAGCGGTTTTTTTGTAATGATTTTTTTTGGTGCTCTTAAATTTTACATCATATCTCGAGAACGTACATTGTTTTTAATTTAAATCAATAGTTTAGCAAACATATATTTTAATATAAAGAAATTTATGATTTTTGTTGATGTTTTTTAGACACAGTACTTTAAAAAAGTACAAATGGGTCTATTAAGTTTGTCCAAAAAAAAATGTGAGTAACAGGCAGAAGGAGGCGTGGCAGACCCCATAAAGTATATATATTCTTGATCAGCATCAACAGCCGAGTCGATATAGCCATGTCCGTCTGTCCGTCTGTCTGTCTGTCTGTTTCTATGCAAACTTGTCTCTCAGTTTTTAAGCTATCTTGATGAAACTTGGTACAGGTCCGTCTTTTTGCTGCACGCAGTACATATGTCGGAACCGGCCGAATCGGATCACTATATTATAAAGCTGCCATAGGAACGATCGGTTCGAAATCAATATTTATTATGAAAACTTTTTTGTTTCTCAAGATATCTCAACCAAACTTACAGATTGTGTGTTTAATAGAGTTTCCTACATCCCTACACAAAATCGGACAACTATATCATATAGCTGCCATAGGAACGATCGGTTCGAAATCAATATTTAGTATGAAAAACATTTTTGTTTCTTAAAATACCTTAACTTAACTCACAGATTGTGTGTTTGGTATAGTATAGCCTGACCAAATTTGGTGCCAATCGGATTACTATATCATGTAGCTGCCATATGAAAGATCTGTTCGAAACTAACATCTAACAAATTTTGTAAAGAATCGGACGGCTTATGCAAATCTCTGCAAGGGTATCCAAACTTTGGCGCGACAAAGTTAGCTTGTGCTATATTTTTATATCCTTGCAGAGGGTATTGTAATTTTGTCACGAAATGTGTAACGCGTTGAAGGAGGCCTCACAGACCCCATAAAGTATATATATTCTTGATCAGGGCGACGAGCTGAGTCGAATTAGCCATGTCCGTCTGTCCGTCTCTCTGTCTGTCCGTCTGTCTGTTTCTATGCAAACTAGTCTCCCAGTTTTGAAGCTATCTCGATAAAACTTGGTACAGGTCCGTCTTTTTGCTGCACTTGCTGATCTTGATAGTGTGTGAAAAGTGTTTTTTTTTAACAACATTGAATCTTTTAAAGTTCTGTGGTTTTGTGATATTTGTGATTTTGTTACTGTTTAAATTCAAAGTGTGCTTGTGATCTTTGTGTGCAGATATCTGCTTTTTGCCATAAGTGTTTGCTTTAAAACAATAAGTTTGTGTAGTTTTGTGATAAATATTGTTGTGAATTGTTCTGTGATTTCAAAGCATCTTGAGAACTTTTGGACCTGCCAAGTAAATTAATACAGATTGCAGTAGACTGGAGCAGATTAGAGCAGATCGCAGCAGATTAGAGGAGATCGCAGCAGACTGAAGAAGATTACAGCAGCTAAGTCACATTTATTTTCATATTCCTTGTATTGTTTTTCAGTTCCCATTTTTGTTTATTTCAGATAAATGATTTTATTTTTTTTAAAGTTTAGTTTTAAAAAGTGATTATTGATTCTTTCAGATTTCAGTTTGTTAAGTGATTATTATTTTTTTTCAGAGCTTAGTTTATAGAGTGATTACTATTTTTTTCAGAGTCTATTGCAAAGTGTGATTACTTTTTCTTTCAGAGCTTCGTGTAAACAGTGATTTTTATTTTTTTCAGAATTAAGTGTTATTGTATTTAAGTGGTTTTTAGAAGTACAAAGTAGAACTAGGGTATAACAATGACGCGTGTATCCCGAAAATCTGCTAGCCAAAGGCGGCAAGAAGCGATTAATCGGACTCGCGCGTACTACGAGGAAAATTTCCAGGAAATTCGGCAATCAAATTCTCAACGCATTGCAGATTCTCGGTAAAATCCTGAGCATAGGAAAAGAGAACGCGATATAGATGCAGCGTCTCATTTCCAAAGAAGAAGAAGTTTGCGGATACGGCAGAACCAGCAAGAAGCTGATACAATTCAGCATAGTATACGCCGACAAAGTGAGGAATATCGCGCTGCAGAACGGACACGGGATACTAGAGCCCGTGCAGCACAAAGACAGGATGAAGAAATTAAACAAGAAGAACGGGAAACAGATACTTCGAAACGTAGAATTCGTCGTCAGAATATGGAATATCGCGATGAAGAACGAGCAAGGGATACCGAGGACCGTGCTGCTTAAAGACAGGATGAAGGAATTAGACAGGAAGAAGAGGAAACAAATACTTCGCAACGTAGAATTCGTCGTCAGAATATGGAATATCACGATGAAGAACGAGCAAGGGATGCCGAGGCCCGTGCTGCTCAAAGACAGGATGAACGAATTAGACAGGAAGAAGAGGAAACAAATACTTCGCAACGTAGAATTCGTCGTCAGAATATGGAATATCGCGATGAAGAACGAGCAAGGGATACCGAGGCCCGTGCTGCTCAAAGACAGGATGAAGAAATTAAACGAGAAGAACGGGAAACAGATACTTCGCAACGTAGAATTCGTCGTCAGAATATGGAATATCGCGATGAAGAACGAGCAAGGGATACCGTGGCCCGTGCTGCTCAAAGACAGGATGAACGAATTAGACAGGAAGAAGAGGAAACAAATACTTCGCAACGTACAATTCGTCGTCAGAATATGGAATATCGCGATGAAGAACGAGCAAGGGATGCCGAGGCCCGTGCTGCTCAAAGACAGGATGAAGGAATTAGACAGGAAGAAGAGGAAACAAATACTTCGCAACGTAGAATTCGTCGTCAGAATATGGAATATCACGATGAAGAACGAGCAAGGGATGCCGAGGCCCGTGCTGCTCAAAGACAGGATGAACGAATTAGACAGGAAGAAGAGGGAACAAATATTTCGCAACGTACAATTCGTCGTCAGAATATTGAATATCGCGCTGAAGAACGAGCAAGGGGTGCCGAGGCACGTGCTGCTCAAAGACAGGATAAACAAATTAGACAGGAAGAACAGGAAACAAATACTTTGAAACATCGACTACTGCGTCAAAATATGGTATATCGCGATGAAGAACGAGCAAGGGATGCCGAGGCCCGTGCTGCTCAAAGAAAGGATAAAGAAATTAGACAGAAAGAACAGGAAACAAATACTTTGGAACATCGAATACGGCGTCAGAATGAAGGATATCGTGCTGCAGAATGCGAAAGAGACTCTTCAAATCGATGAAATATGCGAAAAAATCCCATAACAAATCGCAATGAACAATTCGTAAATTTTTCTCAGAGAAGGCTTACTAGGCTTCAATCTCGTATTAGGGCAGAGGAAATTTAGAATAGGAATGAAGATAGAGTTAGGAACTATAGGGAAAATCTACTTAATCGATCTATACAGTCAGAGCGACAATTTCAGCGGAACAGAGTCACGTCATCGTGACTCACAAAGACAGCGTAGGACTTTAACTGCCATAGATGAGTACAAATGAAATATAAAGAAAGGTCCTACACAAATTTGCATTTCTTGTGGAGGCACATGGTTTCCAAATCAGGTTAGGGTCTTGAATAGGAATGTTATGTCTGCGAAATTTCCACGTTTAGATCTCGCCAAGGAATTTCATCTCGCCGAAAAATTCCCTTCTGCTTCGAACTATTCGAACTATTTGTTTTGCTTCACCTGTTGTGGAAGTATTTCTACTGGTAAAGTTCCCAATATCTGTCTGTCCAAAGGATTTGATTTTCCAGTTGTCCCTAATTGTCTTAAAAACATAACTAGCTTAGAAGAACGCCTTATATCACCACGAATTCCGTTTATGCGAATAATATCTTTAGGGTATGAAAGGCAATGTGCAGTTAGAGGGGCTGTTGTCATTGTTCCTGCTGTTCAGAAACAGTTACAGCCCTTCCACGCACTTTTGAAAATACTCATGTCGTACAGATCCATTTGAAACGCAAATTGAAATATACATATGATTTTATTAGACCTGCTCGCGTTCTTGAGGCATTACGTTTCCCACTTGACTCAGAGGGACGCCGACCAGTAGATACGACCACTGATGAAGGTGCTGAAGAGCTTTCTTTCCCGACAATTTCTTGTGGTGAAATTTTTAAGTGCAAAACCACTTATGTTCGTAAAGCGAAATCCCACAATCTCTATATGTACAAGACATATGAGCTGACGCGCATTAAAGATGCAATTTCTATTTGCCTTCGTAAGAAATCGGGAAATTCCAATATTACAGCAGGCGATATGGCAGATGAAACTTTTGTCAACAATTTAGTTCAGCATGATGACGGGTATCATTTTTGAAGAATCTGCGTTCTTCGCCAGCTCATTGGGAAGTGGAAAAGAAAAAAGTTCTCGCTATGATTCGTCAGTTTGGATTGGCTACGTTTTTTCATACCCTTTCGGCTGCTGAAACCAAATGGAATGAACTTTTAGTTATTATATCTGTACTTGTGGATCAAAGTGTCCTTAATGAGGATGAAGCTGCACAGCTTTCTAATGCTGAAAAATCCCGCCTGATCCGGTCTAACCCCGTTACATGCTCCAGATACTTTGACTACAGATTTAGGCAGTTAATGAAGTTATTTAGGGGCGATATCTTTGAAGAATACCAGCTGTCCCATTGTTATTGGAGAATAGAGTTTCAACATCGGAGGTCTCAACATTCACATGGGATGTATTGGCTCACAAACGCCCCAAAAGGTGAAGCTTATAATCCGGATAGCATCGAAGAGGTCATTGAATTTATTGACCGATTTTTAGCTACCTAGGGAATCAGTGAAGATCCAGACTTGACAGAAGCACTTCCGTATCAGCATCATCGACATTCCGCATCGTGTCAAAGGGAGGTTCATAGGCAAAAAGTTTGTCGCTTTAATATTCCATACCCTCCAATGCCTCAGACGAAAATTTTGTATCTGTTAGAAGAGGACGATCCAAATCGTGTAGCACACAAAAGCGTATGGAAGAAGATAAGGAAGCTTTTAGACAGTTCCGTCACGGATACTGAAGCTGAACACCTAAATTATTTCAACTATTTCCACTCAAAATTAAACGTTGATTATATATAAGCATGCTTTCAGGAATTCAAAAGCCGCATATATTTCTCAAAAGAAAATATTTTGACAAAACTTTAAATGCCTACAACAAAGACATTTTAAGACTGTACAAGGCTAATATGGATGTACAATATATTCTAGATCCGTATGCGTGCTGTAGTTATATTGTAAACTACATAAACAAGTCCAACAGAGGAGTTTCAAAATTGTTACGAGAAGCCATGTCCGAAATCAACTCCAACCATTTTTCAGTTAAGCAAAAATTGCAACACCTAGGAAACAAATTTATAAATAGCAAGGAAATATCTGCCCAAGAGGCTTCATAATATTCTTGGACTTCACATGTCCGAATCAAGCCACGGAGAGATATTTGTCAACACATCACATCCGAATCAGAGAGTTCGAATGGTGAAGAGCAAAAGAGACTTAGAGAGGCTCCCACCAAATTCAACCGAAATTTACATACCGAGTATGATGATCATTACACGGAAAGACCCGATGAGTTGAACAATGTATTCCTAGCAGACTTCTTCGCCTTATATAAATATTCCGACAAGTGATGCAAGAGAAGAATCCGCTGAAAATGAGGAAGAAATCGAGGGTGACAATGCATTAATTGAGCATCCCTTGATATTGAGAAATGGAAATGGCACACTCAAACAACGAAAGCATCCACTAATTCTTCGATAGAGAAGGTTCAGCATTAACACATCTAGATCGGATTATTTTAGGGAGCTCTTGATGCTTTTTTATTCATGGTGAAATGAAGAGAGTGATCTTCTAAGTAATGATAACGAAACTACCTATAGTGTGCGCAAGCAAATTATTGAAACAAATAGGAGATGATATGAATACTTAGACGAGACGCTCTTTGAACTAGTTTTAGAAGACATTGGAGATGAAGATCCCCTACATAACCCAGAAGATAAGACGTCAGCTTCCAACAGTTGGATGAAGAATTTAGGGGTTTTGCAGTTCCAGAACTTGGACGAAATATTAATGTTTTTAATGATGACACGGGAGCAAGGGATAAAACATCTGAAGAAAATACCATCCGAATGATAAAGCTACCAGCCAAAATTCCAAAAAGTGACCTAAGAACGATGATACAATCGCTTAACCACAAGCAACGACAGTATTACGCCCATGTTATGCCTTTTATAAATTCAAAGCAAACATTCTATGAACACATTGGAGGTGGTGCTGGTGTAGGAAAAAGTCGACTGATTTCAGCATTATATCAGACACTAATTCTGAGGCTTACCAGCAGAGCTGGTAGTGACCCAGATACAGCGAAGGTACTCCAATGTGCACCAACAGGAAAGGCAGCATTCGGTATTGGAGGGCTCACTCTTCACTCAGTATTTTCTCTTCCAGTTAATCAGTCTTCTAGGGAGTTAAGACCGCTTAGTAACGATACTATAAATACTATGCACTCAAAGCTAATGGAGGTGAAATTAGTAATTATTGATGATATCTCAATGGTAGGCGCCAATATGTTATCACAATTGGATCTTCGCTGTAAGCAATTCTTCAAAAATAACATTTACTTCGGGGGTATGTATTTCGATTTTGGCATTTAGAGACTTAAAGCAGCTTCCTCCAGTTGGCGACAGGTGGATATTTTCCCCAAATACTCGAGATCACTATAGTAAAATTGTTGGAGCTGCACTGTGGAATTTGTTCAAATTCTTTGAGCACAAGGAAATAATGCGACAACGCGAGGATCTTGAATTTACGGTAGCGTTAAATAATATGTCTGAAGGAAAAATGACAAATGCGGACAAGCAATTAATCAACCAGAGAGTAGTGCCCCTAAGGCAAATAGGCGACATTCCTAGTGATGCAATTCGGCTGCTTTATTCCAATGATAAAGCAAACAGCTAAAATGCTTTTAAATTGGCTTAAATTGATACAGAAGAATTCACTTCAGTGGCCAAGGATACAGTAAAAGCCACTCCCATTCCTGTAACCGATAGGCTTAAGTACTTGGAATGCGTTCAAGGATTTAAACCTTCAGAAACACAAGGCCTTCCGTATTTGCTCAAGCTCAAAACCACTGCTAAGTATATAATAACAGTTAATATCAATACGAATGATGGATTAGTCAATGGAGCAAGTGGTCAACTTATGCAAATTGATCACACTGCTAGCGGATGTAATAGATTAGTTTCTACGCTATGGCTTAAATTTACACATTCTAGTGTGGGAGTTGAAGCAAGAGCTAAAAAGCCTCATGCACAACACTCTGATTGGACCCCGATCGAAAAAACTATAAAATCCTTCCCATACAAAAGAAATGTGCAAGTATCGATTGAACGATTGCAGTTTCCTGTAGATCCCGCTGAAGCTATCACCATACACAAAAGCCAAGGGTCAACTTCCAGCAAAGTTGTTGTAAGTTTGGATAACTACATGCCCCGAGCAGCATTGTACGTGGCTTGTAGTAGGGCAACTAGCGCATCTGGGCTTTATCTGCTGGGAAAGTTCAATCCTCCTAGAGAAATTTAAGCGAGTGATCCTGTTCACATTGAGTTACAAAAACTCAGAGGCGAAAAGAAATAAAATATACATAAGTAATAAACTATTGATTAATACTCCGATCTTGACCAAATTTTTACAGCTTGGTTAAGATTGCTAAAAAAAAACAACGAAGATCTTCATACAAAGTTTTAATTTGCATCTGATTGTTCTTATGGCTATATGATATAGCGATCCGATCTTGACCAAATTTTCTCAGCATGTTGCCATGAGTAAGAAATACATAATCTGTGAGTTTGGTTAAGATAGCTCAAAAACATTTCATACTAAGCAATTTTGACCTTTGACCCCCCCATTTTAGCCTTTTCCAGTGGAGATATCAAAAAATCCCGTCTTATTGCACGATAATTATGTCTCAGCTATGTTGTGTAAAAATTTCATCTCAATATCTTGAACCGTTTGGCCTACAGCGTGATGACTCAGTCAGTCAGTGAGTCAGGACAAAGAGTTTTATATATATAGATATGTACCCAAAGATTAAATTTCTCGACTTTAAAAAGTTTTAAGTAATTTAAATCAAAAGTTTAACAAATATATATTTTTAAATTAAGAAAATGATGATTTTTGTTGTTTTTTTTTACGATTTTTAGACCCAGTACTTTAAAAAGTACAAATGGGTCTATTAAGTTTGTGCAAAAAAAATATGCGTAACAGGCAGAAGGAGGCGTGGCAGACCCCATAAAGTATATATATTCTTGGTCAGCATCAACAGCCGAGTCGATATAGCCATGTCTGTCTGTCTGTCCGTCTGTCCCTTATTGAACACCTATATCTTAGAGACTACAAGAGCTATAGACACCAAATGTGGCATGAAGGTTCATCTATATCTTGCATTGATCAAGTATGTTTTGGAATTTTGCCACGCCCCCTTCTGCCCCCGTAAATTTGAAACAAAATTTCAAAGTCGAATTACGAAAGCTTCTTTAATGCTAGCGATAGTATTTTTGGCATACATGATAAACTTTATAGTTCAATCCTGTCCTGAAAGTTTTATCTGGATCGGATAATAATCGGATAGTATACGGCTGTTCGAAATTTTGAAAATATGAACACCTAGATCTCACAGACTATTAGAGCTAGAGACTCCAAATTTGGTATGTAGGATCATCTATATCTACCATTGATCAAGTTTGTTTTGGATTTTTGCCACGCCCCCCTCCTCCACTGGAAATTGAATTACAAAATTTCGAAGTCGAATTAAAGAAACCACTTTAATGTTAGCGCATTGATTGTTGCTACATATAATATACACTATGGTCCAAACCTGTCCAGAAATCCGACCTTTTCCATTGCTGATTTTCGAAGAACATTTCTTGAAATCTTAGAACAGTTACTTAATAATGGGCAAAGCAAAATTTTAATTTTAGGAGATTTTAATATATGCAGGGCTACTACTAAGGATCAGCTAGAGGTCAGACTAAATGAATTGGGTATTTCGTCTCTTTTAAATGGAATAAGTACGACTAAAGAATTGACAGAAATAGATTGGGTATTTCCTACAAGCGGATTTAGCGATTTGAAGGCTCATATTTATGAAACAACATATAGTCATCATGATGGTATGTATATTTGTTTCCTATAGTTAGGTTTTCTATTGCTTAGTTAAAGCTTTAAAGAATTTGTAATGTGTAAAATATACATAAGTAATAAATTGTTGTATAAATACAAGTATAGGTAAATTAAAAAATATATTTAATATAAGAAATGTATACAAATGTTTTGAAAAATAAAATTTTGCTTTTTATGATAAACTAGGGGGTTTTCCCCCTGCTCGCTTCGCTCGCCAACCCCCGACTAGCTCCGCTCGCTGCAATCTCGGGGAGAGATGTGGAGTGAATATAGGGAACACTTCCCACAGCTCTACCCAGACCTTATGTCATTTCTAATAAGAAAGCGGTAAATGTTATTTCAATTTTTCCCTGCAATCGGACTTAAAATAATATTACTTTTTATAAGCAGGGGGCAAGCCCTCTAATGCTCGCTTCGCTGGCCAACCCCCGGCTCGCTACGCTCGCTGAAATCTCGGGGAGAAATGTGGAGTGAAAATAGGGAACACTTCTCACAGCTATAGCCGACCCTATGTCATTTGTAATAAAAAAACAGGAAATGTAAATTCAATTATTCCCTGCAGTTGAACTTAAAATAATAGTAATAGTACTTTATATAATATAGAGAATATAGTGATCCGATCTTGACCAAATTTTTACAGAATGTTACAATAAGTAAGAAATACATAATCTGTGAGTTTGGTTAAGATAGCTAAAAAAAACAACGAAGATCTTCATACAAAATTTTAATTTGCATCTGATTGTTCCTATGGCAGCTACACGATATAGTGATCCGATCTTGACCAAATTTTTACAGTTTGGTTAAGATTGCTAAAAAAAAAAAACAACGAAGATCTTCATACAAAATTGTATTTTGCATCTGAGTGTTCCTATGGCAGCTATACGATATAGTGATCCGATCTTGACCAAATTTTTACAGAATGTTACAATGAGTAAGAAATACATAATCTGTGAGTTTGGTTAAGATAGCTAAAAAAAACAACGAAGATCTTCATACAAAATTTTAATTTGCATCTGATTGTTCCTATGGCAGCTACACGATATAGTGATCCGATCTTGACCAAATTTTTACAGTTTGGTTAAAATTGCTAAAAAAAAAAAACAACGAAGATCTTCATACAAAATTTTAATTTGCATCTGATTGTTCCTATGGCAGCTATACGATATAGTGATCCGATCTTGACCAAATTTTTACAGAATGTTACAATGAGTAAGAAATACATAATCTGTGAGTTTGGTTAAGATAGCTAAAAAAAAACAACGAAGATCTTCATACAAAATTTTAATTTGCATCTGATTGTTCCTATGGCAGCTATACGATATAGCGATCCAATCTTGACCAAATTTTCTCAGCATGTTACCATGAGTAAGAAATACATAATCTGTGAGTTTGGTTAAGATAGCTCAAAAAAAAAAAAACATTTCATACTAAGCAATTTTGACTTTGGCCCCCCATTTTAGCCTCTTCCAGTGGGGATATCAAAAAATCCCGTTTTATTGCACGATAATTATGTCTCAGCTATGTTATGTAAAAATTTCATCTCAATATCTTGAACCGTTTGGCCTACAGCGTGATGACTCAGTCAGTCAGTGAGTCAGGACAAAGAGTTTTATATATATAGATATGTACCCAAAGATTAAATTTCTCGACTTTAAAAAGTATTAAGTAATTTAAATCAAAAGTTTAACAAATATATATTTTTAAATTAAGAAAATTATGATTTTTGTTGTTGTTTTTTTTTACGATTTTTAGACCCAGTACTTTAAAAAAGTACAAATGGGTCTATCAAGTTTGTGCAAAAAAAAATGTGCGTAACAGGCAGGAGGAGGCGTGGCAGACCCCATAAAGTATATATGTTCTTGATAAGCGTCAACAGCCGAGTCGATATAGCCATGTCCGTCTGTCCGTCCGTCCGTCTGTCCGTCTGTCCGATTTTTGAGTTCCTGGATCTCAGAGACTATAAGAGCTAGAGACACCAAATTTGGTATGTAGGATCATCTATATCTTGCATTGATCAAGTATGTTTTGGAATTTTGCCACGCCCCCTTCTGCCCCCGTAAATTTGAAACAAAATTTCAAAGTCGAATTACGAAAGCTTCTTTAATGCTAGCGATATGATTTTTGGCATACATGATAAACTTTATAGTTCAATCCTGTCCTGAAAGTTTTATCTGGATCGGATAATAATCGGATAGTATACGGCTGTTCGAAATTTTGAAAATATGAACACCTAGATCTCACAGACTATAAGAGCTAGAGACTCCAAATTTGGTATGTAGGATCATCTATATCTACCATTCATCAAGTTTGTTTTGGATTTTTGCCACGCCCCCCTCCGCCACTGGAAATTGAATTACAAAATTTCGAAGTCGAATTAAAGAAACCACTTTAATGTTAGCGCATTGATTGTTGCTACATATAATATACACTATGGTCCAAACCTGTCCAGAAATCCGACCTTTTCCATTGCTGATTTTCGAAGAACATTTCTTGAAATCTTAGAACAGTTACTTAATAATGGGCAAAGCAAAATTTTAATTTTAGGAGATTTTAATATATGCAGGGCTACTACTAAGGATCAGCTAGAGGTCAGACTAAATGAATTGGGTATTTCGTCTCTTTTAAATGGAATAAGTACGACTAAAGAATTGACAGAAATAGATTGGGTATTTCCTACAAGCGGATTTAGCGATTTGAAGGCTCATATTTATGAAACAACATATAGTCATCATGATGGTATGTATATTTGTTTCCTATAGTTAGGTTTTCTATTGCTTAGTTAAAGCTTTAAAGAATTTGTAATGTGTAAAATATACATAAGTAATAAATTGTTGTATAAATACAAGTATAGGTAAATTAAAAAATATATTTAATATAAGAAATGTATACAAATGTTTTGAAAAATAAAATTTTGCTTTTTATGATAAACTAGGGGGTTTTCCCCCTGCTCGCTTCGCTCGCCAACCCCCGACTAGCTCCGCTCGCTGCAATCTCGGGGAGAGATGTGGAGTGAATATAGAGAACACTTCCCACAGCTCTACCCAGACCTTATGTCATTTCTAATAAGAAAGCGGTAAATGTTATTTCAATTTTTCCCTGCAATCGGACTTAAAATAATATTACTTTTTATAAGCAGGGGGCAAGCCCTCTAATGCTCGCTTCGCTGGCCAACCCCCGGCTCGCTACGCTCGCTGAAATCTCGGGGAGAAATGTGGAGTGAAAATAGGGAACACTTCTCACAGCTATAGCCGACCCTATGTCATTTGTAATAAAAAAACAGGAAATGTAAATTCAATTATTCCCTGCAGTTGAACTTAAAATAATAGTAATAGTACTTTATATAATATAGAGAATATAGTGATCCGATCTTGACCAAATTTTTACAGAATGTTACAATAAGTAAGAAATACATAATCTGTGAGTTTGGTTAAGATAGCTAAAAAAAACAACGAAGATCTTCATACAAAATTTTAATTTGCATCTGATTGTTCCTATGGCAGCTACACGATATAGTGATCCGATCTTGACCAAATTTTTACAGTTTGGTTAAAATTGCTAAAAAAAAAAACAACGAAGATCTTCATACAAAATTTTAATTTGCATCTGATTGTTCCTATGGCAGCTATACGATATAGTGATCCGATCTTGACCAAATTTTTACAGAATGTTACAATGAGTAAGAAATACATAATCTGTGAGTTTGGTTAAGATAGCTAAAAAAAAACAACGAAGATCTTCATACAAAATTTTAATTTGGATCTGATTGTTCCTATGGCAGCTATACGATATAGCGATCCAATCTTGACCAAATTTTCTCAGCATGTTACCATGAGTAAGAAATACATAATCTGTGAGTTTGGTTAAGATAGCTCAAAAAAAAAAAAACATTTCATACTAAGCAATTTTGACTTTGGCCCCCCATTTTAGCCTCTTCCAGTGGGGATATCAAAAAATCCCGTTTTATTGCACGATAATTATGTCTCAGCTATGTTATGTAAAAATTTCATCTCAATATCTTGAACTGTTTGGCCTACAGCGTGATGACTCAGTCAGTCAGTGAGTCAGGACAAAGAGTTTTATATATATAGATATGTACCCAAAGATTAAATTTCTCGACTTTAAAAAGTATTAAGTAATTTAAATCAAAAGTTTAACAAATATATATTTTTAAATTAAGAAAATTATGATTTTTGTTGTTGTTTTTTTTTACGATTTTTAGACCCAGTACTTTAAAAAAGTACAAATGGGTCTATCAAGTTTGTGCAAAAAAAAATGTGCGTAACAGGCAGGAGGAGGCGTGGCAGACCCCATAAAGTATATATGTTCTTGATAAGCGTCAACAGCCGAGTCGATATAACCATGTCCGTCTGTCCGATTTTTGAGTTCCTGGATCTCAGAGACTATAAGAGCTAGAGACACCAAATTTGGTATGTAGGTTCATCTATATCTCCCATTGATCAAGTTTGTTTTAGATTTTTGCCACGCCCCCCTCCGCCACTGGAAATTGAAATACAAATTTTCGAAGTCGAACTACAAGAGCCCCTTGAATGCTAGCCCTTTGATTTTTGGTACATATAATATACACTATAATCCAAACCTGTCCAGAAAACACATAAACACAGAGGTCGCTAGCGTCTCTTCTTTTTCCGGAACATTGTTAGTTTAATAACTTCCGCGTTTATTATCGGATTGGAATGAAATTTTTAGGAAAGGTTTGGACTTAAGTGTTTATTATATGTATCAAAAAACAAGGTGCTAGAATCAATGGTGCTCTTGTAATTTGACTTCAAAATTTTGTGTTTCCATTTACGGGGACGGAGGGGGCGTGGCAAAAATCTAAAACAAACTTGATCAATGGAAGATATAGATAAACCGACATGCCAATTTTGGTGTCTCTAGATCTTATAGTCTCTGAGATCTAGGCGACACAAAAAGGGACAGACAGACAAACAGATAGACGGTCAGACAGACAGACGGACATGGCTATATCGACTCGGCTGTTGACGCTTATCAAGAACATATATACTTTATGGGGTCTGCCACGCTTCCTTCTGCCTGTTACGCACATTTTTTTTGGACAAACTTAATAGACCCATTTGTAATTTTTTAAAGTACTGTGTCTAAAAAACATCAACAAAAATCATAATTTTCTTTATATACAAATATATGTTTGTTAAACTATTGATTTAAATTAAAAACAATGTACGGATGATTAGTGGCTACATTCAATATCTTTTGAAATCTGAAAAGCTTTTTAAGATTGGTTGCGCTGTTCTCGAGATGTGATGTAAAATTTAAGAGCACCAAAAAAAATCATTACAAAAAAACCGCTAAACTTTAAAATAATAAAAAAAAAAATTTAGTAAGCTACAGTGGAGCAAGCTCGACAGTAGGAGACCCAGTACTTTTTGAGTGCAAAGCGTTCACTATTGATTGTTCTTCAATAATGCGTACCAAACAATAGATGGCGCCACTACGAAGTTAATTAACACATTGTTAATTGAATAACTTCCGCGTTTATCATCCGATTGGAATGAAATTTTCTGGACAGGTTTGAACTATAGTGTTTATTATATGTACCAATAATCAAGGCGCTAGTCTTAAAGGGGCTCTTGTAATTCTACTTTGAAAATTTGTTTTTTAATTTCCGGGGGCGGAGGGGGGCGTGGCAAAAATCCAAAGCAAACTTGATCAATGGGAGATATAGATGAACCTACATGCCAAATTTGGTGTCTCTATCTCTTATGGTCTCTGAGATCTAGGTGACACAAAATAGGACAGACAGACGGACAGACGGACGGACGGACAGACGGACATGGCTATATCGACTCGGCTGTTGATGCTGATCAAGAATATATATACTTTATGGGGTCTGCCACGCCTCCTTCTGCCTGTTACGCACATTTTTTTGCACAAACTTAATAGACCCATTTGTACTTTTTTAAAGTACTGGGTCTAAAAACTACACCCAGCAAAATTTTTAAAGGTAGATTTTCGGCATCAGGGGGTCCATATGTATCAGAAAATGTGATTTTTGGCCACTCCCCCTGGCCCTGGCTGTTGCATAGTGTAATTTCACAATTTTCTGAGACGGTGAGAGAATCTAAGACAAAGATCATAGCACCATCAGGAAATAAAAAGAAACATCAAAAGAAGAGCACAAGTGCTACCAAGCAGCAACCAAATAACAAAAAGATGACAACAAACGACGAACAAATTGTTGACACACCTCGACCTGGTGAAAAGGAGGAAGACGTAATCATTGAAAGGAAAACTGTGAATATTGCCGCATCAACACCAGCAATATTGGGATCGACCAAAACATCAGTGATTTCCAAAGAAAGTCAATATTCGCGCACTTTATGGCAAGACAAACTATAAAACATGATTTGCGTTCATTCTCTGGGGACCCATTAAAGTGGCCCATATTTTATGGCGAGTTTGAAAGTAGTACAGCAATTTGTTAGTTCACACAATACGGAAACTTAAGTAGTCTCCGTAAAGCTCTAGCAGGTCGTGTCAAAGAATGTGTACATTCACTTCTAATACTGCCAGAAAATGTTGACAGAATTATGTAAATTTTGAAAGAACGGTTTGGTGATCCTTGTCACATTATAAGATTGTTTATAGAAAAAGTTAGAAATTTTCCTATTGTCAAAGACGACAAATATGACAAGCTATTTCCAAGAAAACATGTACTATGTATAGTAATAATTATACCCTTGCAGAGGGTTTTATAATTTTGTCACGAAATGTGTAACGCATTGAAGGAGGCGTGTCAGACCCCATAAAGTGTATATATTCTTGATCAGGACGACGAGCTGAGTCGATAAAGCCATGTCCGTCTGTCCGTCTGTCTGTCTGTCTGTTTCTATGCAAACTAGTGTCTCAGTTTTGAAGCTTATACCGGGCACTGCAAGGGTATTCAAACTTTGGCGTGCCAAAGTTAGCTTGCGCTTTATTTACTATTACTGTTTCATTTCCATTTTTTTAATATGGAATCATTCATGGCAAGACAAACTATAAAACATGATTTGCCTTCAATCTCACCCATTAGAGTGGCCCATATTTTATGCCGAGTTTGAAAGTAGTACAGCAATTTGTCAGTTCACACAATATGAAAACTTAAGTAGACTCCGTAAAGCTCTAGCAGGTTGTGCCAAAGAATGTGTACATTCACTTCTAATGCTGCCAGAAAATGTTGACAGGATTTTGGAAATTTTGAAAGAACGGTTTGGTGATCCTTGTCACATTATAAGATTGCTTATAGAAAATGTTTGAAATTTTCATATTGTCAAAAACGACAAATGTGACAAGCTAATTGCATTTTATGGTGTAATCACCAATCTTGTACACACTTTGTTAATTTTCGACGAGATATTAGAAAAGTTGCGTATATCACAGAGAATGTCATTTATGAAACATTGTAACAAATTAAGACCAATTGAGCCAAAAATAATAGTTTTGCAAGCATGGTTAGGCGAAACCTTAAAGCTGTAACACTGTTAGGATTTGGGCGGAATGTCAGCAAGCCAAAGAACAACACATTGACGGTTTCAAGCCAGCGCAATGATTCAGGCAAGATTCAAGCAAAATTATATTGTAATTATTGCAAGTTGATTGATCATTATGTCACCACGTTTCCGGGGGCGGATAGGGGCGTGGCGAAAATCTAAAACAAACTTGATCAATGGGAGATATAGATGAACCTACATACCAAATTTGGTGTGTCTATCTCTTATAGTCTCTGAGATCCAGGAACTCAAAAATCGGACAGACGGACAGACGGGCGGACGGACAGACGGACATGGCTATATCGACTCGGCTGTTGACGCTTATCAAGAACATATATACTTTATGGGGTCTGCCACGCCTCCTTCTGCCTGTTACGCACATTTTTTTTGCACAAACTTAATTGACCCATGTGTTCTTTTTTAAAGTACTGGGTCTATATAGTAATTTCAAAATTCCAAGGCTTATGACATCATTACCGATCAAAGGCTGTGATATTCAAATGCATATTTTTACCGACGCAGCAAAGTATGCTTATGCAGCATGTGCATAGGTTTGTTTTGAAAAGGACACATCGATCGATTGTATGTTGGTAGCGGCTTTGTCACGCGTAGCACCTCTGATATCAAAGATATCAAAGATAAAGAAGTTTAGCTTTGATTGCAACAATTAGTGGATAAGCGGTTCTCAATTCTTTCGTGTAGAGAGAAGTCAGTGGCCAAAATGCACAATATCGTTGGCAGACGAAGATAAAGAAATATTTACAAGCGAATATGTAACCATATTTATTTCCCCGAAAACCAATATAACTTTACCTCTCTCTTTTTCTTCCTTTTGCCCTTAATATTGTTAATTGAATAACTTCCGCGTTTATCATCCGATTGGAATGAAATTTGCAGGGCAGGTACCAAAAATCAATGCGCTCGTTTTAAAAGTCTTGTTATTCGTTTTTAAAATGTTGTATTTTAATTTCTATGGGCGGAGGGGGGCGTGGCAAAAAACTAAAACAAACTTGATCAGTGCAAGGTATAGATGAACCTACATGCCAAATTTGGTGTGTCTATCTCTTAAAGTCTCTGAGATCTAGAAACTCAAAAATCGGACAGACAGACGGACATGGCTATATCGACTCGGCTGTTGATGCTGATCAAGAATATATGTATAAGCTTTATGGGGTCTGCCACACCTCTTTCTACCTGTTACGCACATTTTTTTGCACTAACTTAATAGACCTTTTTGGACCTTTTTAAAGTACAGGGTCTAATAAGTATATAGCACTTAAACTACAAGTTATACCACAATATGTTATAAAGAGTTTAAATGTATAAGTAAAACTTAAAACCTATTATCTATGTTTTAAACCACAAAATAAATTAAAGCAGCGGAGTGAAAATTTTGGCTAACTGTGTTAAGCATCTCAAAGTGGAGGAAACATGAGCATATCTCAACCTTCAGCTAGCTGAGGGGGTATTACTGATAATTTCATTGCATAATTTATATATACTGTACTGTTTCTTAAGACATTTTAACCACACTCACACATTGTAATTATACAATGGTCAGGGTCTATTTTTTTAATATTTGAAAGGGTTCTCTAGTTTGCCTTTTTGTAATGGTCCTTTTCTATATCTGGTGTCAACTTGATATTCTTCTCTATTTCTGTTTATATCGTTGATCTTATTTTATTTGTTTTCTATATCTGGTGTCAACTTGATATTTTGCTCTATATCTGTTTATTTCGTTGATTATTTTTCTTTGGTTTGTTGTAAATATGTGAGCGGGATTTTGTCCAGTAATGTCAAGTTTAGTTTTGTGATTGTAACTATATAGTATTGTTTCTATCTTGCTTAGCATGGCTTCACTGTCGTCTGAGTTTTTAAAAATGCGGATTTTTTCGTTTTATCGTTTTCGTCTGTTTTCTTTGTATTAAGTTGTAATTTTATATCTTCGCTCTCGAGCCATCGAATAAGGACTAAACTGCCGAATGTACCGTCTCTGTCTGCCTTTAAAAGTTTGTGTTATCCCAACTGAATAAATACGCATATAAGAACATTGCAGCGAGAATAGCGAGCCGAGGGTTGGCGAGCGGAGCGAGCAGGGGTCATGCTCCCTAGTATTATATAAAGTTCTATTATTTTAAGTCCACTTTCAGCGAAAAATTGAATTTACGTTTCCCGGTTTCTTATAAGAAATGACATGTGGTCTGGCTATAGCTGTGAGAAGTGTTCCCTATTTTAACTCCACATTTCTCCCCGAGATTTCGGCGAGCGCAGCGAAGCGAGCTGGGGGCAAGCACCCTAGTATTATATAAAGTACTACTATTATTTTAAGTCTAATTGCAGGGACAAATTGAAAGCAGCGCAAAGCGGCCTTTTGCGTTTACCGCTTTCCTATAAGAAATGACATAAGGGCCGATTATAGCTTTGAGAAGTGACCTCATTTTCACTCCATATATCTTCCCGAGATTTCAGCGAGCGTAGCGAGCCGGGGGTTCACGCAATTTTGTTTTTCAATTTTCGGTGGCGGACGGGGGGCGTGTCAAAAATCTAAAACAAACTTGATCTGTGGAAAATATAGATGAACGTACATGCCAAGTTTGGTGCTCTAGCTCTTACAGTCTCTAAGATCTAGGAACTCAAAAAAGGGACGGACAAGCAGACAGACAGACGGACATGGCAATATCGATATGGCTTCTGATGCTGATCAAGAATATCTATACTTTATGGGGTCTGCCACGCCTTTTTTTGCCTATTGCATACTTTTTTTTTAACAAACTTATTATGCTCCACAGGGCATATTAAAAAACATAAATACTATACTAAAATAATATTATATTTTTAAATAGTAATTAAATTTAATTTACCTACGGGTAAAACCATCTGTAGACGGTCTTCAGTTTTTTCTACAAAGGCAAAACTAATGATAATGAGTTTTAAAGTATATTTATTATATTATAAGAATTTATTTTCTGACATTTTGGCATATAAATAAATATTGCGATCTTGCGTTTGTCAGCAGCATTTAGTTTCAAATTAAAATTATGAAAAATACTAAAATAAAATATTACAAATAAATGTTTATTTTGCATTTTACTAATAGTTACTAATATAATTTTTATTTGCTTCATAAAACAATATATTTAGACCAAGTACTTTAAAAAAGTACAAATGGGTCTATTAAGTTTGTCCAAAAAAAAATGTGCTTAACAGGCAGAAGGAAGCGTGGCAGACCCTATAAAGTATATGTATATATTCTTGATCAGCATCAACAGATGAGTCAATATAGCCATGTCCGCCTGTCTGTCTGTCTGTCTGTCCGTCCCTTTTTGTGTCCCCTAGATCTCAAAGACTATAAGAGCTAGAGACACCAAATTTGGCATGTTGGTTCATCTATATCTCCCATTGATCAAGTATGTTTTAAATTTATGCCACGCCCCCCTCCGCCTCCGGAAATTGAAATACAAAATTTCGAAGTCAAATTACAAGAGCATTTGATGCTAGCGCCTTGAATTTTGGTACATATAATAAACACTTAAGTCCAAACCTTTCCTAAAAATTTCATTCCAATCGGTTAATAAACGCGGAAGTTATTCAACTAACAATGTTACGTTCAAAAGGAAGAAGAAGAGATGCTAGCGGCCTCTGTGTTTATCAACTTATCTTCGTAGTGGCGCCAACTATTAACGGCTTCTATAGTGAACGGCTTGCACTTAAAAAGTACTGGGTCTCCTACTGTCGAGCATGCTCTATTGTAGCTTACTGCATTTTTTTTAAATAGATATATTTCGACGGTATTGTCGTGTTGAGCGGAAAAAAATCTGGCCGCTTTTTGTCATTACGGAGGAAAATCGTATGCCATTTTTAGCGATTATTTTCGTGTTTTTTTGCTGCCAGGGCATATTGGCAGGTGAAAATTAGTTATATTATAGATAACTTGAATATTTGTAAGACTTGACTGAGTGTTTATTAACAATATGGAAAGTTTAAAGTCGTTTTTAATAAAATAGATAATTTATCAGCATTGTCAGATGAACAACTGGCTGAGGATATTAATTAGATGGAAACTGATATTGAAGTTAGCAGTCATGAAAGTGAGGACGACTTTGGCTATGTTAGGGACAGCATCGAACCTGGTATTGTAGCTGGTAATTCAGATACATTTGTCCAAGACTACAGCTTCTCATTTAATGTTTTCCGAGTCAAGCAAGCAGAAGTTTCTTTTAGATGTAGAGCTATGACCCATGAACAAGCATCCCAAATGCCCTTGGTCTAAATGGATAACACTTGAACCAACTGGTCCGCAAATCCATCCTATTTCTAGTGGCTGGAAAATTTAACTTATTGTAGTTTTTAAGCAATCATTCATTGGATTTTTTATACCCTTGCAGGAATATAATAATTGTGTCACGAAATGTGTAACGCATTGAAGGAGGCCTCACAGACCCCATAAAGTATACATATTCTTGATCAAGGCAACGAGCTGAGTCGATATAGACATGTCCGTCTGTTTCTATGCAAACTAGGATCTCAGTTTTGAAGCTATCTCGATAAAACTTGGTACAGGTCCATCTTTTTGCTGCACACAGTACATATGTCGGAACCCGCCGGTTCGGATCACTATATCATATAGCTGCCATAGGAACGATCGGTTCAAAACCAACCTTTAGTAAGAACAAATTTTTTTATACTCTTGCAGAGGGTATTATAATTTTGTTACGAAGTTTGTAACGCATTAAAGAAGGCGTTTCAGATCCCATAAAGAATATATATTCTTGATCAAGCTTTTATTATAAAAGCACAATGGGCATTTTGAATAAAATTATTAATTGTTTAAAATATACGTCTAATTTCGAATTTTTCGAAAATTGAAGTTAGGTTCAAGGCTGCCGAGTTCTGTTATTCCGAAAATATGTCCGAAAAATTAAATCGAAGAGTTTTCTGTGTCATCTAGCGTTTAGTTTGAGCAGTTTGAAAAGTAGCTTTGAGGCAAAATCTCTGAGATTTCTGTGGCACCCCTTTATATTTGGTTATGTTCGGACTACTGTATCACATATCTGCCATAGGAGAACTTTTTTGTGATATCTCTCAACCAAACTCCCAGATTGTGTGTCTGTCATTGTTATATAGAATCGGACCGGATTTGAATAAAATCCTAAGCTTTTCATTTGTCGAAATTTGAATGCAGGTCTTGGCAAGGGTATACAATCTTTGGCGCGCCATTATTGCCATTATTATTGTAAAATTTGTAATATCTGGGATGGGTGGAATGAGTTATAGAGCGTCAGAG
Organism: Drosophila neotestacea; assembly: GCA_035044365.1. Lineage (NCBI taxonomy): Eukaryota > Metazoa > Arthropoda > Insecta > Diptera > Drosophilidae > Drosophila > Drosophila neotestacea. The sequence continues at coordinate 43,162 of JAWNMD010000861.1, forward strand.
GGAATACAGGCGCTCCTCGCAAAACTAACTAGAAACTCAACCTGGTGTGGGTCTTTGAGGTTCAAGTGGACGAAGGAGGCTTACTTTCGAAACCCGATTTCAGTCCACCATTGTCTTTTAGGCCTCTTTTCAAAAAGCAATCACGGATCGAGGCGGTCTATGGGTAGCCCACGGACCAACTTCCTAGAGAGTGAGGGTTTAACCCGAGATCTCTCTTATGGATGCGTTCCAGCACTACCGTGCCCAGTAACGGTACTCCTGGGTGATAAACTCACAGACGAGATAGGATCTCACCCGATTTCTCGTCGGTGGTACTCCCCCCAGCGATTACTGACACCACTTTACCACATGAGGATGGCCCAGGGTGATAAACATACAAGCGGGGGAAGGTTTGACGAGATTTCTCACTTGCAGAATATTCCCAGCGGTTATCATTCACTAAAAACGGCGTCCCTGTACCACATGACGGTAGCCCTGGGTGACAAACTCACAAACGAAGGTAGGTTTGACCTGATGTCTCGTTTCTAGAATGTTCCCAGTGTCCATGGGCATGGCCAAACTTGACGAAAATGTAAGAGGTAATCACCAGAGGGGTAGAGTCTAGCCACGCACACTCACTCACATTTATGCCCACGGAAACTATTCACTATTTTTATTTGGTTATTGGTATTTATTCATGTTTAACTTTGGCTTTTATTTAATACTTCGTCTTCTTAAATTTACAGGGTCTTCGCAAGCTTTAAATATCTTTATATCATTCATTTATTCAGGTTTAGCTTTGGCTTTTATTTACTACGTCATATTATTGAATTTACAGGGTCTTCGCAAGCTTTAAATATCTTTGTTTCATTTAATTCATTAACTTTACCTTAGAGGCGGACACTTATAAGAAATGGCCGTGAACCAGCTTACCACCAGGTATTTTTCACGGAAGCTACTCTCGCTTTGCTGTTTTCCATGTTGATTCTCGTTGTCTCGGTTGTATTCCCTCCTTGGCTGTTATCCTCGTTGTCTTCCATGCAGCTATTTTCCTTTTGCCGTCACCTTGCACTTATTTTCTTATTTTTGCCACTGTTAAGGAAACACGTCTATTCACACTTGGCCCGCCAGAAAAGTAAGGCGTCGATAAATCAGGCTTCCTTATCGATACACCGATCTCGAAGTTCGATGCTGAGTACTCGATGCTTAGTAATCGATGTTTAGTATTCGGTGCAGTACGGCACCAGGTGGCGTTCGGGCAAAATACGCACTATTATATTTTTGAGAAAATACTGACGAGGCGGTTTCAAGCCTCGCGGTACTACGAATCCCAGATTTTGTGGGCGGCCGAATGCCTTAGAGAGAGAGGGCGATAGTTTAGTTTCGGAGACGCAGATGCTGTTGATTCGTAGACTGGAGAAGTTAAATCTGAGACGCAGGTGGTGTGGATACATAGACGGGCGAAGTTAATTCTGAGGCGCAGGTGGAGTCGATACGTAGACGGCGAAGTTAGTTCTGACGCGCAGGTGGAGTCGATACGTAGACGGATGAAGTTAATAGGGATGCTAGATGTGGGCGTGGTCTAGAGGAACCTCAGTAGTTTGAGGCACCTGGTGGTCGGAAGGGCTCGGTTCCGAATGGAAATCCTTGAGGTCTGCTAGGTTGGCGACCCGGCGTTGTACAGATCCCTCTCGTTGCAGTCGCACCACGTTCGGGGAGATAAACTTCCAGACTTGATAAGGGCCTTCGTGTTTTGGGGCGAGCTTGGCGGCGAGCCCCTCGGTCGCGTTGGTAGTAACTCGTCCCATATGTTTTGTTGTCCCTCGATGCTCTGGAAGATCATGGTCTTAATGGTCCTGCTTGCACGCTCTGTGGGGCTCTGCTGTGGGCTGTACGGGGCTGAGTATATTCTTGCGGAAGGCTTGCTCCAGATGCGCGGCCGAGGCTTTCTTTAATGGAATCAGCTCCACCCACTTGGTGAAAACGTCAAAGAACATCGTGTTCCCGTGTTTGGATCGTGGAAGTTGTCCTATGAAATTCGCGCAAAGGATACCAAAAGGCTCGTCCACTTGACGGGTCAGCATCCGTCCTGCGTGCTTCAATTGGCTGACCTTGAATTTCTGGCACTTCTCGCATTGCCTTACGTAACGCGCTACGTCTCAGAACAGTCCTGGCCAGTAGTAACGTTGCGTGATCCTTGCGATGGTTTTAGGTATGCCCAGATGTCCTGCGGTTGCGTGGTCATGGCATTCGGCAAGCACTCGGGGTCTGTGCTTGAACGGGAAACACAACTTACATGGTACGCAGTCTTCCTCTTCGGGTCGGTGGCCGAGATGGCGGTACACTTGGCTACCTTCGATGGTGAAATCTGGGAACTTGTCTGGAGCCTCTAGGATTCGTCGCGCGAGTCTGGATCCATTTACATGGTGTCTTCTCCTCCTGTGCCAGCTTCAGACTGGCTCCTAATGGTTGACGGGAAAATGCGTCGGCCACGATGTTTTGCTTCTCTCGTCGATAGTGCACATCGAAATGTTACTGTTGCAGTTGAAGTGTCTACGGTGCGATCCTTCCGGTTGGGTTTTCGATGATGTTGAGCCATTTGAGTGCGAGATGGTCAGTCACGACATCGAGACGATATCCCTTGAGGTAGCAACGTAACGTATAGCCCAATTCGGCTTTGACCAATCGCCAGCTCCCTTGTGTTGTTGCTTCAAAACTGCTCCCAATCCAAAATCGCTTGCGTCCCATTGCAACACGAACTTCTCGTTGATGTCCGGGCAGGCGAGAGCTGGTGCCTCGGTCAACCGTGCTTTGAGGTCTCTAAATGCCTTTTGTTGTTCTTCCTTCCACTCCCATTTCTGTCCCTTTCTTAGCAAAGAAGACATGGGATGGACGATGGCTGCAAAATTCGGGAAGAAACGACGATACCATGACGCGATCCCCAAGCAACGACGTAATTCTCGAAACGTTGCTGGTGGCTGGAGTTCGCTGACCGCTGCTATCTTGTCCGGATCTGTGTGGCTTCCCTCGCCGCTGATGACATGAACAAGGTAAACTAAGCTGCGCCTGAAGAACTTGCATTTCGCCGTGTTGAGTCGCAAGTTTGCTTGCCTTAGCCTTCGAAAAACCTCTCCAAGGTTTCTCACGTTCCCCTCCAGTGTTGCTCCACTGACAACGATGTCATCTAGGTATGCAAATGCAAAAAGCTCCATGTCAGGCCCTATGACGCTATCCAATGCTCGTTGAAACGTAGCGGGGGCCGAGTGCATTCCAAACGGCATCACCTCCCAGTGTTAAAGCCCTCTGCCGGGTACCGTAAATTCCGTGTATTCTCTGCTGTTACGTGGCATGGGGATTTGCCAGTACCTACTCTTCAAGTCCAACGTCGATATGTAGCGCGCGTTTCGTAGCCGCTCCAGAATATGATGAATCCGAGGTAGTGGATAGGCGTCCGGGATGGAGTTTGCGTTCAACTGACGATAGTCGATGCACATCCGGACGTCACCTGTCTTCTTACCCACGATACAATTGTTTTTCAGCAGCTCGTCGACTTGCTCATCGATGATCCGTTGCATAGCCGGGTTCTTCGGAAAGTACCTCTGCTTTATTGGGCGGCCGTCTCTTGTCGTGATCACATGTTCTGCGATGTGGGTGACTTCGTGCAAGGTATCGAACTGTGCCAGCTCGCGCTCCAAGAACTTCTGTACCCATGGCTCTAGTTCGTACTCCTCTTCTGGCGATAGCTGTTGTTCTTCAGGATCCTCGTCTTCCACCTGAGGCTGAGAGGGAGTTATCTTCGTGATCTGGCGCTAAGCTCGAAAGATCTTTGGGATCCGAGGCTGTGATCTTTGTTATCGGTTGTGCTGGGCTGAGCTGGTTTGGAGCTTGTCTCATCGATACTAACCGAAAAGCTCGGTCTTGCGACGTTAAACTCTGCACCACTGCTCGGGGTCTCCACATGCGATCATAACGCCGCCTGCACGCTGAGTGGCATCGACCTCCAGCCGGGAAATGCATCCTTGCACCGTAATGTAGCTTGGATCGCGCACAAGAAATGTATCCCCAAGATCACATCGTCGACGACGACTGGCAATACCAGGAATGGTATACGAGCGTAGTTCCTGCCCAGCTGTACATATGGTGCATGCGTTGACTTAACGCGGTACTACGAATCCCAGAGTTTGTAGGCGGCAGGAAACTGCCTCACAGCATTTGACAATGCCTGATAACACTAGGCAACAGGCAAAACTCCCCCTGGAGGCCTCCAGATGCCGAAAATTGACTTTAGAAAATGTTCCTAGGTGTATTTTTTTTTATAAATTTTTAACTCTAGCGGCTTTTTTATAGCGGTTTTTTGTGCTCTTTCATTTTACATCGTATCTCGAGAATGCACAACCAATCTTAAAAAACAGATTCCGAAAGATAATTTTATAGCTGTGGCCTAGAAGACAGGCTCAAAACTTTCTTCCCGGGTAGGATAGAAAGGCAGCAAGAAACCCCACTGAGGCGGAACTAGCTGTCACTCTACACAGGTGGTTCGAAGACGAAGGAAGGCACAAAATCTGGGTGGCAATAAAGGCTCTAGCCTCGATTACCGTCAAGAGCAAGCTCGTTCGGAACACTGTCGCGGCACTTAGCTCAGCCAGCAAAACTCAATCAGACTTGTTTGGGCGCCAGGACACATGGGAGTGTCGGGCAACGAAGTGGCTGATGAATGTGCTAGGTACGGATCAGCACACGAGTTGCGCGGTGACTTATATAGGAAGGCCTATCCAGCATATAATCTCTGAACTAACAGGGGCGGGGGGGTACATGGCTGATAGACACTGGGAGGAAATCATGAGATGCGAGATTTCCACGGCACTATGGCCAAGATACAACCCAAAACAAACATCTAAGCTCATACACTTCAACAAGAACAGGACAAGGATGTTGACAGAGGTCTTAACAGGACTCTGTTACATTGGCCGAATGGCGCAATGGTTCGGTGGTACCTACCACGACTTCTGTCGTAGCTGTGGTAACGTAGAAGAGACAGAAAGTGTCCAACACCTTCTTTGCGACTGCCCTGCACTAGTTAGACGGCGATTCCGATTCCTCGGGAAGCCATTTTTTGAGGAACTGAGCGGTCTCTCAAACGTGCGTTTGGAAGTCCTACTTTCTGGACTCCACAAAGCAGTTCCAACGGCGTGCTCAGCCCACAGGGAATGGTTAACGGACCCAGATAAGAAACGTTTACCCTCTATAGTCTATATCCCATTCCCTTCCTTCCTCTTAATCCTACAGTATACATCAGACACCACAATCGGCCCTAGTGGCTTCTGGGTGCTCTCGGCTTCGGGCGAGCCATTTGTTTAACCTAACAGAAAACAGGCGAGTTTGGTTAATATATCTAAAGGAACCAAAAATTTGTTCTTACTAAATGTTGATTTATAACCGATCGTTCTTATGGTAGCTATATTATATGGTGATCCGATCCGGTTGGTTCCGACATATGTACTACATAAAACGGACTTGTACCAAGATTCATCAAGATAGCTTCAAAACTTAGAGATAAGTTTGCTTAAAAAGGAGTCATTTGGCAAGGGAGTCATAAATTTTAACAAAAAATATATCATTCAGTCGGGAGAGCCCGACAGTAAAATACTCTGTGATAGTAGAGAAGGCCACTCAAATTTTTTTCTAATTATATTTGTGTTTTCTATTTGTGCAGTCTGCTTTGTATTTAAAAGTCTTAGCAACAATGAGCACTTTATTTTCAAACTAACTAAATAAAAACATAAAAAACAATTCTTAAAGGTATACAAAAAAATTAAAAGATACATTAGCAAAGAATTTAAGCGCGCCAATTCTGGAGTTCGAACCACGATCTCCTGTCTATCTACTCGGCACCTCTACCACCTACACCATCCCACTTCTTGTATAATATGAATATGCATGTATGAACATCCAAACAGAGATAACTCGAAAGAGAGAGGGAAAGAGAGCGAAACTTACTCAAACACAGCGCGCACTTAAATGCATATGTATTTATGTATGTATACAAACGAATAAGCAAAGCGAGCAACAACAAACACAATGCAAATATAAGAAATCTTCATACCAAATGTTCCTAGGTCAGACCATCTCTGAGATCTCGCTGTTCACACGGACAGACAGACGGACATGGATATATCAACTCGGCTTCTGATGGTGATCAAGAATATATATACTTTATGGGGTCTGCCATATAAATATATAAATATGTTATATTAATAACAATGCTTACACACGCATACAAAACGATTCAGAAAGCAAGACTCTAAAGCCCAGTCGCTGGTTTGGTTTTCGCATCGAACTCTTAAAACGGGTCATAACAGCTCATCGAACGGGTATGCAACCGATACCCAGACGGGTGTCTATACCGCAACTTACATTCAGGCTTCGAGTGTCTGTACAGCAACTCATATTCAGGTCCGAGACTCAGTGACGTCAGGCACCCGACTTATACCCTACCCGAAAAGGTTCGATCATGATTTGGTACTGAGATAAAAACAAACGCTCATAGACAATCATGCACCTGTAATAAAACACACAGAGTGTGTGAAGTGTTTTGCGTGAGGACGTGTTTGCGAGGGGCTCCCAGGAGCCTGGTGTTCGGTGACGTCCCCTGCAAATGACAACTAGTGAAAGTTTGCGCAGGTCAGTGACGGAACGCTTACCTGTCCTTGGCCGCTATGGCGATGGACGGATTGCAGGAGGTTGCATTATGTGGCGCGAACTACATTCAAGGTACCAAGTGACTCTTTTGAGTGGAAATATCCATATTTACTCTCACAGCAATAAAATTTAAGTCATGTTGTCCTCGCCGATCATATAATCGATACGGGGATGCCAACCTAAGCGCATGTCTGCCAGAGCTGGACACAAACTAGTAGGAGCTTACGAAATGAGCACACAGATGGTGCCACCATAATTGGCGGGTAAAATTTAAATTTAAATTCGACTCCATAATTGGCGGGTAAAATTTAAATTTAAATTTGACTCCCTTTGGAATTGAATTAATTAAATTTTATGGCAACGCTCTATAACCGAATTATCTATAAGAAGCGAAGACACGACGCTACGCACGTAAGGCACAGATGGCGATATCATAATAGGTGCTTACACGAGTAGCGCACAGGTGGCGGTTACACAGGCGGTTGAATTTCAAATTCAAATATATTTTGTCTTCTTAAGCGATCCTGTAAAAATACATTACTCAGCAGCACACTCTTCTCACAAAATTCCCCGAAGTGTCTGTATCGTAGCGTTCGACTCTGGGGTCTGCGTCTGCGCCGCATCGGCCGGCAGCACCACATTACCTGGCAGAAGGTATAAAATTGCACCTAAATCCATGGAGCGTCTGTCCTCATATTGAGCGGCCATGGTCTACGTCTGTGCTGAAGCAGCCGGCAGTACCTAACCTGGCGGAAGGTAAAACGCAACCCCAAAAATTAATGAAATGTCTGGAAAAAACATATCTACTCCAGGTGGCAACCACCATTGTGGAAATCCACCCGCGCCAACTGGCGCGGCTAGGGCAGAGATTCTGGAGGCCCGAACCACCATTAACCCCACCCCTGTTACACCAGTGGATCACTTGGCTGGTGTACCAGATAATACTACAAGGATACAACATGGAAACCCTTTGCGAGCAGTAATAAGTCCACATGTGGCTCCTTGCCAAATGGTGCATGCGTTGGTTTAACGCGGTACTACGAGTCGCAGATTTTGTGGGCGGCAGAATGCTGCCTCACATCCCTCCCTTACTTTGGGGGCGGAGAAAAATTATGACTCTGCCGACGCGGTTTATCTTGATGGTAAACCGCTTACCCTCCGTTTCCATTAGGAACTTCAACGGCTTCCTCGTTGCTTGGGGCTTCGCCCGTTCCACCGTTTCCAGCACTGCGACTAGGATCATTCCCATCAGCCTGCGTATTTGCCAGTCGGCCGGCGCCTCGACCCAGTCCTGCTGGTCCCATGGGAAATCTGCGGACTCCAGCCAGCATTTTCTCCCACTCCTTGTCACCCAGGAGGGAATCGTCAGCCCCGTGGTTGAGTTCTGCGGCGAAAATACCGCCGATCTCCGACGAATCGGGCAGCCCATCGTCCCTGAGCTGGTGCCTCGGTCAACCGTGCTTTGAGGTCCGTAAATGCCTTTTGTTGTTCTTCCTTCCACTCCCATTTCTGTCCCTTTCTTAGCAAAGAAGGCATGGGATGGACGATGGCTGCAAAATTCGGGAAGAAACAACGATACCATGACGCGATCCCCAAGAAACGACGTAATTCTCGAAACGTTGCTGGTGGCTGGAGTTCGCTGACCGCTGCTATTTTGTCCGGATCTGTGTGGCTTCCCTCGCCGCTGATGACATGACCAAGGTAAACTAAGCTGCGCCTGAAGAACTTGCATTTCGCCGTGTTGAGTCGCAAGTTTGCTTGCCTTAGCCTTCGAAAAACATCTCCAAGGTTTCTCACGTTCCCCTCCAGTGTAGCTCCACTGACAACGATGTCATCTAGGTATGCAAATGCAAAAAGCTCCATGTCAGGCCCTATGATGCTATCCAATGCTCGTTGAAACGTAGCGGGGGCCGAGTGCAATCCAAACGGCATCACCTCCCAGTGATAAAGCCCTCTGCCGGGTACCGTAAATTCCGTGTATTCTCTGCTGTTACGTGGCATGGGGATTTGCCAGTACCTACTCTTCAAGTCCAACGTCGATATGTAGCGCGCGTTCCGTAGCCGCTCCAGAATATGATGAATCCGAGATAGTGGATAGGCGTCCGGGATGGAGTTTGCGTTCAACTGACGATAGTCGATGCACATCCGGACGTCGCCTGTCTTCTTACTCACGATACAATTGTTTTTCAGCAGCTCGTCGACTTGCTCATCGATGATCCGTTGCATAGCCGGATTCTTGGGAAAGTACCTCTGCTTTATTGGGCGGCCGTCTCTTGTCGTGATCACATGTTCTGCGATGTGGGTGACTTCGTGCAAGGTATCGAACTGTGCCGTGATCCGTGATCTGATGAAAGACGAGAGGGGAGAATTCCTGTTGTGGTTTCCCCGAAGGGGCATTCCGAGGCTGAGAGGGAGTTATCTTCGTGATCTGGCGCTAAGCTCGAGAGATCTTTGGGATCCGAGGCTGTGATCTTTGTTATCGGTTGTGCTGGGCTGAGCTGGTTTGGAGCTTGTCTCATCGATACTAACCGAAAAGCTCGGTCTTGCGACGTTAAACTCTGCACCACTGCTCGGGGTCTCCACATGCGATCATAACGCCGCCTGCACGCTGAGTGGCATCGACCTCCAGCCGGGAAATGCATCCTTGCACCGTAATGTAGCTTGGATCGCGCACAAGAAATGTATCCCCAAGATCACATCGTCGACGACGACTGGCAATACCAGGAATGGTATACGAGCGTAGTTCCTGCCCAGCTGTACATATGGTGCATGCGTTGACTTAACGCGGTACTACGAATCCCAGAGTTTGTAGGCGGCAGGAAACTGCCTCACAGCATTTGACAATGCCTGATAACACTAGGCAACAGGCAAAACTCCCCCTGGAGGCCTCCAGATGCCGAAAATTGACTTTAGAAAATGTTCCTAGGTGTATTTTTTTTTATAAATTTTTAACTCTAGCGGCTTTTTTATAGCGGTTTTTTGTGCTCTTTCATTTTACACCGTATCTCGAGAATGCACAACCAATCTTAAAAAACAGATTCCGAAAGATAATTTTATAGCTGTGGCCTAGAAGACAGGCTCAAAACTTTCTTCCCGGGTAGGATAGAAAGGCAGCAAGAAACCCCACTGAGGCGGAACTAGCTGTCACTCTACACAGATGGTTCGAAGACGAAGGAAGGCACAAAATCTGGGGTCTACTCCGGTCACCTTGATGGCAAGCGAAACTTCAAGGAACATATCCATCGACAGTCAGGTGGCAATAAAGGCTCTAGCCTCGATTACCGTCAAGAGCAAGCTCGTTCGGAACACTGTCGCGGCACTGAGCTCAGCCAGCAGCACTCAATCAGACTTGTTTGGGTGCCAGGACACATGGGAGTGTCGGGCAACGAAGTGGCTGATGAATGTGCTAGGTACGGATCAGCACACGAGTTGCGCGGTGACTTATATAGGAAGGCCTATCCAGCATATAATCTCTGAACTAACAGGGGCGGGGGGGTACATGGCTGATAGACACTGGGAGGAAATCATGAGATGCGAGATGCGAGGCCAAGATACAACCCAAAACAAACATCTAAGCTCATACACTTCAACAAGAACAGGACAAGGATGTTGACAGAGGTCTTAACAGGACTCTGTTACATTGGCCGAATGGCGCAATGGTTCGGTGGTACCTACCACGACTTCTGTCGTAGCTGTGGTAACGTAGAAGAGACAGAAAGTGTCCAACACCTTCTTTGCGACTGCCCTGCACTAGTTAGACGGCGATTCCGATTCCTCGGGAAGCCATTTTTTGAGGAACTGAGCGGTCTCTCAAACGTGCGTTTGGAAGTCCTACTTTCTGGACTCCACAAAGCAGTTCCAACGGCGTGCTCAGCCCACAGGGAATGGTTAACGGACCCAGATAAGAAACGTTTACCCTCTATAGTCTATATCCCATTCCCTTCCTTCCTCTTAATCCTACAGTATACATCAGACACCACAATCGGCCCTAGTGGCTTCTGGGTGCTCTCGGCTTCGGGCGAGCCATTTGTTTAACCTAACAGAAAACAGGCGAGTTTGGTTAATATATCTAAAGGAACCAAAAATTTGTTCTTACTAAATGTTGATTTATAACCGATCGTTCTTATGGTAGCTATACTATATGGTGATCCGATCCGGTTGGTTCCGACATATGTACTACATAAAACGGACTTGTACCAAGATTCATCAAGATAGCTTCAAAACTTAGAGATAAGTTTGCTTAAAAAGGAGTCATTTGACAAGGGAGTCATAAATTTTAACAAAAAATATAGCGCAAACTAACTTTGGCGCGCCAAAGTTTGGATACCCTTGCAGTGCCCCGTGTGAGCCGCCAGATTTTTTAGAAAATTTGTAATACTAAATGTTGGTTTCGAACCGATCGCTCCTATGTCAGCTATATGATATAGTAGTCCGATTTACATCAAATTTGGTAGGGATGTATAAAATTATACCAAACACACAATGTGTATGTTTGGTTCATATATTTTGAGAAACAAAAAAATTTTTCATACTAAATGTTGTTTTCGAACCGATCGTTCCTATGGCAGCTATATGATATAGTAGTCCGATTTACACCAAATTTGGTCAGCCTGTTTAAAACTTAAGAGGCTTTCATGCCATCTCCCCCTCGTGAGGTAATACTTAGGGTGGTTTAAGTGGGTGCAAGTCCCACACTTTTCGGCTTTTAATGCTTTACCCCTATCCAAAAAAAAAAAAATAGTATGCACCTGTTCGAGTGGCGTGATTCAAACAAATATTCGGTTCGAGCCTATACAGTGAACAACTCACAACGAGTTCGAGTCAATATCCGAACCTGGTCGAAACTGTTCGAGTGGCGGGATTCAAACAAATATTCGGTTCGAGCCTATACAGTGAACAACTCACAACGAGTTCGAGTCAATATCCGAGCCTGGTCGAAACTGTCATACCCGTTGCAGCTCTCTGGTCCATATCTATTATAAAAAACAAAATTTGGCCGAAGACCAAAAATAGATAAAAATTGTTGCCTAATTAGTTAGTTCTCAGGGTCGGTCTATAAACAAATGCAAATCGGATTTCTATATCATATAGCTGCCATAGGAACGATCGGTTCGAAATCAATATTTAGTATGAAAAACTTTTTTGTTTCTTAAAATAACATAACTTAACTCACAGATTGTGTGTTTGGTATAGTTTCAAACAGATTGACCAAATTTGGTGCAAATCGGATACAGCTGTCATAGGAACGATCGGTTCGAAATCAATATTTAGTATGAAAAACTTTTTTGTTTCTTAAAATACCTTAACTTAACTCACAGATTGTGTGTTTGGTATAGTTTCAAACAGCCTGACCAAATTTGTTGCAAATCGGATTACTATATCATATAGCTGCCATATGAACGATCGGTTCGAAATCAACATCTAACAAATTTTGTAAAAAATTGGACGGCTTATGCAAATCTCTGCAAGGGTATCCAAACTTTGCCTCGCCGAAGTTAACTTGCGCAATATTTTTTTAAATTAATTTTAAAGTTGCACTGCACACGGAACTTTTTGTGTTGTTGCTGTTGGTTTTTGGTGTTGCTTTTTTTGTTGTAGTTATTGTTGTTGTAGTTATTATTATTGTTATTATTTAGTTGTTGTTGTGCTGTTATTAACACTAATTTTAAGAAAAACAATCTACAAAATCTAACTAAGAAATTGAACAAAAAATGCAGTAAGCTACAGAAGAGCATGCTCGACAGTAAGAGACCCAGTACTTTTTGAGTGCAAACCGATCTCTATAGACTGTTCATCAATGTTGCATACCATTCAATAGATGGCGCCACTACGAAGATAAGTCAATAAACACAGAGGTCGCTAGCGTCTCTTCTTCTTCCTTTTGAACGTAACATTGTTAGTTGAATAACTTTCGCGTTTATTATCCGATTGGAATGAAATTTTCAGGAAAGGTTTGGACTCTAGTGTTTAGTTTATGAAATTCTGTATTTCAATTTCCGGGGGCGGAGGGGGCGTGTCAAAAATCTAAAACAAACTTGATCAATGGGAGATATAGATGAACCTACATGCCAAATTTGGTGGCACTAGCTCTTATAGTCTTTGAGATCTAGGCGACACAAAAAGGGACAGACAGACAGACAGACGGACATGGCTATATCGACTCGGCTGTTGATGCTGATCAAGAATATATATACTTTATGGGGTCTGCCACGCCTCCTTCTGCCTGTTGCGCACATTTTTTTTGCACAAACTTAATAGACCCATTTGTACTCTTTTAAGGTACTGGGCCTAAAAAACTCGAAGAGAGCGCCGCATAATTTTCACCTAAATTCATGATAAACCGGAATCTATTCAGAAAAAAAATTTCAAAATTTTTGGAGTTCTGGGCTCGTATTTAACATTTACCTTCCGAACGGCAAAGGTGCACAGTATTTATTTTTGGCTATTTTAATTACTTTGCAATTAAATGAATTAAGCTTTGCTCAACGTGTTTGCAAGATAGGCGCTGCCACCTACTTTGAAAAAAAAAAAAAGTTGACTGCGCCTCACCATTTCATGCATTGTGGCTGAATTCATAACCAACCCTCGTGTGTTTCTCAAATACATGTAATAGTGTTTATAAACACATTTTTCAAACAAATTCGTGAAATGTTTTCACGCTCTTCGCTCCGTATAAACAGGATAATAGCTTACGACTCAAAACTGAACGATTGAACTTATGCTAGGTTCACACTGCAGCCACAGACTGCCCTGAGTTCTGTGGCACCTGTGCAGTGCTGCCATAGCGTCCTTTTTCGGGACAGGTCTGTCCCTTTTTAAAATGAATTTGCCTGAACTTTTTTGAAAGATCCCCTATCCGGAAATCTGATATTTTTTCACTTCTGTGAAATTTGGAAAATTTTGACTTAAAATATTTGTTACAATTTCGATCATTATTAAAAATATTCAATTATAATTTTAAAAAAATAAGTGCCAACGCTGTTAGCATTGATCTCGATTCCGTCAAGGGCCATTCACTTGTAAACGAGCTATATTAAATTTATCGGTCTGAGAAATTGATTCTTTGATACACACAGCGTGAATGCCACTTGTTATTTGGCGCCAATTTACAAACAAAAAGTTCGATATGACAATATTGACGATATGCTCAAATTATTAGAAGTGGACGAAGAATTATAGAATAGAATATAAAAAAGAATTATAGAATAAGAAACACTAACGTCTATATATATATAAAACTCTTTGTCCTGACTGACTGATTCACTGAGTCATCACGCTGTAGGCCAAACGGCTTAAGATATCGAGCTGAAATTTTCACACAACATACATAGCTCAGATATAATTATCGTGCAATAAGACGGGATTTTTTGATATCCCCACTGGAAGGGGCTAAAACGGGGGGTCAAAGGTCAAAAAAGCATGGAATGAATTGTTTTTTGTTTTTTGAGCTATCTCAACCAAACTCACAAATAATGTATTTCTTACTTTCTGCTACATCCTGAGAAAATTTGGTTCGATTCATTGCTGTTGCGACTTTCAAAATAAATTTGCAGTATATGGCACTGTTACTCTCTCTTGCTCCTATAATCAAATTGCAGCAAAAACTTTAAAACAGCGAGCAGCGAAAATGTAAATTCTCTATCTATATATACAAAACTCTTTGCTGACTGAGTCATCACGCTGTAGGCCAAACGGCTCAAGATACTGAGATGAAATTTTTACACAACATAGCTGAGACATAATTATCGTGCAGTAAGACGGGATTTTTTGATATCCCCACTGGAAGACGCTAAAATGGGGGGCCAAAGGTCAAAATTGCTTAGTATGAAATTTTTATTTGTTTTTTGAGCTAACTTAACCAAACTCACAGATTATGTATTTCTTACTCATTGTAACGTTCTGTGAAAATTTGGTCAAGATCGGATTATTATATCGTATAGCTGCCATAGGATGGCTTTTATTGCAATTAATAAACAATCAAATTAAGTGGTGGGGGGGGGGAGGGTTGGGTGTTACGATTCATTGGTGTCGCGACTTTCAAAATAAATTTTCAGTAAATGGCACTGTTACTCGTTCTTGCTGCTATAATCCACTTGCAGCGAAAACTTTAAAATTTAAATTCTCTATCTATATATATAAAACTCTTTGTCCTTAGTCATCACGCTGTAGGCCAAACGGCTCAAGATATTAAGATGAAATTTTTACACAACATAGCTGAGACATAATTATCGTGCAATAAGACGGGATTTTTTGATATCCCCACTGGAAGGGGCTAAAATGGGGGGGTCAAAGATCAAAATTGCTTAGTATGAAATTTTTTTTTGTTTTTGAGCTATCTTAACCAAACTCACGGATTATGTATTCCTTACTCACTGCTACATCCTGAGAAAATTTGGTCAAGATCGGACCACTATATTATATAGCTGCCATAGGAACAACCAGATGCAAATTAAAACTTTGTATGAAGATCTTTGTTATTTTTTGAGATATCTCAACCAAACTCACAGATTATGGATTTCTTACTCACTGCTACATCCTGAGAAAATTTGGTCAAGATCGGACCACTATATCATATAGCTGCCATAGGAACAACCAGATGCAAATTAAAACTTTGTATGAAGATCTTTGTTATTTTGACTCGAGATCAAAATGTTGTGGGTTCGACTGCCGGTTCGTGCGGTATTTTATTTTTTTTTTTATTAATATACTTTTAAATAAAGTAACGTGCTTTGCATTGTTGTTGCGACTTAATCTATACCGAGCTTAACTGCTGGGTCCCAGCGGGTGCAATGGCTTAATGGAAGAGCAGACGACTCGAGATCAAAATGTTGTGGGTTCGAGTGCCGGTTCGTGCGGTATTTTATTTATTTTTTTTTATTTATATATTTTTAAATAAAGTCACGTGCTTTGCATTGTTGTTGCCGCTTTCAAACTAAATTTGCAGCATATGGACGTATTATTCGCTTTTCCTGCTATAATCAGCAATCAAAAGCAGAGGGGGAGGGGGTGGAGTGTCTATTATTCATTTCTTGCATTGCCAAAAAAAGTTGACAGTTTGATTCAAATACTAAGGCGCTAGGCGCGCCACTTTTAATGTGGCAAAAATATGAACAATTTTTTAAAGGATAATGTGGCAATGCTTGCTATAGTTGATTAAAAGTGGTAGCCCTCGACAAAAGCAACTGACGATTAAGTTTGAAAATGGCGCAATTATTTAATTAATTATTATTTTGGTTATTTTTTATTACTTATGTTTATTAAATCTACACAACACAGCATACATGTTGGAAAATTTAATTGCTGTTTTCTCTAACTGTAACATACATAAGTAATAAACATCAGAATAATAACAAATTAATTGATTGCGCCATTTTCAAAATTGATTTTGTCGCGGGCTACCACTTTCTTCATCTAAATGATCAAGTGATGCCAGATTTTGCTTTAGTGATAAGTGCCTGTTATATAATATCGAAATCAAAAATTCGATAGATCGATAGATATCCCTAGGCTTGCCATTAGTTTCATCATGAACGCCGAAGCAGGAGGTGGTGCCGGGTGTCAGCCGCCAGATTTTTGGCAACAACAGTCGCAGCAATGGCTACAACAACAACAGCAGCAAGCAGAGCAGCACGTTCATTTTTTGAAACAACTACAAGCGCAGCAGCAGGAGCAACAACAACCGCAACAGTTACAACAACATGCACAGCAGCTACTACAACAACCACAGCAGCTACAACAACAACTACTACAGCAGCTACAACAACAACCACAGCAGCTACAACAACAGACACAGCAGCTACAACAACAACCACAGCAGCTACAACATGCACAGCATGTAAAACAACAACAACCACAGCAGCTACAACAACATCAGGTACAACAACAGACACAGCAGCTACAACAACAACCACAGAAGCTACAACATCCACAGCCACAGCAGGTACAACAACAACTGCAGCAGCGAAGACAAATTACATGGCGTCAACAGCAACAACAACAACAACAAAGAGATATGGAAATATTAAAAACAGAGATGGAAATAATAAAAAACGAAGTAAAATATATAAAAAAGCAAATGTTAATTTGTTGTTGGTTGTTGAGCGAATCGAGCAGGGGGCCTAGTACTATATAAAATATAAATAGTGTACATAAAAAGTATATCCCAGTTTGAATTTGAAAATCTGTCCTGTTTTTTTTTTGTCCCTTTTTTGGGGTCCGTCTATCCTGTTTTTCTGATCGACCAACGGCAGCACTGCACCTGTGCCAGCTACTGTGCCAGCCCTCAATGTGAGCACTACTGTCATTTTCGCACAGCGCCACAAGGCGGCACAACTTGCTCAAATGTTCACAGCAATAGAACTTCCAACAAGATCGTGAACAAAGAGCAAGTTCCACAATAAGGAATAATGCTAGGTTTACACAGATTATCTGTGCCAGAGGCTGGCACACAAGTTACACAAATTATTTGAACAGCTGTTCTAGTTGAAGCAGCTCAAATGAACAATATTTTCCTGTGCAGGCAGAACGAGCATGTTGGTTTTTCTGGCACATTTAGATAACTTTTTTATCGTTTAGCGAGTAATCGATGAAATTGGACTTTGAAGACAACATAAATTTATTTGTTTAAATTTTTTATACCCTTGCAGATGGTATTATAATATTGTCATGAAACGTGTAACGCATTGAAGGAGGCCTCACAGACCCCATAAAGTATATATATTCTTGATCAGGGAAACGAGCTGAGTCGATATAGCCATGTCCGTCCGTCCGTCCGTCTGTCTGTTTCTATGCAAACTAGTCTCTCAGTTTTGAAACTATCTTGATGGAACTTGGTACAGGTCCGTCTTTTTGCTGCACGCAGTACGGGGACTCTACGAATCTTGGGGCGGACAGATCTGATGATGGATTCCGGTAGAACTCGTCAGAATAAGACGAAAAAATTAAATAAAATTTTTTTATTTTCGGCTCGGTTCTCGAGATATTGGGACCGATAAGTCACCGATTCCCATACAAACTGGCCAGCGTGCCAGCTGCTCTTTGCACTGTATTGCCTAGAGCAGTGCTGTAAGGTGTCCGTTTCTACTTCACCGCTTGGCGCGGATATTCAAACCTTTTTATTTTATTACATTTCTAGCTAATTTATATATTGTTGTTGTTTTTTGTTGTTGGTGTTATTGTTTATGTTATTATTTTCCCTGTAGGAGTCATAAGTATATGACAAAAAGTGCCGTAGATAAAAATTTTTTTTTAAAAAAATCGCGCGATTTTTTTAAAAAAACTTGTTTGCCTGCGGCGCTCATTTCACATTACTTTACAAATTGCATTCTTGTAAAAAATTATTGTATACACCACACCCTGTCATATACTAATGTCTCATGTAGTATAAAAAATAGCAATAACAACAACAGCTGTAAATTTATTCGATTTCAATATGTAAATTAGCAAGTAATGTAATAAAATAAAATAGTTTGAATATCCGCGCCAAGCGATGAAGTTGAAACGGACACTATACAGCACTGCTATAAGAAATACTATCGGTGTCTCGCTCTAACACAGTGCAAAGAGCGGCTGGCACACTGACCAGTTTGTATGGAAATCGGCGACTTATCGGTTCCAATATCTCGAGAACCGAGCCGAAAATCAAAAAATTTTATTTAATTTTTTCGTCTTATTTTGACGAGTTCTACCGGAATCCATCATCAGATCTGTCCGCCCCAAGATTCGTAGAACTGTCCGCAGTACATATATCGGAACCGCCTGGATCGGATCACTATATCATATAGCTGCCATAGGAACGATCGGTTCGAAATCAATATTTATTATTCAAGTATGTTTCACTTCCCAATAAGCGCGGCCAAAGTTTGTTTTGATTCCTTTTGTGGAACTTGCTCTTTGTTCACGATCTTGTTATAAGTTACACTGCTGTGAACATTTGAACAATCTGTGTCGTCTTGTGGCTCTGTGCGAAAATTACATTAGTGTTCACATTAAAGCTGCGAAAAAATCGATTCTCAGTGCATCGATTTTTTTCGATCTTTTAGAATATGTATTTATTTGTTAAAAAAGTAAGATGGAGATCATTTCAAGAGATCATATGGCAAATATAACATAACAAAAAATAAAAATTCAGCTAATCGCCCAAAATCCATTGATTTTTTGCTGGTAAAATTAAGATTATTAACCGTTTTTTGTTTAAGCGCTGCGTAACGATTGACGCAGAGCTACTGAAAATGCGCTCCGACGATACATCGATTCTCCCAAAACGGTATCGATGTTTTCCCGAAACCAAAAGAATCGATAGTATCGATGTTGGGTTCGATTTTTTCGCAGCTCTAGTTCACAATGACGGCTGGCACTGTGGCCAATGTGAACACTCTGGCGCAGGCCACATACAGGCACAGCTGCCCTGGCACAACAAACTCTTGGAGCGTTCATTTAAAGTGTATATATAACAAAAAAATTAAAAGCACTTAAAACAAACTTTATGATGCCCGTGTTACCAATCATTGACATTCCGAATCTATCCACAATCTTATTAAAGACATAAGGAGTCAGAATGCCTTTTGAAATGTGACAAACGAAAACTACAGATATTCGAAATAACAAGCTGGTTGAACGTATTCGGATCCGTGCGCACATAAATCTAAAACTTGTACAGAGTATAAAAAAATTTTAAACATTTTCGTTCAGCTTGCCAAAGGAAAATATTAGGACCATTCCATTATTGTTTAAATAAAACAGCTGTTCAAATAATTTCCGTGCCAGCCAACTGACACTGCCGTTTACATTGCTACGCCAGCTAATTTCTGTGGCACAGCACAGCAATGTTCACATTGAGCTGTGCCCCGGCGGCACTGTGATATACCAGCCTGTGACGCAATGTGAACCTAGCACTTTACAGCAAATTGTACCAAGTCCCACCACTTCTAAATATTATGGTACGGATGCTACGACAGATATGAATATTTTTAATATTGGTTAATAATAAGGAAACTTATTTTAATAACACAAAGCTACAATAATTATACCGTTTTAACATAGTTTATTTTTATTCCACTTAAGAATGAATTCAAATTGTGTCGCATATTGAACAAAAATATAGGGCACAAGCAATATGAAATGGAAACGTAAGAAGCATACATGAATGTATATGTAAAAATATCTGATACACAATATATTGAATTTACTATGCAAGTTAATGTCTCATTATGATTAACTAGACTTTTCATTAAAAGCAAGACCAGTACGATAGTACCTGTTGCGCACTCCAATAGACAGTGTTGAGATGCTGAGCATTGGGACAAGGCTCATTATTGAATCTTGTTCATATTTTATTTTAGCCAACCTCAGTCCATGCCTTGTGCTCATTTTAATCCCAGTCAGTTTTGCAACGTCACAGCGTATCATTAAATAGACGCTTGGGTCTCTTAAAGTTTGGATTGATGGGTCCAGGAAGAACGTGTGGCTTTAAAGCGCTTTTGCCAGGCTGGCGGTTCGCATCGTATGGCAACTGCGGTGACAACTTTAACTGGCGATAGTAGTCACTTTTGGGATAGGCGCTATTGCATTTTGTCATAATGCGTACTCTCTTGCTGCCGCTGCCCGTTTGCGTGGCTCCGAGTTTAAGACGTTGCGCAGCATTCTTAGGCGAGCCCTGAGTAACGAGTGGATTTAGCAATAATTTGCTGTTGGCCTGTTTTAGTTGTACCTTGCGTGACGGTACAAAGTAATCCTGTGTACCAGGCTGCAGTGGCTCATTCCAACCATTACTTGTTCTTGGAGAAGCTTCATCATGTGAAAGTGTTGATCTCTTTTTTGTTGAGGGAGAATCCTTGGATGAATCAACTGTTAGTTTCTCTTTCAGTTGCGATTGATTTTTAAACTGCTCCTCCCTCTGCTTCGGCTGCTCCTCCTTTTGCTTAAGCTGTTTTTTTATCTGTTTTTCCTTCTGAATGAGTTGCTCTTCCTTCTGCTTTGACTGATATTTAGCATTCATTCTCTGTTTGACTAGCTTTTCAGTTAATTCCTTATTGCAATCGTTCACCTTTTCCACCACCCAGGCATTGTTTATGCTAGAACGCACCTTCGCATTACGTTTCACTTGCTTCTGGAGCTTAGGCGACATAGCTTTAGCAAGAACTTTATCTAATCCGTCCTCCTCGACTTCTTCAAAATTTATGGAGCTCAAAAGTCGTTTGCGCTTTGACTTGGTCAACTTCTTAAGATTGCGCCCTGTGCCAAAATTTTCTTCTTCAAACTCATCTGCATCTGCGATTTTCTGTTCCACCATCTCTGCCAGCGTTATACCCTCTGGCTTGGGCATATTGCGAACACCCAATGGGAACTCACCGCCAGCATATGTCTCAAAAATGTGCAGCAATCTGCGAAGTCCTTTGCGCCGTTTACTGTTATATTCCTGGGTCCGTAACATAATCTGCAGCTCGTCCAGCACACAGTCCGCGTTGAGTGGCAACTCAGGCATGACGACATCTATATTTCCCGCACGTGGATCAAGGGATGTGGTTTCAGGCTGCTCCTTGTCTTCCACCTCCTCCTCTTCCTCATCGAAGCCCGAATCCAGCTTCTCAACATCGTCTATAGAGGCACTGGGAAAGCCCATTTCCTTCCAAGCGTTATACTTCTCGCTGTATTCCCGTCCCAGTTCACTTTGGTAGAGCAAGTGATAAAGCACCCGCGTGCGGCACTGAGCAACCAATTTGGCATCCCTTGTGTGCCCACGTAGCGAACAAAAGGCCTCAAGAAGAGATTGACCTGACCGGCCGTAATTTCCTCATTTGCCGCCTTGGCTAACTCCTCAAAGAATACGTCCATATAGTGCATTGTGAGTCCTCGAGACTTTGGCTGATCTGCGAGTACAGATTGCTGCATGGAGGCATTGAATTTCTGTATCAAATCTGGTGACCACTTGCTATTCTTTAATAGCCGCAGCATATAACGCAGCATGCGACGCACAAGCATTAGAAATTTATCCATGCGCCATTGATCGATCCCAAACCATTCCTGGCACATAGTTCGCATAAATGCACTGAAATAGGCCAAACTGCAGGCAGTATTACCACCAAAACTGTCCACCATTTGAGCAAGTTGCTCTGCCAGCTCCTCCTGCACCAAGGGCTTGTCGGACATCCACACATTGTAGTACAAACCTTTCCAAATCCTCATAAAATCGTTCTCTGTGAATGGAAAAGAACTAATTGCGCGCAACTGGAACCATTTCCTCAGCTTGCGTATCTGCCGATTGCGCTTTATTAAGTCATTACAGGCCAACGCACGTACAATTTTCACCTCCTGAGCAATTACCAGCAGCTCTTTGGGCACTTTGGGCTGTGAGACGCCATCATCCAGATTATCATTGTCGATGTCTATGGCAGCCTCCTGGGCGCTGCGTTTGATTGGCCTCTTTCTTGTAACCATAATTGATTATTTACAGAACGGCCGGAATTATTTTTTGCAAAATCTTTCGGTGTGTATTGAATTGGATTGCTTGCGAGAGGCGAGGGCGCACGTGTTGTGCGGCCTCGTACAAATCGATTAATATTTCATGGCACTTTACAGAACTTGTCGAGTTGCACATATCAATAAGGGTATTCCGCAAACAGACTTATACTGAATTTACACTAGTTGGGATTTTTCGGTTGCGTGAGAAGTCACGCAAAAAATCTGAAAAGTGTTACTATTGCGTTTGCCGCATCCATAGTCAGCTGATTGCATGGCTACTTCTGCTGCCAGTACGAACATGAATATAATGCAGTGATGTTTAAACAAAGTCTGTAGGCAGAATACACATCTTTCTTTATTTATCATGTTAAAAAGGATATGGTTAATACAATAACTTAAATAATTCATTTAAATTTTAAATGTTTAAATTTAAATGTTTAGATGACTCGAAGGTCGAAAATTAGATAATAATGTCGACATGACACGATTCACTATTCATATAATTAACATTAACAATGTCTATTTTGACAACAAATTTGTAGTAGTATAGTTGTTAACAATTGTTAACAATTGAACAACTATACTACTACAAATTTACAAAAACAAAAACGGTACTGATGATAGAGACGTGGCGTCTCTTGACATAGCTGTATATTGAGCCGCTTGCTCCTTGCTATTCATTTAGTAAAGGCTTATGTTGTATTGTTGTTGTAAATTTGTTGTATAAATAGTTCATTGTAAATTGGCAATGCCGTTGCAGATAGAAAAGTGCACCCGGAACTTGTTAATATTATTAAAAAACGAAAACAAAAGGTACATAGTCACTGCAGAACTCCATTTCAGTAACAGCTATGTTAAACCAATTAGTCAATTCAATTATTTTTTAAAATTTTCTTTCACGGTTTATTCTCATTAAGCTGTTTGTTGCCTGCAAATATCTCGATAAATGCCTAAATTTTATCGATATTGTGAGACCATATCACAAAAAACAAATTGGTAGTCCCTGCGTGAGCTAGCGAAGCAGAATTTTCCCTCCCTCCTTACCAACAAGTTGCCAATGATTTTATATGGTAAGTGAAGTGCGTCGCCTCATTTTCCCAATTGGAGCAAACGCATTCTCGTGTCTAAACGCACTATAACACTTAAGCCAAGTACCCAGCAAAGTTGTGGCAACAGCGAGAAAAAATTGTCTAATTTTTCGTTGGTAGGCAGCTAAAAGCAGAGTTGCCAATACAACACATAAAATAAACAGAAGTTGAATGGTAACTCTGTTGCTGTAGCCGTTTGTTAATTCAAAACCGAAAACAAATGCAATGAAAATTGTCGTAAATGAGCGATTATCTGAGAAAGAGGAAAAGGAAATTTTGTGTATTTTATAAATTATATAAATGAAGATTTATATAAATTTAAAGTTTAATAATAACTTTCAGTTGTGGTTCATAGTCTGCCGATCTTATTGTTGTTGTTTAAGCGCCTATTTGATTTTGCTCCAGGTCCCTCTATTTTTCTGTTTCGATATCTCACTTATCACTTTTAGCTGACCAGCAGCTGAAATTAGAGCGCAACATATATTTTACGCATCAGCTGCTAAAAGGCAGCGTAATGGTAGCTAAAAACAGTGCTGAAAACCGGTTTTAGCTGGCAATTTTTCCTGGGGCTCGCACCAGCTAAAGGCCACAGCAGAAAATTCTGCTTGCTTTTCCTAAATAATAAGCCTATTCCTGAAACTGGTTTAATTTTGATGTGCTTAAAATTTGATTATTTTTCTCAGCTGTTCTATACAAATTGTGTAGTGTTGCTAAGAACAAATTTGGAACATTTTGCAACACTAGAAGTGTTGATAAATTTTGCTTTCAGCCTAGTCCTCAGCAAAGTTTTGGCAGAGGCGAAATAAAAGTGCGAAATATTTTGATGGTAGTCAGCTAAAAGCAGAGTTGCCAACAAAACACATAAAATAAACATATATTAAATGGTACCACTGCTACTGCAGCTGTTCGTCAATTCAAAAGAGGAAACAAACGCATTGAAAAAAATGTATAAGCTACAGTGGAGCAATCTTGACAGTATGAGACCCTGTACTTATGGGAAAGAGCAAAAAACGGTAATGAGGAAAATAGTGAATTTGGTGAGTCAACAATTAAAAAATGTTGAGTGCAAGGCGTTCACAAAAGATTGTTCTTCAATGTAGCGTACCAGAAATTTCAATAGATGGCGCCACTACAAAGATATCAGATGATAAGCACTGAGGTCGCTAGAGTCTCTTCTTCTTCCTTTTACACGTAACATTGTTAGTTAAATAGCTTCCGCGTTTATAATCCGATTGGAGTGAAATTTTCAGGACAGGTTTGAACCATAGTGTGTCTTATATGTACCAACAATCAAAGGCGCTTGCAATAAATAATCTTTTGTAATTCCACTTTGAAATTCTTATTTTAAATTTCCGTGGGCGGAGGGGGGCGTGGAAAAAGTCTGAAACAAACTTGATCAATGCAAGCTTTAGATGAACGCACAATCCAATTTTGGTGTCTCGATATTAATTGTATAAGTGTAAGTTACATTATAAATTATAGATATTAAGAACTTAATATGCTTTAAAGTAAAAAAAAGGAAAAAATAATAATCTATTTATATAAAACTCTTTGTCCTGACTGACTGACTGACTGAGTCATCACGCTGTAGGCCAAACGGTTCAAGATATTAAGATGAAATTTTTACACAACATAGCAGAGACATAATTATCGTGCAATAAGACGGGATTTTATGATATCCCCACTGGAAGGGGCTAAAATGGGGGGTCAAAGGTCAAAATTGCTTAGTATGAAATTTTTTGTTGTTTTTTGAGCTATCTTAACCAAACTCACAGATTATGTATTTCTTACTCACTGCTACATCCTGAGAAAATTTGGTCAAGATCGGGCCACTATATCATATAGCTGCCATAGGAACAACCAGATGCAAATTAAAACTTTGTATGAAGATCTTTGTTATTTTTTGAGATATCTCAACCAAACTCACAGATTATGTATTTCTTACTCACTGCTTCATCCTGAGAAAATTTGGTCAAGATCGGGCCACTATATCATATAGCTGCAATAGGAACAACCAGATGCAAATTAAAACTTTGTATGAAGATCTTTGTTATTTATTGAGATATCTCAAACAAAATCCCAGATTATGTATTTCTTACTTACTGCTACATCCTGAGAAAATTTGGTCAAGATCGGGCCACTATATCATATAGCTGCAATAGGAACAACCAGATGCAAATTAAAACTTTGTATGAAGATCTTTGTTATTTTTTGAGATATCTCAAACAAAATCCCAGATTATGTATTTCTTAATTACTTCTACATCCTGAGAAAATTTGGTCAAGATCGGGCCACTATATCATATAGCTGCAATAGGAACAACCAGATGCAAATTAAAACATTGTATGAAGATCTTTGTTATTTTTTGAGATATCTCAACCAAACTCACAGATTATGTATTTCTTACTCACTGCTACATCCTGAAAAATTTGGTCAAGATCGGACCACTATATCATATAGCTGCCATAGGAACAACCAGATGCAAATTAAAACTTTGTATGAAGATCTTTGTTATTTTTTGAGATATCTCAACCAAACTCACAGATTATGTATTTCTTACTTACTGCTACATCCTGAGAAAATTTGGTCAAGATCGGGCCACTATATCATATAGCTGCCATAGGAACAACCAGATGCAAATTAAAACTTTGTATGAAGATCTTTGTTATTTTTTGAGATATCTCAACCAAACTCACAGATTATGGATTTCGTACTCACTGCTACATCCTGAGAAAATTTGGTCAAGATCGGACCACTATATCATATATCTGCCATAGGAACAACCAGATGCAAATTAAAACTTTGTATGAGGATCTTTGTTATTTTTTGAGATATCTCAACCAAACTCACAGATTATGTATTTCTTACTTACTGCTACATCCTGAGAAAATTTGGTCAAGATCGGATCACTATATCGTATAGCTATTAATAAACAATCAAAAGAAGATGGACAAGGGGATGGTGATGGGGAGGGGGGTGTTACGATTCATTTGTGTTGCGGCTTTCAAAATCAATTTTCAGTATATGGCACTGTTACTCGCTCTTGCTGCAATAATCCAATTGCAGCGAAAACTTTAAAACAGCGAGCAGCGAAAATGTAAATTCTCTATATTATATAAAGTACTACTTATTACTATTATCTTAAGTCCAACTGCAGGAAAAATTGAATTTACAATTCCCGCTATCTAATTAGAAATGACATAAGGTCTGGCTATAGCTGTGAGAATATTTCCTATTTTCACTTCACATTTTTCCCCGAGATTTCAGCGAGCGTAGCGAGCCGGGGGTTGGCGAGCGAAGCGAGCAGGGGGCAAACCCCCTAGTATATATATAATGGTCAAGTTCAAAATTAAGATCAATTCTTCAGACCCAACATTTGCTGCGAAGACTGGGGAAAACCCAAGAAAAACACAATCAGGTCTGATATCATGTTAGTGTTAGTTATTATGAGTTAGAGAGAATAAGATAGATGTCTTAATAGTAAAAGTTGAGACCTCTACATTGAAGACATAGTCTTTTATAATCCGCACAGAGCACAGAGAGTAAAAAGACTACAGGAATAGTGGTAAAAAATTACGGGTATGTCTGGCAGGAACTGATAAATTAATTTGACTCAATAAATATGAAGAATCAATTTCACCAGTTACTTATTTAATTATAAACATGAAGATAAGCTTAATACGACGGTTAGGTTAAGTGGGTAGATTAATTAAAAGAAGTCTACTAGTATACGAGGATAATTTAATGCCTGAAACACAGTTAAAACCTCGTAAAGCAAATAATAAAAATTTTTTTGAACAAATTCAAAACGATCCTGGTGGTTAGAGTATTGTGGAAACCAAACACACGAACCATATTCCAGAATCGGACGAACTAGAGATAATTAAAGTAATTTTGTCGTATAAGGGTCATCAAATTTCTTTGTCCATCGTTTGATGACCCCAAGAACTTGAGTCGCCTTACTAACCGTTAAAGCAACATGTGTATCAAACATCAGTTTATGGTCAAGGAGAATACCAAAATCATTTACTTCATCGAGTCTAGTTTCAAATCAAGAGTATAATTGATGATGTGAGTCAAGTGTCTATTGAAAGTCATAATCTTGCATTTAGGAAAATTAAGATTTAGTAAATTAAATTTGCATAATTTATAAAAGCGATCAATATCTGCTTGCATTAATTCAGAGTAGGAACTGTCGTTAAATGACAGACACCATTTCACATCATCAGCATACATTAAAATGTTAGAGTGTAGAATAATAAAAGAAGAAGATCGTTAATAAAGAGGTGAAAAAGCAGAGGGCCAAAATGACTTCCCTGAGGAACACCAGATGTTACCAAGACGGGCCTCGAAATAGTCGACTTGAAGACAATGTTTTGTGTTCTTTTAGTAAGGTAATCGGATAACCATATAAGAAGATTTTATGGTAATCCTATTAAGTTCAATCTATTATGTAAAAAACAGTGGTTAACAGAGTCAAATGCTTTACTGAATTCAGTATAAACAACATCAGTCTGCATTTTATTTTTAAAACCCTTGATCACTAAAGAGGACAATTCGAGCAGGTTTGTGGTTGTAGACCTATGCTTCACAAAACCATGTTGGTAAGGTGAGCCACTAGAACTACAAAAATTAGTAGATTTAAAAGTAATAATTTTTGCAAAAAGTTTAGGTATTGTTAACAATGATATGTGAATCCTTCTAAACAGTAGAGAGTGAGCAAAGTGCAACAGATTAAGTAAATAGTCTATGTAAGAGAAGATATAAAGAGCGAGCGCAGTACCTAAGTACGCAACCTGGAAACCCATCAGAGCCTGGGGAGAACACTGGTTTAATTAAAATTAGTTCACATTATACATAAGTGATCCAGGTTCAGGAATAAAGTTAGATTTTTGAAAATTATAAGGATAGGATGCACTACGAGAGTAGCTATTAACAGAGTAAGTAGTTTGAAAAAATTCTGCAAATAAATCGGCTGCAGCCTGATCATTATTTGCCTTCGTATTTTCATATGAAACTTATTAAGGTAATAAAGATGATTTAAGTTTGGAATTTACAAAATTATAGAATCGTTTAGGATCCTGAGCAAACTGAAGCCGGTAACGACACAAATAATCGTTATAAAATTGAAAGTTAAGTGAGTTAAAATTACATTTAGCAATAGAATAACGTAAAAAATCGACACCGATCCCTGTACGTTTATACTTTTTAAAATAGACCGATTTTAAATTTTTTAGACCTGATAGCTCTCAGGTAAACCATGCGGCTCAAAGTGTTGAAACAAACACACAGAGCAAATTCTAAACTGGAACCAGTCATGATTTATAATGTTATTATTTAATTTGATATAATCGGCTTTTCTAAAACAACGCGCTTTATACGGTGCTAGGGAGAACAGTTTGCCCAAGAGCCGGTAGATCGAGAATCATTTCCAACGTATGGTGAACAGTTTTTTGCACAAACTTAATAAATAGACACTTTTGTACTATTTTAAAATACAGGTTCTTTCGATTTTTTGTGCTTGATAGCTGATCAAAATTGCAGAAAGAAAGTTAAATTTTTCTCAAAGTTATTGATTTCTTACAAAATGAATGAGGACCGAGCTGGAATCCAAATATTTTTTACATTGGGTGGAATATTATTGACCGGTTCTCAACACTGAATAAATACCAGCGATGGGCCGCACTTTTCGCCAGCTGACATTCTGAATAATAATTTTCAATTTTATAGGTTTTGCAAAGTTAACTTTATACAAATTTGATAATTAAAATGCCTGTGCGAACAGTGGAAAATTCCGAAGACTACCAAAATTTGATTAGTGCCGACAAGACCACCGTTGCTTTATTTTCTGCCGAGTGGGCAGAACAGTGCTCTCAGGTTAACGATGTACTCAATGAGCTCGCGAACATTCTGGGTGATAAGTTGCAATTCATTTCACTTAATGCTGAGAACTTTCCTGAAATTTCAATGAAACACCAGGTAAACTTATAAACATTTAAAAAATAACTATAAAAATAAACTCAATCAAATGTTTTGATAGATTGAAGCTGTTCCGACCGTTATATTCTTCAGCAAGGGCTCCGCTGTGGATCGTGTGGATGGTGTGGATATTGCCGCCATTAGCAACAAGTCCAAGAAATTGGCAGAAAGTGCAAGCAGTGCATCTGCCACGGGTCAAAATCTGGAAGATCGACTGAAGACCCTTATCAACAAGGCGCCGCTCATGATTTTCATGAAAGGAGATAGAAATGCACCTCGCTGTGGATTCTCCAAGCAGCTTATTGCCATTGTCAATGACAGAAAGTATGTATTATCGCTTTTCAATAATTATAATTATCGCTGTTCTAATATTTATTGTACACTTTTATCACAGTCTACCTTACGAGACTTTTGACATTCTTTCTGACGAAGAGGTGCGCCAGGGCTTGAAGACCTATTCAGACTGGCCGACATACCCCCAGGTGTATGTGAAGGGCGAACTAATTGGGGGCTTAGACATTATAAAGGAACTCCAAGCCAACAATGAGCTGGAAGCGTCGCTTAAAGGTTAAATTATCGAAACCAATTTGCCCAATAGACTCAAGGAATCAGGTACAAAGCGTCGCTTCTCAAACATTTATAATGTCCAATGACTCTTATATGCATAAAAAAAGGCATACTTGAAATATAACATATTTTTGTGAAAATGCGCGAAAAGTACTTTTGCCGCTGGTGTGTTTTATATTTTCCCCTTCAATTTGGCATTGAAATAAGTCAGAAGTTGTCCAGTTTTGACGAGGAGAAAAATCAGACTAGACGAGAAAAATCAGATCTGGAAATCTGATTAAGGTGGGTCTTTAAATTTGTTTGGTCGTTTTGCCAATTTTTGTCTTAACCCCGATCATATGTCTTTCTTTTAGTAGTTCTTGCATTTTCATGTAGCATTTTATAGTCTTGCTAAGAGTTTTTGAAACTCTTTTAAGTTCTTTCCTTGAAGGGGCAGAATAGATATAGAGAAAGCGAATACAAATACCTGGAACCAAAAATATTTAGCCAACACCGTGGCAACGTTTAGGGACAAGCCAACGCCCTCGAAAAGCTGTATGGTGTCGTTGGCGCTGTTTAGGCGCACAGACGGCAAATCATTTTTGCACTGCTTATTCCATTGAAATAAGTAAATAAAGCAAAGCCGACGACGCGACGGCAGCGGACAGATGACAACAAGACCCAGCAGAGTTGCCAATACCACGACAAAATTGTAGTTCTAAAAAGAGGCGCTAGCAAACAAGAGGTGGCGCCAAAATTGGACACACCTGACAACTCTGGTCACCGAAATCGAGTGACCGCCGAAATTTTTTCGCTTGGACACTCGAAAATAAAAATCATTGAAATTTTGCATAGATTTTTCGTAGAATTTTCTCTACCCTTTCCAGAAATTTCCAGATGTTTTGGGACTCATTTGAAGGAACTAGGCCCCCGGAAGGGCTACAAAGACGAAAGATATGTCAAAAGAATCCTCTTGAATTTATCTAGTTTCGAATTTCAATATTGTTGCAAAAAAAAATCGGTTCATACTTAAAAAATAGTTTTCTATTTTATTTTTAAATAAGCGCGCGTTGCCCGTTCATGCTTTCATGCTGTTTCATTCAGAGTGTAACACGTTATCGATAAAGTCGAGGATATTACGATAAGCGGTGCGACAAGATCTGACGACGGATTCCGGTAGAACACGTCGAAATAAGACGAAAAAATTAAATAAAATTTTTTGATTTTCGGCTCGGTTCTCGAGATATTGGGACCGATAAGTCACCGATTCCCATACAAACTAGCCAGCGTGCCAGCTGCTCTTTGCACTGTATTGCCTAGAGCAGTGCTGTAAGGTGTCCGTTTCTACTTCACCGCTTGGCGCGGATATTCAAACCTTTTTATTTTATTACATTTCTAGCTAATTTATGTATTGTTGTTGTTTTTTGTTGTTGGTGTTATTGTTTATGTTATTATTTCCCCTGTAGGAGACATAAGTGTATGACAAAAAGTGCCGTAGATAAAAATTTTTTTTTGAAAAAATCGCGCGATTTTATTTAAGTTTTTCGTCTTATTTTGACGAGTTCTACCGGAATCCATCATCAGATCTGTCCGCCCCAAGATTCGTAGAGTCCCCGAAGTAAGCATACTTTGTAAAGAGAAATGGCAATGGGCGCTGTTAATGCTCCGTAATGGCTTAACAGAGCACATTTCCCATACCAATGCCCATTTCCAGTTTCAGTTGTCCAGATGCATTACAATTGAAGGCGAGAAGTCATGCCATGAAGCGTTCACTACAGTTATCCTACATCCAGAAAGCATACATTTGTAAGGTTTTTGGATGCTTACTTGGCAACGTCTGAATAAATTGCAGATTAGATTTTACATTAAACAAGTTATTTATTTAATAAACTAGATTTTTTCGCCGATAAATAAAATAATTAATTATTGTTGAGAGCATTGTTGTTCTTGTTGTTTTGATTGCTTTACTATTCTTGATTGCATCTGTTGTAATAGCGGCTGCTTAGTTTTGGCATAATCTGTGAACAGATATTTGTTGACGAACGTCCCGAGCTTTGAGAAAAAAATAAAATTAGTTATTATTACAAATATTATTTTACAACAATGTCTATATTAATTACCTCATTCAATTATTGCAACAATTTGATAAAATGGCCAACTCATCAAATCCAAGCGATCACATTATCCAGGACATAAAAAAGAAATTTAAAAATATAAATGTAAATTTATCATTTTATTATATTATATCATTTGCACCGCAAATGATCACAACATATAAATGCAATACTTACACGATGAATACATAACAATTTCACAATTTACACACTTTAATTTTAAAGTTTTAAAGTAAACGAAATTAGAAGTACCGTTTGTCCGGATTGGCTTAACAGAGCACATTTCCCATACCAATGCCCATTTCCAGTTTCAGTTGTCCAGATGCATTACAATTGAAGGCGAGAAGTCATGCCATGAAGCGTTCACTACAGTTATCCTACATCCAGAAAGCATACATTTGTAAGGTTTTTGGATGCTTACTTGGCAACGTCTGAATAAATTGCAGATTAGATTTTACATTAAACAAGTTATTTATTTAATAAACTAGATTTTTTCGCCGATAAATAAAATAATTAATTATTGTTGAGAGCATTGTTGTTCTTGTTGTTTTGATTGCTTTACTATTCTTGATTGCATCTGTTGTAATAGCGGCTGCTTAGTTTTGGCATAATCTGTGAACAGATATTTGTTGACGAACGTCCCGAGCTTTGAGAAAAAAATAAAATTAGTTATTATTACAAATATTATTTTACAACAATGTCTATATTAATTACCTCATTCAATTATTGCAACAATTTGATAAAATGGCCAACTCATCAAATCCAAGCGATCACATTATCCAGGACATAAAAAAGAAATTTAAAAATATAAATGTAAATTTATCATTTTATTATATTATATCATTTGCACCGCAAATGATCACAACATATAAATGCAATACTTACACGATGAATACATAACAATTTCACAATTTACACACTTTAATTTTAAAGTTTTAAAGTAAACGAAATTAGAAGTACCGTTTGTCCGGATTGGCTTAACAGAGCACATTTCCCATACCAATGCCCATTTCCAGTTTCAGTTGTCCAGATGCATTACAATTGAAGGCGAGAAGTCATGCCATGAAGCGTTCACTACAGTTATCCTACATCCAGAAAGCATACATTTGTAAGGTTTTTGGATGCTTACTTGGCAACGTCTGAATAAATTGCAGATTAGATTTTACATTAAACAAGTTATTTATTTAATAAACTAGATTTTTTCGCCGATAAATAAAATAATTAATTATTGTTGAGAGCATTGTTGTTCTTGTTGTTTTGATTGCTTTACTATTCTTGATTGCATCTGTTGTAATAGCGGCTGCTTAGTTTTGGCATAATCTGTGAACAGATATTTGTTGACGAACGTCCCGAGCTTTGAGAAAAAAATAAAATTAGTTATTATTACAAATATTATTTTACAACAATGTCTATATTAATTACCTCATTCAATTATTGCAACAATTTGATAAAATGGCCAACTCATCAAATCCAAGCGATCACATTATCCAGGACATAAAAAAGAAATTTAAAAATATAAATGTAAATTTATCATTTTATTATATTATATCATTTGCACCGCAAATGATCACAACATATAAATGCAATACTTACACGATGAATACATAACAATTTCACAATTTACACACTTTAATTTTAAAGTTTTAAAGTAAACGAAATTAGAAGTACCGTTTGTCCGGATTGTACTTTGCACGTTCGATCGTGGTGTTTAACAGACTTTTCGTCTCTTTAACAGAGCGTCGACGTTGGCGACGTTTTCAAAGACCTGTCATTTAGCTGACCAAAGACCTGAAATTTCATGCATTATTTTTCAGGCCTCTGCGTATACGTTTATCACTTAGTTAAAGGCATTTATTGAAAAAACTTGAATTTTCAGACGTCAAGCAGACCTGAATTTTGAATGTACCTCCCTCAGATTTTACTGGGATTTTTCACTTCAATAACATTAGCACAGAACACGAGGCTTGGCTGCAGAAATTTGGGTAAGAAAAATGCAAAATATTAAATATTAAATCTTTTCTAATAAAAATAAATTCTAGATTTACTTAAATTGGAGGTGGGTGGTGGCTCTTAGCATGGGAAAATATTTACTGAATCTCAAAAGAAAGGGTAATTACAATATTTCTCTTTTATAAACAATGTATATTTAGTAACAGTTATTTATCAATGTATGCGTAGATAACAACACATCAGAAATAAACAATTTTGATGATGAAAACCTCGGAATAAAAAGATCGAGAGTTGGAAAGCAACTCTCCAACATTAAAGATTGATGCTTTTGTCAACATGATTCGAATTCTCGTCGAAAAGCTGAACATGCGTCCGTTTTCAGTTGTGGAAGACCCTGGATTTCGCGACATGCTAAATGTTTTTGACCCGCGCTATAAATTACCATCTCATAGGACATTGCAATATGTGTTAGTGGCAGATCAATTCGAGGAAAAATAAAATAAATTGATGGAAATATTAAAAAAAAATTACTTTCGCGCTATTACCACGGATCTCTGGACATCGCAGTTTTGTCAACAAACAAATTACTTTGTGAAACAAACCACACATCACAAAATATTATAGAAACTTTACAAGCTTTTTTCGACAAGTGGGACATATCTTACAAAATTTTTGCAATAGTAACTGATAATGTTCTATGATTAAAGCGTGTGAATTACTCCAAAATAGAAATATACCCTGCTTTGCTCATTCTATTAAGTAGTGCAGGGCTGTCTCAAACTAGATTGTTTGGTCCCTGTACTTACTAAATGTAAAAGAACTGTGACATATATCAAAACCAGTTCTATATCATATAAAAAGCTGAAAGACTACCAAGATGGGAAAACAAAATATAGACTCAAACAGGAAGTTCCTACTCGATGGAACAGTGCATATTATATGATAGAGATTTTGAAAACGCATGAGGCTATCGGGAAAGTTTTTCTAAATACGTCAAAAGCACCACAACCATTTACTGTGGACGAATTGGACATCCTATCGGACCTCTCAAAGTTACTTGGTCCATTTGAAACTGCTACGAGACAAGTATCTTCCAATACATCAGTGACGATATCATTATGTATTCCAATACCTTGTGATCTTTTGCACACTTTAGAGTCCATAAAGTCGAGCTTCAAGTCTAGTGAGGGTCAAGCAGCCTGCACATTTTTAATAGACAACATCATAACGAAATATAAAATATCGCACAAAAATCGATAAATATAAAATTTTTGAAACTTGTTGTTTGCCATTAAAAGTCGTATTACTCTTAAAGTTGAAAATTTCCATTTTTTTTGCGAAAAAAACACAAAAGGGGGTACAAACAAAAATTCGAAAAGTATATTAAACGCAAAAATAAAAATAAAACAATGACGCAGACATAGAGCTTGAACATTATAAAATCGAGCTGATTTCAAAAGTTTGAATAGAAAAGTTTTAGAAAGTTTCATTACCTTTAGTTGAAACCTAATTTTGTTATAAACGGTAATCGCGTTTACGATTTATACTCGAAGAAGCTGAGTCACCTATGAAAAGATTAAAAAAAAATTATATCTCAAAAACTACTCCATAGAAAAATTTTTAAGATACTTTTTCATGTTTATGAGGTCAAAATCTATATTGGAAAAATACTTAGGTCTAAAAGGCAGACACAGATAATTCATTTGCAAACTAGTGTAATTTAATTTATTGTAGGTGTGTGGTGAGCTTAGCCCTAAATTGTGTAACGCATACTATTGCTTTCAGAGACTGACGTAAGTTGTTCCACAGTCAAACAGCATTAATGTAAAAATGTTTCTCAGATGCAGCTAGCTTGTGTCTTATAGTGACAATATTTCTAGCTCTTCTTGAGGAGACAAATTTTAATATTTCAAAAAGATGATGGTTCGCTGGTCACTCACACTTTATGTATGAAGTATGTAATTCACAAAAAGACAAACAATATGGAAAATCGTTTATATACATAGAAAACAACAATGGCCCAAGAAATGAACCTTGCGGAACACCGCGACTAATCGACAAAAAAAAAAACGATGAACTAGACGACGTTATAACAGCTTGTTGACGATTCCAGAGATAATAAGCGACTAGATTTATTGCACTAACGCTGAAATTAAATAAATGGTCAAGTTTTGTACAAAGTATCGTGTGGTTCACTGTGTCCAATGCCTTACTGAAGTCGAGCAGAGAAAGTAAGGTAAAACATTTCTCTTCCATTTTACTCCTTATATCCTCTACAACAACAATAACTGCCTGTTATTTAAATATGCGTGCATAGACATGTAGTTTGAAATTTGTCCCGCCATAATTTTCTCAAAAGCTTTTGATAAAAACGATAGGATAGACACTGGCCTAAAATCATCATTTGTTTTATGGAAAGGTATAACTTTACAGTTTCCACGTTTTAAAAAAATATATTTTTTATGTTTTAGCTGCAATCTCTCACTCTGCAGAGAGTAGCCGCATCATTGTATTTTTCGTTAAATGGAACATGCGGCATTGATGCCCATAAAAACCCTGGGTTGAAGAACACAATGATGCACCGCATGATTTAACATTAAATTTAACATTAAATCGTGCGGCGCATCATTATCATGTGTTGACTTATTCTTTACAAAAAACAATACTGAAATTTTTCGGGGTATCGAAAGCGAACAGCTGTTTTTTTTCATCGAATATTGATAAGCAATAGCAATTTAATTGAAACGCATAAATAACAATTTCAAATAGAAACACAAAAGACAAAATTCAAAGTCTTAAAAGCATTTTGGAAAGTGCATTGCTAATAAAAATTGCACCATAAATTTACAACATTTACCAGATTATAACTCATATTTGTCTCTATTCCAGTTAACAAGTATGACATTGGCAGGCCAACAGCTGACAAATGATGCGAAAAAAGATGCGACTTCAGTGTAAACTCCTCTCATTATTTTTCCGCACATTCAACAATGATGCGACAATGTAAGTGCCATCTGGGACTATCAAGCTCCCTTAGTAACTTTACTGGATTAATTAAATAGCTACTTAAACATTAACTCTGTAACTTTTAACCGTGTGGCAGCAATGTGCTATGTGGTCAAGCTCGCACGGAAAGTAATAGCCAAATCAAAAAATATAATCTGCCTCATAGCTTATTATTTTAAAACTTTTAGTGTGGCCACATATCCCTCATTTGTTCTAGCCACACTGCTAATTTTATATGGAGCAGCTGTGAGCTGAACGTAAAACTAATATAGTGCCTAGACCTCAACGACATGCACTTTGTTAGAGATCCATAACTTTCCGAAAAATTCAACTTTCTGTCTTCACTGTACTGCATTTGCATTGTGCATTTTCAATCAGCTGTCCGCCCAAACAAATCGCAAGATAAAAAAAATACAGTAAGCTACAGTGGAGCAAGCTCGACAGTAGGAGACCCAGTACTTTTTGAGTGCAAACCGTTTACTATTGATTGTTCTTCAATAATGCGTACCAAACAATAGATGGCGCCACTACGAAGTTAATAAACACAGAGGTCGCTAACGTCTCTTCTTCTTCCTTTTGCCTTTAACATTGTTAGTTGAATAACTTCCATGTTTATCATCCGATTGAAATGAAATTTTCTGGACAGGTTTGGACCATAGTGTATATTATATATACCAATAATGAAGTCGCTAACATTAAAGGGGCTCCTTCAGTTCGACTTCGAAATTTTGTATTTCAATTTCCGGGGGCGGAGGGGGCGTGGAAAAAATCTAAAACAAACTTGATCAATGGGAGATATATATGAACCTAGATACCAAATTTGATGTCTCTAGCTGTTATAGTCTCTGAGATCTAGGTGTTCATATTTTCGAAATTTCGATCAGCCGTATACTATCCGTTTATTATCCGATCCGGATAAAACTTTCAGGACAGGATTGGACTATAAAGTTTATCATGTGTGAAAAAAATCATATCGTTAGCATTAAAGGTTCTTTCGTTATTCGACTTTGAAATTTTGTTTCAAATTTACAGGGGCGGAGGGGGGCGTGGCAAAATTCTAAAACAAACTTTATCAATGCGATATACAGATGAACCTTCATGCCAAATTTGGTGGCTCTAGCTCTTACAGTCTCTGAGATATAGGTGTTCAAAAAATGGACAGACAGACGGACAGACGGACATGGCTATATCGACTCGGCTGTTGATGCTGATCAAGAATATATATACTTTATGGGGTCTGCCACGCCTTCTTCTGCCTGTTACGCACATTTGCACAAACTTAATAGACCCATTTGTACTTTTTTAAAGTACTGAGTCTAAAAATATAAATAAGACTAGGGGGTTTGCCCCCTGCTCGATTCGCTCTCCAGCCCCCGGCTCGCTACGCTCGCTGAAATCTCGGGGAGAAATGTGGAATGAAAATAGGGAACACTTCTCACAGTTATAGCCGGACATTATTATAAGAAAGCGGGAAATGTAATATCAATTTTTTGCTGCAATTGGACTTAAAATAATAGTACTTCATATAATACATGCTCGCTACGCTTGCTGAAATCTCGGGGAGAAATGTGGAGTGAAAATAGGGAACACTTCTCACAGTTATAGCCGGACCTTATGTCATTTCTTATAAGAAAGCGGGAAATGTAGATTAAATTTTTCCCTGCAATTAGACTTTAAATAATAGTACTTTATATAATACTTGGGGATTTTTTCCGTGATCGCTTCGCTTGCCAACCCCCGGCTCGCTACGCTCGCTGAAATCTCGGGGAGAAATGTGGAGTGAAAATAGGGAAATGGAATATGTGACACTTTAACTTCGTGGTGAACGGTCGTGTTATTTTACTATTTTCCGGCGCTCCGGAAAGCGTCACAAAAGTAGACATAGTGACAGTAAAAAAATAACAAAAACCATAAAAGAGTATTCGAGTAATACAGCAATAGCGCTAAGACGCTGGACATAACTCTGACATAATCGTGCAAAATGAGCAATGCTTAAGAAAAAGAGCGAAAACGCTCTATCGACCTGAGAAATGGATTCTACTTGTACTTTTCAACCCGTGATACCGAATTGCAGCATAATTCAGCTCTCTTGTCTCTCCCCACTATAACCTCCAATTCATGAAGCTCGCAGTGTAGCTCTTCAGCACCGGTGGTCACATTAATTTTGACACACACCGCTCCAACAACAACCACAATGACCTCAGCAGTTACTTCAATCGCAGCAACAACAACAACTGCAACTGTATCCGTCACCAACAACGCGTTAACGGCTACAATACCCAAAGCGATTTCTGCAACGCAAGCGGATTATTCAATTGTGACATCAACTTCAAGCTCAAGCCCCATCGCCGCCAAGAACAACAACGTTAAAAAACAAGAATCAAAACAAAAACCAAA
The DNA here is from genome assembly GCA_035044365.1 of Drosophila neotestacea. Taxonomy (NCBI): domain Eukaryota; kingdom Metazoa; phylum Arthropoda; class Insecta; order Diptera; family Drosophilidae; genus Drosophila; species Drosophila neotestacea. Next base: position 82,379 of record JAWNMD010000861.1, read on the forward strand.
ACGGGTCCGGCTGTTCAGACTGGTATGGATCGCTACATTCAAATTAAAAGAAAGTCGAGCCCCCTAAACTCGAAGCCAAAAATTATCCGTGGCGACTCAAGCCTAGATACAAACGAAAACCCAATTTACAATAACAAGTTTAAAATTCTGGCAGACAACTCTGACGATCTGCCATCTGAAGCTGACGAAGGTGATAAAAGAAAGCCAAAGCCAGTTCCTTTATATATCCGAGAGAAAAGATCCAATGCACTCGTAAATAAAATTATAGAGCTTATTGGGGCGGTCAATTTTCATATAATCCCCCTTGTAAAGGGCAACATTTATGAAACAAAAGTCCAATTGAAGTCCGAAGATAATTATAGAGTATAATCGAAGGTTCCAAACGACAGTAAAAAGAACTTCTACACGTATCAACTAAAAAGCAACACGGGACTGCAAGTCGTACTGAAGGGCATTGAGCCTGATGTTACACCTGAAGAAATAACTAAGGCGCTACTAGATAAAGGATTTAGCGATAAGACAGTTTTCAACATCCTAAACAGAGATAAGAAACCGCAGCCGCTATTCAAGGTAGAACTTGAACCTGAAAACAAGTCGTTAAAGAACAACGAATATATAAACTTCAGTTCTTATTGCACCGTAGAATCACAGTAGAAGAACCACATAAACGCAAGGGACCGGTACAATGCATGAATTGTCAAGAATATGGCCATACAAGAAAATTCTGTACACTGCGTTCGGTGTGTGTAGTTTGTGGAGAGCTTCACGACTCTGCACACTGCTCAGTGGATAAAGACGACCCTACCACAAAAAAGTGCAGCAACTGCGGTGGTAATCACACATCAAATTACAAAGGATGCACAATATATAAGGAGTTGAAAAGTCGACTCCATCAGCGAGTGACCACTGCACGTCCCCAAAACGTACAGTTTACTTCATCAAAATTAAACCCACATGTCTTCTTTTCGACTGCAGCCCGATCCTCATTTGGCCGTGAAAACTTTACAAAAAACGTAACATTTGCAAACGCGTTAAAATCAGGCCTGGAGCCCCTGCCGTTTTCACAAGCAGCACATTTGGAACCCAACACGGCAAAGCAGTATCAACCACCGGAGCTGCAACAGAGCAATTCTGAAGCAATATTATTTAACCTGCAGGAAAGCCTTATGGATTTCATGACATTTATGCGGACTACCATGCAAGATTTTATGCCAAACAAAAATCGTTTGATACAAATGCTGCTATCACAACAATCAAAATAATCGATGGCTTCCCTACGTATATCTATGGGGAATGCTTATGGCGTTTCACAACGTAAGCTTGAGTTAGCTCAATTTCTTCGCGACAATCATATCGACGTTATGCTACTCTTAGAAACACACCTTACAAACAAATTGTAATCTACGAGGCTACTTGTTCTACGGAACAAATCATCCCGATGGTAAAGCACATGGTGGTACTGGTATTCTGATTAGAAACCGTATCAAGCTGCCATAAAGAATTTGTTGAAAACTACCTACAGGCCACATCTATAAACATAAAACTGGACAATGGTAACCAACTTACTCTAGCCGCCGTATACTGCCCCCTCGCTTTAACTGATGGTGAGTTTACGCAGTTTTTTAACTCACTTGGAGAACTCTTTATAGCAGCAGGAGACTAAAATGCCAAGCACACGCACTGGGGATCTCGACTCATAAACCCAAAAGGAAAGCAGCTTTAAAATGCCGTTATTAAAGCTAACAATAAGCTAGACCACGTTTCTCCCGGTAGACGAACATACTGGCCAACAGATCCCAAGAAACTACCCGATATAATTGACTTTGCAATTACTAAAAGTATTCTTCGAAGTCTAATAAGCCCCGAATGTCTTTCAGATCTCTCATCTGATCACTCACCTGTTCTGATTAAGCTATTTCGACAAACAGAGTCCTTAGATTAGCCGATTAGACTGACTTCACATAAAACCAATTGGCTTCGATACAAAAAATATATTAGTTCACATATTGAACTAAAACCTCTTCTTAGTGTTGAAGCTGACATCGACCACGGTGAAAATACACTGGAGTCCGTCGTCGTCTCCGCAGCTCGCATTGCAACACCTGAAACTACACAAGTAGTATACATCCAAAAGAAGACGAATCTGCAAATCGAACAGCTCGTCCAAGAAAGCGGCGATTACGTCGAGAATGGCAATTTTACAGAACGCCTTCCGCACATCTTGAAAAAACACTCACTATGGAGAGCTCACCCCACCCTTTCTTCACCGACAGAAACCGTGATGTTCATCAGAAACTCCGTAGGCGATTGGGCCCGCAGCGATAAAGATAGAGCCACCACATTTGCGGTACATCTTCAAAATGTGTTCCCACCAAATACCGCAACAAATGCGTTTACACTACCAACATTAAGAAGCGACTCTCAACATGAACCAATCGAGTTTCGTCCAAATGTGATCGCCAACACCATCAAAATGCATCTAGGCCCCAAAACATCTCCGGGCTGCGATCTAATAGCCCCCAAAATGATTATTGAGCTCCCATACTGTGCGGTATGCACTGTTGCACAACTCTTCAATGCAATCACAAAACTAGGCCACTTCCCACAGAGATGGAAAAAGTCGATCATTATAATGATACCGAAACCAGGAAAGGATCACTCTATCCCCTCGTCATAGAGATCTATAAGCCTATTATCGTGTCTATCAAAGCTCTTCGAAAAATGTCTGCTGAATCAGATAAATCCATTTATAAGACTCCACAACAAAATCCCATCGCATCAATTCGGCTTTCGGGAAAAGCACGGAACTATTGAGCAGGTCAACCGCATAACATTAGAAATACGAAACGCCTTCGAAAATCGAGAATATTGCACAACAATATTTCTAGACGTCTCTCAAGCATTTTATAGAGTATGGTTAGACGGTCTTATGCATAAAATTAAATCAACGCTTCCAAATAACACACACAAACTTCTAAGGTCATATCTCTACGACAGAAAATTTGTAGTCAGATGTAACACTGCTTTATCCGACGATCATTCCATTGGAGCCGGAGTTCCTCAAGGCAGCGTACAGCCGACACTTTACAAGCAACTGCGCAATTGGCTCTTCACCTGGTCGACGTAGAAAAATGGCTATCTGACTGGCGTATAAAATTAAACGATCAGAAATGCAAGCACGTTAGTTTTACCCTGAACAGACAAAATTGTCCACCGAACTCCCTCAAGCAAACGAAGTGACGTACCTAGGAGTTCACCTCGACAGAAGACTCACATGGCGCAGACACATCGAAGCAAAGAGAACACACTTAAGACTAAAAGCCAACAGTCTTCAACAGTTCTTCTGCCCCTTAGTCTTGATCACAAGGTTCTGCTCTATAACTCTGTGCTAAAACCTATCTGGACCTATGGCTCCCAATTATGGGGGAGTGCTTACAATAGCAATATTGATGTTGTTCAGCGAGCCCAGGTCAAAGATGTAATAACAGAACAGAAGACAAAGTATTTTGCCAAGCTTTCCTCGCACCCCAACCACCTCGTGAGAGGCCTAATAAGGTTGTGCAGCCGATCCCGTCTTCGTTGTATTGACCTACCAACCCAACGATAGACTTTAGGACCGCGCGTCAATTTACAGTCCAAGAAGACTGTTAACTATTGTTTATTTATAAGATTTGCAAACTTATTGTTAGTCTCAAATTTAAGAGAATATCCAATAAATAAAAGCCAAGCAATAATAAAAAAAATAAAAAAAAATGCAGTAAGCTACAGTCGAGCAAGCTCGACACGAGGAGACCCAGTACTTTTTGAGTGCAAGGCGTTTACTAAAGATTGTTTTTCAATGTTGCGTACCATTCAATAGATGGCGCCACTTGATAAACATAGAGGTCGCTAGCGCCTCTTTTTTTCCTTTTGCCTGTAACATTGATAGTTAAATAACTTCCGCGTTTATCAACCGATTGGAATGAAATTTTCAGGACAGGTTTGGACCACAGTGAGTAATATATATACTTAAAATCAAGGCGCTAGTTTTCTTGTAATTCGTCTTTAAAATTTTGTTTTTCAATTTCTAGGGGCGGAGGGGGGCGCCCCCTCCGTGTCTCTAGCTCTTATAGTCTCTGAGATCTAGGTGTTCAAAAAAGGGACAGACAGATAGACAGACAGACAGACGGACATGGCTATATCGACTGATCAAGAATATATATACTTTATGAGGTCTGCCACGCCTCCTTCTGCCTCCTTCTGCCTGTTACGCACATTTTCTGTTACACAAACTTAATAGACCCATTTGTACTTTTTTAAAGTACTGGGTCTAAAAATAGGGAACACTTTCACAGTTACACTGCCTGACTGATTCACTGATCACGCTGTAGGCCAAACGGCTTAAGATATCGAGCTGAAATTTCCACACAACTTAGCTGAGATTTAATTATCGAGGAATAAGACGGCGTTTTTTGATAGTTCAACTAGAACGGGTCAATTTGAGGTCAAAGGTCAAAATAATTCGTATTGCTTTGTTTCTTGAGCTATCTTAATCAAACTCACAGGCTATGTTTTTTTTTTTTCGATAACTTAACAATCTATATTTGTTGCATTCCTCTTTCTTTCCAGTCAACGCAGGGTGCCCATTGTGAACGCCGCAAATTTGCTGACTTCTTTCAATTCGTTTCGCTGCTTAGCATGGCAGCGACAACGCTGTCTGGGGTGGCAGTTACTCCAATCGCATCCTCCAGCTGTTGCCTATTTTCTTGAAATCTTTCACATCCGAAGAAAGCATGTTCAGCGTTCTCTACTAAGAAGGGGCCACACCAGCTGCATTCTGGGGCCGCCTCGTGTCCGAAGCGATAGAGGTAACTCCTGAAGCAACCATGCCCACTGAGAAGTTGTGTGAGGTAGAAATTTACTTCACCATGGCTTCTGCAAGCCCAGGCTCTGACTTTCGGGATTAGTCTGTGTGTCCATCGTCCCTTGGGTGACGCATCCCACCGTTGCTGCCATCATTCAAGACTTTCCTCTCTCAGTCGCTGACGTATCACTTTTTTGGATTCTGGTGCTCCGATCGTGCCCTGCAGAACCGCAGCATTTTCTCTTGCCATGTCGTCTATCGGCATAATGCCCGCCATGAAGAGAGTTGCGGAGCTAACAGATAAGCACAGCTTGTATTTTTTGGGGATTTTTTCCGTGATCGCTTCGCTTGCCAACCCCCGGCTCGCTACGCTCGCTGAAATCTCGGGGAGAAATGTGGAGTGAAAATAGGGAAATGGAATATGTGACACTTTAACTTCGTGGTAAACGGTCGTGTTATTTTACTATTTTCCGGCGCTCCGGAAAGCGTCACAAAAGTAGACATAGTGACAGTAAAAAAATAACAAAAACCATAAAAGAGTATTCGAGTAATACAGCAATAGCGCTAAGACGCTGGACATAACTCTGACATAATCGTGCAAAATGAGCAATGCTTAAGAAAAAGAGCGAAAACGCTCTATCGACCTGAGAAATGGATTCTACTTGTACTTTTCAACCCGTGATACCGAATTGCAGCGTAATTCAGCTCTCTTGTCTCTCCCCACTATAACCTCCAATTCATGGAGCTCGCAGTGTAGCTCTTCAGCACCGGTGGTCGCATTAATTTTGACACACACCGCTCCAACAACAACCACAATGACCTCAGCAGTTACTACAATCGCAGCAACAACAACAACTGCAACTGCATCCGTCACCAACAACGCGTTAACGGCTACAATACCCAAAGCGATTTCTGCAACGCAAGCGGATTATTCAATTGTGACATCAACTTCAAGCTCAAGCCCCATCGCCGCCAAGAACAACAACGTTAAAAAACAAGAATCAAAACAAAAACCAAAACGGGTCCGGCTGTTCAGACTGGTATGGATCGCTACATTCAAATTAAAAGAAAGTCGAGCCCCCTAAACTCGAAGCCAAAAATTATCCGTGGCGACTCAAGCCTAGATACAAACGAAAACCCAATTTACAATAACAAGTTTAAAATTCTGGCAGACAACTCTGACGATCTGCCCTCTGAAGCTGGCGAAGGTGATAAAAGAAAGCCAAAGTCACCCCCTATATACATATATCCGAGAGAAAAGCTCCAATGCTCTCGTAAACAAAATTATAGAGCTTATTGGAGCGGACAATTTTCATATAATCCCCCTTGTAAAGGGCAACATTTATGAAACAAAAGTCCAATTGAAGTCCGAAGATAATTATATAGTATTATCGAAGGTTCCAAACGACAGTAAAAAGAACTTCTACACGTATCAACTAAAAAGCAACACGGGACTGCAAGTCGTACTGAAGGGCATTGAGCCTGATGTTACACCTGAAGAAATAACTAAGGCGCTACTAGATAAAGGATTTAGCGATAAGACAGTTTTCAACATCCTAAACAGAGATAAGAAACCGCAGCCGCTATTCAAGGTAGAACTTGAACCTGAAAACAAGTCGTTAAAGAACAACGAATATATAAACTTCAGTTCTTATTGCACCGTAGAATCATAGTAGAAGAACCACATAAACGCAAGGGACCGGTACAATGCATGAATTGTCAAGAAAATGGCCATACAAGAAAATTCTGTTCACTGCGTTCGGTGTGTGTAGTTTGTGGAGAGCTTCACGACTCTACACACTGCTCAGTGGATAAAGACGACCCTACCACAAAAAAGTGCAGCAACTGCGGTGGTAATCACACATCAAATTACAAAGGATACACAATATATAAGGAGTTGAAAAGTCGACTCCATCAGCGAGTGACCACTGCACGTCCCCAAAACGTACAGTTTACTTCATCAAAATTAAACCCACATGTCTTCTTTTCGACTGCAGCCCGATCCTCATTTGGCCGTGAAAACTTTACAAAAAACGTAACATTCGCAAACGCGTTAAAATCAGGACTGGAGCCCCCTGCCTTATGGATTTCATGACATTTATGCGGACTTCCATGCAAGATTTTATGCCAAACAAAAATCGTTTGATACAAATGCTGCTATCACAACAATCAAAATAATCGATGGCTTCCCTACGTATATCTATGTGGAATGCTTATGGCGTTTCACAACGTAAACTTGAGTTAGCTCAATTTCTTCGCGACAATCATATCGACGTTATGCTACTCTCAGAAACACACCTTACAAACAAATTGTAATCTACGAGGCTACTTGTTCTACGGAACAAATCATCCCGATGATAAAGCACATGGTGGTACTGGTATTCTGATTAGAAACCGTATCAAGCACCACTGTCATAAAGAATTTGCTGAAAACTACCTACAGGCCACATCTATAAACATAAAACTGGACAATGGTAACCAACTTACTCTAGCCGCCGTATACTGCCCCCCTCGCTTTAACTGAAGGTGAGTTTACGCAGTTTTTTAACTCACTTGGAGAACTCTTTATAGCAGCAGGAGACTAAAATGCCAAGCACACGCACTGGGGATCTCGACTCATAAACCCAAAAGAAAAGCAGCTTTAAAATGCCGTTATTAAAGCTAACAATAAGCTAGACCACGTTTCTCCCGGTAGACGAACATACTGGCCAACAGATCCCAAGAAACTACCCGATATAATTGACTTTGCAATTACTAAAAGTATTCCTCGAAGTCTAATAAGCGCCGAATGTCTTTCAGATCTCTCATCTGATCACTCACCTGTTCTGATTAAGCTATTTCGACAAACAGAGTCCTTAGATTAGCCGATTAGACGGACTTTACATAAAACCAATTGGCTTCGATACAAAAAATATATTAGTTCACATATTGAACTAAAACCTCTTCTTAGTGTTGAAGCTGACATCGACCACGGTGAAAGTACACTGGAGTCCGTCGTCGTCTCCGCAGCTCGCATTGCAACACCTGAAACTACACAAGTAGTATACATCCAAAAGAAGACGAATCTGCAAATCGAACAGCTCGTCCAAGAAAGCGACGATTACGTCGAGAATGGCAATTTTACAGAACGCCTTCCGCACATCTTGAAAAAACACTCACTATGGAGAGCTCACCCCACCCTTTCTTCACCGAAAGAAACCGTGATGTTCATCAGAAACTCCGTAGGCGATTGGGCCCGCTGCGATAAAGATAGAGCCACCACATTTGCGGTACATCTTCAAAATGTGCTCCCACCAAATACCGCAACAAATGCGTTTACACTACCAACATTAAGAAGCGACTCTCAACATGAACCAATCGAGTTTTGTCCAAATGTGATCGCCAACACCATCAAAATGCATCTAGGCCCCAAAACATCTCCGGGCTGCGATCTAATAGCCCCCAAAATGATTATTGAGCTCCCATACTGTGCGGTATGCACTGTTGCACAACTCTTCAATGCAATCACAAAACTAGGCCACTTCCCACAGAGATGGAAAAAGTCGATCATTATAATGATACCGAAACCAGGAAAGGATCACTCTATCCCCTCGTCATAGAGATCTATAAGCCTATTATCGTGTCTATCAAAGCTCTTCGAAAAATGTCTGCTGAATCAGATAAATCCATTTATAAGACTCCACAACAAAATCCCATCGCATCAATTCGGCTTTCGGGAAAAGCACGGAACTATTGAGCAGGTCAACCGCATAACATTAGAAATACGAAACGCCTTCGAAAATCGAGAATATTGCACAACAATATTTCTAGACGTCTCTCAAGCATTTTATAGAGTATGGCTAGACGGTCTTATGCATAAAATTAAATCAACGCTTCCAAATAACACACACAAGCTTCTAAGGGCATTTCTCTACGACAGAAAATTTGTAGTCAGATGTAACACTGCTTTATCCGACGATCATTCCATTGGAGCCGGAGTTCCTCAAGGCAGCGTACAGCCGACACTTTACAAGCAACTGCGCAATTGGCTCTTCACCTGGTCGACGTAGAAAAATGGCTATCTGACTGGCGTATAAAATTAAACGATCAGAAATGCAAGCACGTTAGTTTTACCCTGAACAGACAAAATTGTCCACCGAACTCCCTCAAGCAAACGAAGTGACGTACCTAGGAGTTCACCTCGACAGAAGACTCACATGGCGCAGACACATCGAAGCAAAGAGAACACACTTAAGACTAAAAGCCAACAGTCTTCAACAGTTCTTCTGCCCCTTAGTCTTGATCACAAGGTTCTGCTCTATAACTCTGTGCTAAAACCTATCTGGACCTATGGCTCCCAATTATGGGGGAGTGCTTACAATAGCAATATTGATGTTGTTCAGCGAGCCCAGGTCAAAGATGTAATAACAGAACAGAAGACAAAGTACTTTGCCAAGCTTTCCTCGCACCCCAACCACCTCGTGAGAGGCCTAATAAGGTTGTGCAGCCGATCCCGTCTTCGTTGTATTGACCTACCAACCCAACGATAGACTTTAGGACCGCGCGTCAATTTACAGTCCAAGAAGACTGTTAACTATTGTTTATTTATAAGATTTGCAAACTTATTGTTAGTCTCAAATTTAAGAGAATATCCAATAAATAAAAGCCAAGCAATAATAAAAAAAATAAAAAAAAATGCAGTAAGCTACAGTCGAGCAAGCTCGACACGAGGAGACCCAGTACTTTTTGAGTGCAAGGCGTTTACTAAAGATTGTTTTTCAATGTTGCGTACCATTCAATGGATGGCGCCACTTGATAAACATAGAGGTCGCTAGCGCCTCTTTTTTTTCCTTTTGCCTGTAACATTGATAGTTAAATAACTTCCGCGTTTATCAACCGATTGGAATGAAATTTTCAGGACAGGTTTGGACCACAGTGAGTAATATATATACTTAAAATCAAGGCGCTAGTTTTAAAAGTTTTCTTGTAATTCATCTTTAAAATTTTGTTTTTCAATTTCTAGGGGCGGAGGGGGCGCCCCCTCCGTGTCTCTAGCTCTTATAGTCTCTGAGATCTAGGTGTTCAAAAAAGGGACAGACAGATAGACAGACAGACAGACGGACATGGCTATATCGACTGATCAAGAATATATATACTTTATGAGGTCTGCCACGCCTCCTTCTGCCTCCTTCTGCCTGTTACGCACATTTTCTGTTACACAAACTTAATAGACCCATTTGTACTTTTTTAAAGTACTGGGTCTAAAAATAGGGAACACTTTCACAGTTACACTGCCTGACTGATTCACTGATCACGCTGTAGGCCAAACGGCTTAAGATATCGAGCTGAAATTTCCACACAACTTAGCTGAGATTTAATTATCGAGGAATAAGACGGCGTTTCGTATTTTTAATTCGTATTGCTTTGTTTTTTGAGCTATCTTAACCAAACTCACAGGCTATGTTTTTTTTTTCGATAACTTAACAATCTATATTTGCTGCATTCCTCTTTCTTTCCAGTCTACGCAGGTTGCCCATTGTGAACGCCGCAAATTTGCTGACTTCTTTCAATTCGTTTCGCTGCTTAGCATGGCAGCGACAACGCTGTCTGGGGTGGCAGTTACTCCAATCGCATCCTCCAGCTGTTGCCTATTTTCTTGAAATCTTTCACATCCGAAGAAAGCATGTTCAGCGTTCTCTACTAAGAAGGGGCCACACCAGCTGCATTCTGGGGCCGCCTCGTGTCCGAAGCGATAGAGGTAACTCCTGAAGCAACCATGCCCACTGAGAAGTTGTGTGAGGTAGAAATTTACTTCACCATGGCTTCTGCAAACCCAGGCTCTGACTTTCGGGATTAGTCTGTGTGTCCATCGTCCCTTGGGTGACGCATCCCACCGTTGCTGCCATCATTCAAGACTTTCCTCTCTCAGTCGCTGACGTATCCCTTTTTTGGATTCTGGTGCTCCGATCGTGCTCTGCAGAGCCGCAGCATTTTCTCTTGCCATGTCGTCTATCGGCATAATGCCCGCCATGAAGAGAGTTGCGTCATCCGAGACTGTTCGGAACGCGCATGCAACACGGAGTTAACAGATAAGCACAGCTTGTATTTTTTGGTGGGCTTAGTTGAGCCCCACACCAGTCAGCCAGTGTTCAATACGTACGATGGCATCGTTTGCTGTTTGTTCTGCATCCCGTAATTCCTTGGCGACAGTGTTTTCTGAACTTTGCCTGCCGTGTCGAGGAGACAAATCGGCCTATACGAAGAAGCGTCTTCTGGCAGTTTCCCTGGCTTCGGGATACCAGTACCAGTCTTTGGTGATTCCACTGTGAAGGGAAAACACCCTCAGCCAAGCATCTGCTAAACATCTTAGCTACTACGGGTGTAGCGCTAATGCCAGCTTGAGTGCACGGTTCGGGATCGAGTCTGGGCCAGGAGCCTTTCCCAATTTCAGCGTGCCTGCGATTTCTAAAAGTTCCACCGCTTGGACCTCCATCTCTGGCTCGTACCGGTTGTCTGCTTTCTGTGTGATGGACAGAGCTTCATCCTGAGTATGCGGAAAGAGTTTCTCCACAATTTCATTAAGGAAGACTGGCTCCATCTGCGGGGCCGCTTGGCTTGCGTTTGGCTTCTTCACTACCAGGTTGTAGGTAGCTAAAAGAAGGGTGTCCTCGAGAGCACTAGTACTTTCGACTGGCACTGTTAAAGGCTCTCCGAGCTTCCACTACCTCCTCGTTCCACCAGAACATTGGCGCATGATGTCGTCTGTATGGTCCGGACTTTGTCATGCTTGCATTGCAGGCCATGATAAGTTTCGCCATGATGTGGTCTGCCATTTAATGCGCGTTGTCCTCACATCCTAGTCCTTCAAACTCAGCTGAGAACACACGAGTATTTAGAGTGTCCGCACGATAGGCACTTCGACGGTTTATGCCTTGCTGTCCTGGTTCTGTTCCGCTCTCGCCAATAGTTCAACAGATTGCTAGATGATCGCCACCTGTGGAATGGCCACTGATCCTCCAATGTGCGAAATTGAAAAGTGACAGCTTACGAACGTGAGATTGATTACCGATCCAAATCCAGCTCTAGTTATGGTGTTTTTTGCAACCTGATTAAGAAACGCCACTTTTAGGAGAGCGAATGACTCAAGCAGGATACGGCCTCTCGCATTGGTACGCACACTTCCCCACTCGGTCTCTGGCATCCTCGAATTCCTGCAATGTGAGGCTGGGTCTTAGATAGCAGCTGTAGATCCAAGCTCCATTGACTTTTGCACGCACGAAATTGGGAGGAGGCTAGCGCTTGCGCCACATGCCCATGGAGCAGCTTTACCGCTTATATCCACGCCCACTCTGCTATTTCTTTCCTGCACATCATTTAAATGACTATCCTTACTGCGAGTCAGGGCCTCACTGTACGATATATTATCGCTTGTGCTAACTAATATAGCTTCTGGACGGGGTTTTCGAGCTGGCCTGCTAAGGTTCCTTCTACCGGGGACTTTCTTCCATTCTTGCGGTTTCTGTGAGCCTTCCACAGTCCCTACGGGCTGCTGGACACATGCTGGTAGTGGCGTTGGTGTTTTTTGCAACCTGATTAAGAAACGCCACTTTTAGGAGAGCGAATGACTCAAGCAGGATACGGCCTCTCGCATTGGTACGCACACTTCCCCACTCGGTCTCTGGCATCCTCGAATTCCTGCAATGTGAGGCTGGGTCTTAGATAGCAGCTGTAGATCCAAACTCCATTGACTTTTGCACGCACGAAATTGGGAGGAGGCTAGCGCTTGCGCCACATGCCCATGGAGCAGCTTTACCGCTTATATCCACGCCCACTCTGCTATTTCTTTCCTGCACATCATTTAAATGACTATCCTTACTGCGAGTCAGGGCCTCACTGTACGATATATTATCGCTTGTGCTAACTAATATAGCTTCTGGACGGGGTTTTCGAGCTGGCCTGCTAAGGTTCCTTCTACCGGGGACTTTCTTCCATTCTTGCGGTTTCTGTGAGCCTTCCACAGTCCCTACGGGCTGCTGGACACATGCTGGTAGTGGCCTTGCTTGTGTTTCGAGGTAACTCTCAGCGACTCTACCTTTCGGATTGGGATGCTTGCCTGGGCGCTTTTGGGGGGACGTTTGGGCTGCTCGGTGGATGCCTTTCTTTTCTTCTCTCTCTATATGATTAGTATCGGTTGTTTGTGTGGACACCTCGACCACCTCAGTCTTTCTTCTACCTGCATCAACATTGCACCGCGGGAACTGTCGCGGGGAGGAATTTTCTGCACTCAGCGATTTTGTTACATACGCCTGGATATCCGTCATTGTCGACAAGGAATCCTTTACATTTAAACATATAACCCTGAAGATGTCGTACTTGTGGTCATTTCTCGTAATACATAAAGATGTGTTCATTTAGTATAGTGCCTAGTTGCCTCATCTTCTCCAGATTTGTAGTACGACTACAGGCTCTAGGTTTTTTGGTGGGGTCACTCGAGCCTCATTCGTAGGACTTGCTACGTCTCTGCCACTTTTAGGGGTATCTTCGTCGTAGCCAATTTGGACACAATGACGGTACGTCCCTGCTGGGGCAGACTCTGGATCTGTTGAATTTCTAGCCAGTTTGGGACCTTTGGCAAACGGGTCTGGCACTTCATAATGACACACCTGGGGTGTCAAATTTCCTCCTCCATGATCTTCACCAGTGTTGTCTTCTGCTGAAGAGGCCTGGTGAGTCGCCCCTAGAGCAGCGCTGGCCTGGGCTGCCAGCTTTCTACCTTCTAAAGACAACCTTACTACCTTACTTAGGATCAGTGCAGAGCTCCAACGGTGGTTAAGAATTTCCTATTGACTTTGACGATGGAGGCTATACCTCCTCAACTCGGTCACCAGAGCCTCGTTTATGTGCTGGCTCTATCTTCATCGCTGCGGGCCCAACCGCCTACGGAGTTTCTGATGGGCATCACGGTTTCTGTCGGTGGAGAAAGGGTGGGGTGAGCTCTCCACAGTGAGTGTTTTTTACAAGATGTTGATAATTTCTCTATATAACGGCGTTGAGCATATGCTTCTTCCTGCTTTAAGGCTTTGGTGAGTTTACGTGTGGCGTCTTTTAGTCTTTTCCATGCGGAAGGCGATCTGTAAAATTGCCATTCTCGACGTAATCGTCGCTTTTCTTGGACTAGCTGTTCGATTTCTAGATTTGACTTCTTTTGGATGTGTAGTACTTGTGTAGTTTCAGGAGTTGCAATACGAGCTGCGGTGACAAGGACGGACTCCAGTGTATTTACACAGTGTTCGATGTCAGCTTCAACGTTAAGGAGAGGTTTTAGTTCAATATGTGAACTAATATATTTTTTATATCGAAGCCAATTGGTTTTATGTGAAGTCAGTCTAATCGGTTGATCTACGGACTCTGTTTGTCGAAGTAGTTTTATTAGAACAGGTGAGTGATCAGATGAGAGATCTGAAAGACATTCGGCGCTTATCAGACTTCGAGGAATATTTTTAGTAATTGCAAAGTCAATTATATCGGGTAGTTTCTTAAAATCTGTTGGCCAGTAAGTTGGTCTACCGGCAGAAACGTGGCCTAGCTTATTGTTAGCTTTAATAACGGCATTTTAAAGCTGCTTTCCTTTTGGGTTAACGAGTCGAGATCCCCAGTGTGTGTGCTTGGCGTTGTAGTCTCCTCCTGCTATAAAGTGTTCTCCAAGTGAGTTAAAAAACTGCGTAAACTCAGTTCAGTTATGGTAAAGCGAGGGGGGCAGTATACGGCGGCTAGAGTAAGTTGGTTACCATTGTCCAGTTTTATGTTTATAGATGTGGCCTGTAGGTAGTTTTCAACAAATTCTTTATGGCAGCTTGATACGGTTTCTGATCAGAATACCAGTACCACCATGTGCTTTACCATCGGGATGATTTGTTCCGTAGAACAAGTAGCCTCGTAGATTAAAATTATACTTGTTTGTAAGGTGTGTTTCTGAGAGTAGCATAGCATAAGCATTAAAGCTTGCATGGTTGTCCGCATAAATGCCATGAAGTCCATAAGGCTTTGCTGCAGGTTAAATAATATTGCTTCAGAATTGCTTTGTTGCAGCTCCGGTGGTTGATACTGCTTTGCCGTGTTGGGTTCCAGGTGTGTTGCTTGTGAAAACGGTATATTTGAGGCAGGAGGCTCCAATCCTGATTTTAACGCGCTTGCGAATGTCACGATTTTGTAAAGTTTTCGGGGCCAAAAGAAGATCAGGCTGCAGTCGAAAAGAAGACATCTGGTTTTAATTTGGATGGGGTAAACGGTACGTTTTGGGGACGTGCAGTGGTCACTCGCTGATGGAGTCGACTTTTCATCTCCTTATATATTGGGCATCCTTTGTAATTAGCTGTGTGATTACCACCGCAGTTGCTGCACTTTTTTGTGGTGGGGTCGTCTTTATCCACTGGGCAGTGTGCAGAGTCGTGAAGCTCTCCGCAAACTACACACACCGAACGCAGTGTACAGTATTTTCTTGTATGGCCATATTCTTGACAATTCATGCATTGTACCGGTCCCTTGCGTTTATGTGGTTCTTCTACTGTGACTCTACGATGCAATAGGAACTGTAGTTTATTTATTGGGTGCACTTCGTTGTTCTTTAACGGCTTGCTTTCAGGTTCAAGCTCTATCTTGAATAGCGGCTGCGGTTTCTTGTCTCTGTTTAGGATGTTGAAAACTGTCTTAGCGCTAAATCCTTTATCTTGTAGCGCCTTAGTTATTTCTTCAGGTGTAACATCAGGCTCCCTGGTCTAAAGAACTTGTGAGATGGTTCGGAGGGGGCTAAGCTGAGGCCACCAGGCGGGTCGCGGGTTGCGGATAGCGAACGGCCTTCTTGGTTGCCAAGAAGGTTAGCTGTTAAATAGTGAGATTCCTCGTGAATAGACAGCCCCGGACAAAAAGCGGATATGATACCGACCATCATATCGACAAGGTGTTTGTGTTGCCGCCTTCCAACAACTGCTTCACACACCCCTCAAAATCCCTCACTTTTACCTATCTCTATCCTACCCCTTCATCTCATCCCGGGCCGGACTAAGTGTGTTATTCGGACCGTGCCGAGAGTCAGCTTGGCTGGGTGCCCGGGTTCAAAAATAGCTCAGTCGTGAACGGTGGGCTCAGGCAAGTGGCGACCGCCTGTTCTAACCAGCCTTACCCGGGCATGCGAGCCTCTGCTCGGGTGGACCTGTCCTTTGTTTCGCTTCTCGTGGGTCCAAAATTATGAAGCACAATACCAAATACAAAATTCCGCAGGATCTCCCAGCGGCGAGTGTCGCAAGACAATTTGAAGACCGTTCCCTGGACAGGGAGCGGCCGAATGTGGTAGACCATCCTCCACAGAGTCAGCCAGCAGGCAGAAGTGCTCCGAGAGCACAGCAAGGCCATTCCAATGGTCGACGACAGACGCGGCCTTACCCACGTCAAAGCATCGCCCCAGCGAGCACGCAGGGAAGCACGGCCGGACCATCCCGACCGATGCGACCTATGCTCACCGCTGACCGGCGACAGGGTCAGCAGAAAAGGAAAGATGCGCTATTGCCACAGAGGGGACAGCCAGGAGGGCTGGATGACCCGAATAGACGCAACTTGTGCGGCTCCAGGGTCAAGTGGTACTTGAGATACCTGAGCCAGGGCCTGCCCCCTATGGAAGCCTTAGAGAAGGCAAAGGAGCCGCGGGCAACAACAACACCGGCACCAACAATGACCCCAAAGAGGCCCAGCAGCACGCTGACCCCTCCAACGGGCACTCCGAAGCGAGTGTGCGCGACCGCATCGGCCGCAGTGGCGCCACAGGTGGCACCAGTAGAGACGTTGGACGTGCGCCCAAGCACCTCCAAAGCAGCAGCGGCGGCTGCCTTGCAAACGGAGCCCTCCTCCATAGCGCCCACCGAGCCTCGTGCATCGTATGCCACGATCACGAAGAAGGTCAGGGTGGCCGTGTTACCTGCGGAATATCCCCAGGTAATTCTCAGTCACGGGGATTTATCCGCGCTGGAGGAATCCATCATGGATGAGATATCCGTGACAGGATGGGGCACAGCGGTTGCCTTCACTGGCATCCATTTTAGGGTCGGTCACATAGTGATCGACTGTGCGGACGACGACTCAGCGGACTGGCTCATGACAGTTGCGCCGAGACTGAGCTCGTGGAAGGGCGTCCCACTAGACGTCAGGTTGGGAGACAACATACCGTCGCCCCACACCATCACCATCTTCTGCCCGAGAAGTGCCGATCGAGCCACGGACAACTTGCTGGTTATGCTGAGTAACCAGAACAAGTTGGAGACAGAGGCATGGAGAGTTGTCTCTCGGAGGAATGAAGGAGGCGGGGCACTCCTTGTCATCGGCATCGATGAGATTGCCAGGGAGGATATTGTGGCGAAGGGCCACCTACTCAACTTCCGCTACGGGACAATTCCCGTCAGCGGACTGAAGAAGAGCAAAGCCAAAGGCATGGAAAATCCCGGCCAAGCTACGCTAATGGCACCAGAGTGTGCTCCACCCGCCAACGAGTCAGTGACTCAAGGGGCAGATCCCTCCTCCATGCTAGAAGATCTGGCTGAGGATGAGGATCTGCTCGACATGACATTAGATCATGCGGTGGTGGAAGGCATGGAGGAAGCAGCGGCTATGTCGTCTCAGGAACTCCAGGAGGAGCTCCAGAACGAGAGCTTAGACGAGGCGGACAAGACGCTGTGTAGCGACATGGGTGCATCTCGGCCCCAGTCGCCGTGGCCAATAGAGCCACTGCTATGATGGCAAAAGCCATCAACACAAAGCTAGCCCAGGTGAACATCCACCATGCGAAGGCGGCCTCGGCCGTCCTAGCTAGGATGTTCACCCAACAACATCTTGGGCTAGCTCTTGTACAGGAGCCATGGAACAACAATGGCATTAAAGGCCTGTACACGGATGACTCCAAGGTTATCTTGGACCACAGAGACCCTCTACCAAGAACCTGCATAATGGTAAGGAAATGTATTAATTACACCATCCTTTCAGAATTCCTCACCAGAGACTGCGTCCCCCTGATAATACAAGCGATTGGAGCTGCCCACACTACTGTGGTCGCATCGGCTTACCTCGCAGGAGATGGGCCTTGCCCACCTCCGGAGATCGTGGGACTGGTGAACTACTGCCGACGGGAGAAGTTACCGCTACTCATAGGATGTGACGCTAACGCACACCATGAGGTATGGGGAAGTAGCGACACAAACCAAAGGGGTGAGTGCCTTTTAGAGTTTATTCTAAATTCCAACTTAGAAATAAGCAATGTCGGAACCACTCCGACATTTGTAACCAGGGTAAGAGAAGAAGTTCTAGATATTACCCTGATCAGCCGGTCCCTTAAACCACATTTAACGGATTGGCATGTGTCACCAGAAGAATCCATGTCTGACCACAGGATTATTCTGTTTAATCTTAGGATTAATGTAGACTGTAGCAAGCCGACTCGCAATCCCAGAAAAACAAACTGGGAAAAGTACTCAACGACTCTAGAACGCAATCTAGCTGGGTTATCATCTGGTATACCCAGACTCCCCTCAAAGCTAGAAGAAGTTGTAGACTCGTTAAATACTGGCATAATTAATGCTTATGAAAGAAGCTGCGCAATAGGTAAAAAGCGCAAAGCAAAGGACGCACCATGGTGGTCTGACAGTCTGGAAAGACTGCGTATCGCCACTCGTCGACTCTTTAACAGAGCAAAAACAGACGGTATGTGGGACCAATACCGCGAGAGCCTGACTTCTTACAACAAGGAGATCAGAAAGGCCAAGCGGAAAAACTATCGTGATTTCTGCGAAAGCATAGAGAACACGACAGAGGGTGCCCGGTTACATAGGGCACTTTCGAAGAGAGCACCAGATGCAAATCTGGCTCTCAAATGGGGGGACAATACCTTCACAAGCAGCAATATGAACAAGCTAAAGTTGCTTTTTGAAACGCACTTCCCAGGAAGTATCCCTCTACGTGAGAACGTAGACAGAGTTGTAGTAGACCAAGTCCGGCCAGTACCTGAGGACTGGGCAATTGCCAAGTCAACAGTGACACTGGACAGACTAAAATGGGCAATTGGAACCTTCCAGCCCTATAAGTCACCGGGCTTGGACGGCATATCACCAGCCTTCCTACAGCAAGGGCAGAGTAAACTCCTGCCCATTCTTAGGAAGGTGATGATCAGCAGCCTAGCATTAGGACACATTCCGAATGCATGGAGCAGAGCTAGGGTGGTCTTCATCCCCAAGACTGGGAAGAAAGATATCACCCACCCCAAGTCCTTCAGACCCATCAGCTTAACATCGTTTTTGCTAAAAACGCTAGAAAAGCTGGTGGACAATAAAATAAGAAGCACGCTACTAAAGCTAGCACCGCTGCAACCAACGCAGCATGCATATAGGGCAGGCAGGTCCACGGACACTGCCCTTTATCAACTGCATAGAGTTTTGCAAACAGCAGTTGATACCAAGGAGGTGGCCATCTGTGCCTTCCTAGACATAGAAGGGGCCTTTGACAATACATCTCATGATGCTGTCCAAGCTGCCCTATCTAGGAGAGGCCTAGACCTAACCACTAGCAGATGGATTGTCTCTCTGTTAAGGTCTAGACAGGCCACGGCAACAGTTCATGACAGTACTGTTACGGTTACGACCACCAAAGGTTGTCCCCAAGGGGGGTATTATCTCCACTATTATGGAGCTTGTTGGTAGATGAGCTACTTAAAAGACTTGCCAGTAAGGGTATCCAATGTCAAGGCTATGCCGATGACATTGTTATCATTGCGCGGGGCAGGTTCGAAGAAACCCTCTGCGACATTATTCAGCTAGGGCTTAGGATGACAAGCGACTGGTGCAATGAGGTTGGCCTTAACCTCAATCCCGCCAAAACGGTCATCGTTCCCTTTACAAGAAGATATAAGTTGCAGAAATTAAGGCATATAAGGCTCTCAGGAAGCACAGTAGCAATAAGCAAGGAGGTTAAATACTTAGGAGTCACCTTCGATAGTAAGTTAAACTTCGGTTTACATGTAAAGAATGCGATAGCAAAGTGCACCAGGGCACTCTACACATGTCGCAGTATAGCCGGAAAATCATGGGGCACAGCTCCAAAAATATTAAGATGGCTCTACGTAATGGTTGTTAGACCTATGCTCACCTATGGAGCAATTGCTTGGGGTGGTAGAGTGCAACTCATCACTGTCCAGAAACAGCTGCAGAAGCTGCAAAGAATGGCTTGCGTCTGCATAACAGGAGCAATGCGCACCTGTCCGACGGTAGCTATTGAAGTACTAATGGAACTCACACCGCTCCATAAGTTTATCGAACTTCAAAGAAAGGCTACCTTATTAAGAATGGCAATGGAAGGAGTTAGAAACAACTGTATCCTAAGCCAAAGAGATGCTGATATGCTATCGGGTGAACTCCCCCTGTTGGTGCAACCAAGGGACGAAATGGCAGCCGAATACAAATTCGAGCGAAATTTTCAAGTGAACCTGAGTAGCAAAAGGGATTGGACAACTCTCGAAGAGGTTCATCCCATGAAGCTTCACACCATTAAGTGGTATACCGATGGATCTCTAACATGTCAAGGCACAGGCCTCGGAGTTATAGGTCCTCGGGTATCCCACCATGAATCCCTAGGAACATACACCAGCATCTTCCAGGCCGAAGTATGTGCAATAGGGAGGTGTGCAGACTTTAACTTAAAACGCAACTATCGGAATAGAGATATCGCCATCCTATCTGATAGTCAAGCGGCACTGAAGGCAATCAGCAATGCAAACATAACCTCAAAAGTAGTACGGGAAGTCCGCACGAAGCTAGATCTACTGGGAACAGACAACAGGCTTACACTGAGATGGATCCCAGGGCATAAAGATATAGCGGGGAATGAAGCAGCAGATAGGCTAGCTAGAAGAGGAGCAGAAGAGCATCTGATAGGGCCAGAACCGTTCTGTGGCATAGGGAACCACACGATACGGGAATCCCTTAGAGATGAAGAGCGACATCTGCGCCAACTGTGCTGGGTCAACACTCAGGGGCTACGTCAGGCCAAGGGTCTCTTAGGTAACTATAACCTTAAGCGTTTTAAGCAACTCATAAGTATGGGGAATAATAGACTCAGAATACTAACCGGTCTTTTGACAGGACATTGTAGACTGAGAAGCCACCTATATAAGCTAGGCATAGTAAGTAGTGGAAATTGCCGCTACTGCGATATCGAGGAAGAGTCCTCAGAACACATAGTAGCGACCTGCGCCGCCTTATCAAGAAGAAGATGTAGGATACTAGGTAACCATATCATTCAGCCAAAAGATATTGCAGCCCTCAGCCCCACTAAGATTCTCGAATTTATTCAAGAAATAGGGCTGGCGGGAGAGCTATAAACTTAGAAGGGGATACAATAGATCTAATAGGTCGCAGTATATTTTTCCCACATATAATAATAATAATAATAACATCAGGCTCAATGCCCTTCAGTACGACTTGCAGTCCCTTGCTGCTTTTTAGTTGGTACGTGAAGAAGTTCTTTTAACTGTCGCTTAGAAACTTCGACAATACTCTATAATTATCTTCGGACTTCAATTGGACTTTTGTTTCATGAATGTTGCCCTTTACAAGGGGGATTATATGAAAATTGTCCGCTCCAATAAGCTCTATAATTTTGTTTACGAGAGCATTGGAGCTTTTCTCTCGGATATATGTATATAGGGGGTGACTTTGGCTTTCTTTTATCACCTTCGCCAGCTTCAGAGGGCAGATCGTCAGAGTTGTCTGCCAGAATTTTAAACTTGTGATTGTAAATTGGATTTTCGTTTGCATCTAGGCTTGAGTCGCCACGGATAATTTTTGGCTTCGAGTTTAGGAGGCTCGACTTTCCTTTAATTTGAATGTACCGATCCATACCAGTCTGAACAGCTGGACCCGTTTTTTGTTTTGATTCTTGTTTGTTAACGTTGTTGTTCTTGGCGGCGATGGGGCTTGAACTAGAAGTTGTTCTCATAATTGAATGATCCGCTTGCGTTGCAGAAATCGCTTTGGGTATTGTAGCCGTCAACGCGTTGATGGTGACGGATACAGTTGCAGTTGTTGTTGTTGCTGCGATTGTAGTAACTACTGAGGTCATTGTACTAGTTGTTGGAGCGGTGTGTGTCGAAATTAATGCGACCACCGGTGCTGGAGAGCTGCACTGCGAGCTCCATGAGCTAGAGGTTACAGTAGGGAAACCCGGAGATCGTGGTCTCTGGCCGTCAGCGGACAAGAGAGCTGAATTACGCTGCAATTCAGTATCACGGGTTGACAAGTACGAGTAGAACCCATTTCCCTGGTCGATAGAGCTTCTTCGCTCTTTTTCTTAAGTATTGCTCATTTTACACGATTTGTGCGTGGCACTTTTTATGTTTTTATTAATTTTTTGTAGTTGGCCGCTCAAATTTGAATTTGGCGCTCAGCTTTACCCGTTTCACCGAACTTCGACGATCTGGCAACCCTGAGCTGATCAACCGCCGGCCGGTAACTCTGAGCAACCCTGGGCCAGCTGATTTCGTTGCTACGTCTTCCAACAATGAATCGAAAATGTATTGATCACATGAACATACTTCTGTTAAAAGTCCGACAAAGCTCAATAATAATTGAAAATCATTTGTTTTTATTTGTTGAGAACAATTTGCAATCAACACAACAGACTAGCCCGAACGTATATATGTTTGTAAGTACACGAGCACCTCGATCAAAATTGAACCGTCTGCCTGAAAGGGCAGCATGCGCCGCACAGCTGATCACGTTCTTTTTCATAGGTTTGATAATTTCCAGGAATATAAACACAAGAGAACACTTGGAAAAATATTTAGACACCGGAGCAGCCAAAAAACACGAACAGCGCAGTTTTTAACATATGAGTGTCACAGGTTATGTGTATGGTACCATATGCTACATCCAGAAAAAATTTGGTCAATATCGGATGACTATATCATATAGCTGACATAGGAACAATCAGGTGCAAATAAAACATAATTATGATGACCTTTGTTGTTTTTTAAACTATCTCAACCAAACTCACAGATTATGTATTTCTTACTCACTCCTACATACTGTGAAAATTTGATAAAGATCGGATGACTATAACATAAAAAGGGGGGTACGATTCATTGGTGTTGCGACTTTCAAAATAAATTTTCAGTATATGACACTGTTACTCGCTCTTGCTGCTATAATCAAATTGCAGCGAAAACTTTAAAACAGCGAGCTGCGAAAATGTAAATTCTCTATATTATATAAAGTACTATTATTTTAAGTCCAATTGCAGGAAAAAATTTAATTTACATTTCCCGCATTCTTATTATAATTGACATAAGGTCCGGCAATAGCTGTGTGAGGTGTTCCCTGTTTTCACTCCACATTTCTCCCCGAGATTTTAGCGAGCGTATCGAGCCGGGGGTTGGCGAGCGAAGCGAGCAGGGGGCAAATCCCCTAGTATTTTTATAAAAAACTTGCCCATGTCCACCGTTAACCTTTAGTGCTTTGCGGTTTCTGTTTCCTTTAGCTTTATTAAACATAAGTAATAGAAATAAACAAAATAATATAAAATTATATAATTGCGCCATTTTCGATATTTTCATATCAGCTGTTTTTGTCGTCGATTACTTAATTTTTAATCGCAAACAGCCAGAGTTGCCATACTTTCCGTCAAAATTTCGGCACGCCGCACAGTGGGCCGGTTTGAGTTTTTACTTTGCGAAAATCATGTCTTTGAATCCAAAAAAGATATCGAAAAAATGTAAAAACCGTTTGCTAGAAAGCTTCTTCTTCTTTTTTAAATTGAATGTAAAATCTTAAATCGAGCACTAAACCTGTTTTCCACAGATAGTCAAAGTTGCATTTTGTTTTTACATGATTTTATACGATAGTTTTGAATTAGAAGCATCAAACATCAAACAATTTCACTATAAATGTTCGAATTTACATATATATATCTCTAGCAATATATCTTTAAGTATTTTAATACTTATAAGTGAATTTAAATTAATATTTTAATTCCATTTACTGTAGCGAGCATATTTATTATAATTCAAGTTTCTAAAACACTTATATCGTGTTAATTCCTATGAAAACTAAATTTAAATAAAATAAATCAAACACACAAAGTGTGAGTTTGGTTAACACATATTAAGAAACTAAAAAGTTTTTCATACTAAATGTTGATTTTGAACCGATCGTTCTTATGGCAGCTAAATGATATAGATGTTTGATTTGAACCAAATTTGGTAAGGACGTACGAAACTGTTTCAAACACACAATTTGTGAATTTGGTTGAGATGTCTTGAGAAACAAAAAGTTTTTTATACTAAATGTTGATTTCGAACCGATCGTTCTGTGGGAGCTAAATGATATGGTAATCCGATCCGGGCGGTTTCGACATATATAGTGCGTGCAGCCAAAAAAAAGACCTGTGCCAAGTTTCATCAAGATAGATTCCAAACTGAGAGACTAGTTTGCATATAAACAAATGCACACTGCAGGTAGCGCACAAAAGCGCTCGCCGCGACGCAATTTTGCCTAAGCAAATTACGCATTTTTAGGCTAGGTGCATTAATCGTATGTTAAACTGCGCCGAAAACGCAAAATTTCTCACTCAGGAATTATGAAAAATCGTTTTAAAACTAATCACGTGGTATAAGTCGCTTGCTGGAAATAGCCGGCAATCGGTGTTAAAAGTCTATGTAAAGTCGAAAATTTGCTCAAAAAATAGAGGTTTAGTAAATAATTTATTTAAAATACTTCCATACTCAAAATGTAAAAATTTTTTATATGGCTCGCCTTGGAATTGTCACAACTTTCAGTTAAAATTAAGAAACTTTAACTCAAATAAACCATTTCGATATAATTCTATCGCAAGGATGAACAATTTTTGCAAAAAATACACAAAAATGCCAACATGAAAATACTGTTCATGTTTGAAGAGCTCTACCACCGAAGCAAATTACCTAAATGAAATAGGAAACTTAGGTCTGTAATCTTCAAACATTTCTCTACCTAACTGCATTTCACGTTTTGCCAGATTCCGACTCGTGAGTTTTGAATTTTGCCACGTGAGTGACCCACTGTGCGCCGTTTTACCGATACATTTGAAGCCAACTGTCAACATTTTTGTATGGTAGCGACAAAATTGCCGACATCAATTCAGCAATTTTTCGTTACGGTGCCATACTGGCGGCAGTGTAAGAGCGAGATACTTTAACTAAACTTAAACATTAGGGGGATTCCTTCAACTTCTTTGCTTCTTTTTTGCTTAGCATTTGCTTACTCTTAAGAAAATCATAATCAGTTGCACGACCCGTTTTGCACACTAATTTGATTTTGGCTAAAAGCATCAAATGCCAAATACTTACAACGCTCTACATATTGCAAAATCAGACAAATAAATACAAATGCGGAATACTGTCACACAGATAATCAAATCAAAATAAAAAAAAACAACACTATGCAACAATTTTTAACGTTTTTTCTGGTCCTCGCCCAAATTTTATTTTATAATAGATATGGACCCAAAGATTAAATATATGGACTTAAAACAATTTTTCTGAATGTAGTTTTTTTTTTTAATTTTTTAAAATCAGATCGTTTTATTTTAATTTTTTCATGAAGTGCTCCTACATTTCGAATTATTTTTCGAGAACGGCACAACCGATCTTAAAAAACTTTACAGATTCCGAAAGATAATGAATGTATCTACTTATCATTTCTACATTTATTTTAAATCATTAGTTTAACAAAAATATATTTTGATATTATAAAAACTTTTGTTTTTTTTTTGTTTTTTTTACGATATTTTGACTTTCAAATTAAAAAAAAAATTAGGTCCTTTTCTTTTTAAAAATTAAATGGCTAGAGGCTTTAATTAGGCGTCGCTTAAGGTAGTACTAATTAAAATCGTGGGTAAGAAAACGAAGTAACAGTAACAGTAAGAGCTCCATCCGATTTTTATTTGTTTTGTTTGCTTTGTTCTGCGACATTTCACTTCATTTTGGTAGCCAGAATAATAAAAATTCGAAGCAAAGTCCCGGTCTTTAAGAATCGAACAAACAGTGTTGCAAAATTTCCGTAACTTTCTGGCGGATTTGAAAGTAAAAACATTACGCTTTCAATATGTGACCATTATGAGACCCAGTACTTTGAAAAAGTACAAATGGGTCTATTACGTTTGTGCAAATGTGCGTAACAGGCAGAAGGAGGCGTGGCTGACCCCATAAAGTATATATATTCTTGAGCAGCATCAACAGCCGAGTCGATATAGCCATGTCCGTCTGTCTGTCTGCCTGTCTGTCCGTCTGTCCCTTTTTGTGTCGCCTAGATCTCAGAGACTATAAGAGCTAGAGAGACCAAATTTGGCATGTAGGTTCATCTATATCTCCCATTGATCAAGTTTGTCTTAGATTTTTGCCACGCCCCCTTCGCCCCTGTAAATTGAAATACAAAATATCAAAGTCGAATTACAAGAGCCCCTTGAATGCTAGCCGCTTGATTGGTACATAAATTATACACTATAATCTAAGCCTGTCCAGAAAATTTCATTCCAATCGTATGATAAACGCGGAAGTTATTCAACTAACAATGTTACGGGCAAAGGGAAGAAGAAGAGACGCTAGCGACCTCTGTGTTAATTAACTTATTTCGTAGTGGCGCCATCTATGGCGGGAACATTGAAGAACAATCTATAGTGAACGCTTTGCTTTCAAAAAGTACTGGGTCTCCTACTGTCGAGCTTGCTCCACTGTAGCTTACTGCATTTTTTTTATATGAAGTTTTGGGGTAGCGGAATCGATTTCGGCCTACTGGATACTTTTCTTTAGTAGCGTCCATTCATTGCCGCCGCTAAGCTAAGCTTACCGGCATCTATATATCTACTCTTACATAGACTATTTACTTTATCTGTTGCATCTTGCTCATTCCCTTCATGGTTTTGTGAAACATAGATCTACAACCACAAACCTGCTAAAATTTTCTTCGTTAGTGATCAAGGGTTTTAAAAATGAAATGCAGACTTATGTTGTTTATACCGACTTCTGTAAAGCATTTGACTCTGTTAACCACTGTCTTTTACTTAATAAGTTGAATTTAACTGGATTTCTATATAATTTTCTTATATGGTTATCCGATTACCTTACTAAAAGAACACAAAACGTTGTCTTCAAGTCGGCTATTTCGAGGCCCGTCTTGGTAACGTCTGGTGTTCCTCAGGGTAGTCATCTTGGCCCTCTGCTTTTTAGACCCAGTACTTTAAAAAAGTACAAATGGGTCTATTAAGTTTGTGCAAATGTGCGTAACTGGCAGAAGGGGGCGTGGCAGACCCCATAAAGTAAATATATTCTTGATCAGCATCAACAGCCGAGTCGATATAGCCATGTCCGTCTGTCCGTCTGTCTGTCCCTTTTTTGAACACCTATATCTCAGAGACTATAAGAGCTAGAGCCACCAAATTTGGCATGAAGGTTCATCTGTATATCGCATTGATGAAGTTTGTTTTAGAATTTTGCCACGCCCCCTCCGCCCCTGTAAATTTGAAACAAAATTTCAAAGTCGAATAACGAAAGCACCTTTAATGCTAGCGATATGATTTTTTTCACACATGATAAACTTTATAGTCCAATCCTGTCCTGAAAGTTTTATCCGGATCGGATAATAAACGGATAGTATACGGCTGATCGAAATTTCGAAAATATGAACACCTAGATCTCAGAGACTATAACAGCTAGAGACATCATATATCTCTAGGTTCATATATATCTCCCATTGATCAAGTTTGTTTTAGATTTTTTCCACGCCCCCTCCGCCCCCGGAAATTGAAATACAAAATTTCGAAGTCGGACTGAAGGAGCCCCTTTAATGTTAGCGACTTCATTATTGGTATATATAATATACACTATGGTCCAAACCTGTCCAGAAAATTTCATTTCAATCGGATGATAAACACGGAAGTTATTCAACTAACAATGTTAAAGGCAAAAGGAAGAAGAAGAGACGTTAGCGACCTCTGTGTTTATTAACTTCGTAGTGGCGCCATCTATTGTTTGGTACGCATTATTGAAGAATAATCAATAGTGAACGGTTTGCACTCAAAAAGTACTGGGTCTCCCACTGTCGAGCTTGCTCCACTGTAGCTTACTGTATTTTTAATCTCTTTGTTAACGATCTTCCTTCTATTATTCTACACTCTAACATTTTAATGTATGCTGATGATGTGAAACGGTGTCTGTCATTTAACGACAGTTCCTTCTTGGAATTAATGCAAGCAAATATTGATTAATATCTAAATTTAAATGGTGCAAACTTAATTTAATAAGTCTTAATTGTCCCAAATGCAAAGTTATAACTTGCATTACATCATCAATTATAGTTTGATACACATGTTGCTTTAACAGTTAGTAAGGCGACTCAAGTTCTTGGATTCATCAAGCGATGGACAAAGGAATTTGATGACCCTTATACAACAAAATTACTTTATGTATCTCTTGTTCGTTTGATTCTGGAATATGGTTCGTGTGTTTGGTCTCCACAATACTCTAACCACCAGGATCAATACGAATCTGACCAAAAAAAATTTCTATTATTGGCTTTACGAGGTTTTATCTGGGTTTCAGGCTTTAATTTACCCCCGTATACTAGTAAACTAATCTACTAATCTACCACTTTATCTAACCGTCGTATTATTCTTGGTATCATGTTTATGGTTAAATTAGTGGCTGGCGAAATTGATTCTTCTTATTTATTGAGTCAAATTAATTTCTCAATTCCTGCCAGGTATACCCGTAATTATGTACCACTGTCTCTTAATCTTTGTACTAATAACTATTCCCTGCATGAACCCTTTCGAGTCCTCTGTACGGACTATAATAAACTTTACAATGTCTTCAATGCAGATGCCTCAACTTTTATTATTAAAACATCAATCTTATTCTCTCTAACTCATAACAACTAACACTAACATGATATCAGAACTGATTGGGTTTTTCTAGGGTTTTCCCCAATCCTCGCAACAAATGTTGGGTCTGAGTAATTGATATTGTTTTGAACTTGCCCATTATATATATACATATATTATTATTCTTTTTTATTTTTTTTTTTTACTTTAAATCATTTTTAAGCTTTAATATTTATAATCTTTAATGTAACTAAATTATTAACTGTCGATTGCACATAGTCGACATTAAATAAATAAATAAATTAAATTAAAGCTGCTTATGCTAGGTTTACAATGTAAACCTTATGCTAGGTTTACATTGACTGGCACAGCCTGGCACAGCTCGTCAGGGTTGCATTCGGGCATTACAATCGGTAATTCAAATTTCGAAGGCTCAGATACCCAAATGTGGAGTGAAAATAGGGAACACTTCTTACAGCTATAGCCGGACCTTATGTCATTTTTAATAAGAAAGCGGGAAATGTAAATTCAATTTTTCCCTGTAATTGGACTTAAAATAATAGTAATAGTACTTTATATAATATAGAGAATTTACATTTGCGCTGCTTGCTGTTTTAAAGTTTTCACTGCAATAGGATTTAGCAATTTAAACGGCCCACCCTCAAGTCAGGGGCGTCATGCGACCCGTACCCGCTGACTTAAAGGTTCGCAGCTGAGGGATAATTCCAGCTGTTTGGACGGAGCCTTTCCGAGGCCGGGCAACCTCGGGTCGTATCCAGCCTTGCCGAAGTATGAGGCACTGCCTCGGTCGACCCACTGTCTCCCCAATTTTACTCGGGCCCGCGGCGCTTGCCTTGTCGAGCAATGCGGGCGTTATGATATATGAAAATGAACCCCCCAACACCAGCTTCGGATACACCGAGACTAGACGATGTCGATACGAGCGATATTGACGAGGAGGCTCCAGCCAGGAGACGTTAGTGCAGAATTGCTCAGGTGGTGCGGCTCAGACGAGCACACCCCAAACCAACCCCACAACCGAATCACGTGAAACGGCGAAGCAAGGAGTTGATGGTAAGCCCAGGACGGACTACCAGATACTTAAAGCAAAGGCCGGTCGAGCCCGCTTCATGCTTGGCAAGGTTGCTTAGAACGAAGCAGAGGGTAAGACCGACCCGCGCCTAAGAGAGCCAAGGATGCGAAGGGCGATGCAAGGGCCACCTCGTTCGGGAAAGCCGAGGCACGGCTTTTCAGCGAATTGGCAAAAGACAACTTGGCCATGGCACTGGTTGACGGGCCAACGCGGATGGTAAGCTGCTGGCGGAGAAGTGGGGAGAGGTGGAGACCAAACTCTCCGGTTTGGTCATGGACCACGTCCTGAGCAAACCGGCGTGCTCCATCCCGTCCTATGACTCCTCAGCCGTGATACGGGGCCATAGGGTAATCACCTGCGTGGACGAGGGTTCGAGGTTGTTCCTTGCAGAGTGCATAGCTAAGATTAGCGATGCATGGGCTGGGCTTAAGATTAAGCTAGTCCCAGCCAGGGATATCCCTCGACGCCCCCGGGCACGCATCTGGTTACCCAAGGGTCATGCGGATCATGACAAGCTGATCCAGACGTTGGGAGTCATGAGCCCAGGGATCAAGACCGATGACTGGGTGGTGCTGAAGGCCGAGCAGGTAATGAAGGCGAGCCAGCCATTCCTCCTCTTAATCAATGAGGAATGTCTGGAGCAGCTGGAGAAGAATGACCGCAGGCTGTGGTACGTTGTACGAAAGGTAAAAATCAAGGTCTTTCGGAACGAACCTCCCGACAACATCCTCGAAGAGGTCGACGACACTAGCGGGCTGCTAAATGACCTAGCACTTGAGGAGAAGCCAGATGTCGAGACCGACACTGGCAAGACAAACGAAACAACACACTAATGCCGACCGTCGTTCAGATAAATCTGAAGCGTAGCAGGGTGGCTTCAGATAATCTGGTTGTCCTCCTCCGCGAGGAGGACATAGACGTCGGCATTATACAAGAACCCTGGACTAGAGACACGACAGTCTTGGGTCTATCGGCACATGGCTATGACATAATTTACAAGAGCTCCGAAGGTAGGCCGAGAGCTTGTATAATAATCAAAAAACTTTATAAAGCACTTTTACTCCCCAGCTTGAGCGAGGAAGATCTGACAGTTGTCAAGATCGACTTGGCCAGAGGGAAAGCGCTGATGATCGCCTCCGCATACATGCCATATGACCAACAAGCTCCACCAGCAGCCGTGGAAAGACTATTGGTACAGGTCGAGAAGACCAAAATCGACTTACTGATAGGCTGCGACGCCAACTGCAGACATACGGTATGGGGAAGCACAGAAATTAATGAACGAGGTGAGTCTCTCTTCGATTATATTATAAATAGAAACATTACCATATGCAACCAGGTCAATACTCCTACCTTTGTCTTCCCCAGTAGTGAGGAGTACCAAGGATGGGAGGAGGTTTTAGACCTCACACTGCTTACTAGTTACAGTCACATAAAGATAAGTAACTGGAGGGTATCTATGCGTCATTCGTTTTCAGACCACAGATACCTACTATTCGGAATTGATATCGTCGCGATCAAGACCAAAACGGACTGGAACCAGTTCGCCAAACTAGTTCAGTCCAAAGTGAAATCTCAGTGTATAAAAGAAAATCTCTCCACCAATGATATAGACGAGGAGATTGCCCAGCCAATCAAAATTTTCAACAAGGCATACACTTCATCATGCCCAGTGACGTATGCAACTAGGAACTAGCTAAACTCCGGAAGATCTCAAGAAAAGCCTTCAACCAGAGCTACGCTAGCAAAATATGGCAACCATATGCTCTCAATGCAGTTGGACTCAACAACACTTTTTCTCTGATATGGATCCCAGGCCATAAGGATCTTGCAGGAAACGAAAAAGCGGACGAGCTGGCCAGACTAGAGTCAGAAATGAAAACAACACCTGAAGAGGTGCGTCCACCCCTTAATTCCATTATACATGAAATCCACAACATGCATGCCAATAAAGCTAACGTGAGATGGAAATCTCATGATGGGTGTAGAAGAGCTAAACAAACATGGCTGGAATACAACAAAAAACGTACTGAAAAACTACTGAGCAAGTCTAGAAAGGACATTGCAAGAATAACAGCAACACTCACAGGACACTGGCGAATCGGAACACACGCCAGGAAAACAAACCTTCCCTTCAACCAGCACTGCCGCAGCTGCAATGACCCACAGGAGGCGGAAACTCCCGAGCATCTGCTCTGCCACTGCCCAGCTCTAGGCAGGAGCAGACACAGATGGCTTGGGGCACATGAACTCGCGTCGCTAAACGATGTCGGATACATCGCAATAGATAAAATCCCAAACTTCCTCAGCCACAGCAAGTGGATTTAGGGAGTTTAGGAAAGAATAACACAATAACACATAGTCAAAGCTCGCAAATAACTGTCGACCGTTTCTCGTTTCCTGACTTTTCCTGACTCTTTACGAAAAGACTCAGAGAGCAACCGATTTATGGGTTCTTGAATGAGCTCGCTCGCGCTCAGAGCGAAACCGTTTTTTTCTATTATGTTTTGTTCTGGTTGTTCCAAGACCGTTTTGTCGTGTTCAGTGAAGCAAAAGGTCTTTTGCGTATGTATTGGTATACATTCACACGCATAGGCAAGCAAATCGTTAAGCATACAACAACGAAAGTAAATGTGAAGACCGTTTGCGTTGAGTTTTTCTGTCAATCGGTCTTTTGCTGACTCTCATTGTGCGAGCGTTTCTCGTTCCGCTCTTTACGCACTGCTCATTGAATGAGCGACATACAAAGAGCTCAACGAAAAGCGCTCAACAGAAAATATAAATGAAGACAGCAAGAGTCTCTTGCTCAGAGCGAGAGCGAGAGAGTATGAACTTTTTCGGTTGTGCTCGCAACGCAAGAGCGCAAGAAGAAAAACGGTCAACAGTTATTTGCGAGCTATGCACATGGTACATATCCAAAATTTTTTCGAGAAGGTACCCCTGTGGATCCAACGGAGCATGCTCCAATTGACGAGACTGGTTAATCCAGCTCGCCTCCTGACCTACCATAGCAGCAAGAGCGAGTAACAGTGCCATATACTGAAAATTTATTTTGAAAGTCGCAACACCAATGAACCGTACCCCCCCCCCCCCCACCAACGCTATTCTTTTGATTGTTTATAAATAGCATTAAAAGCCACTGTTCCTTTGTCAGTTAAACGATATAGTGATCCGATCTTGACCAAATTTTCACAGATGAGTAAGACATACATAATCTGTGAGTTTGGTTAAAATAGCTCCAAAAATAACAAAGATCTTCATACAAAATTTTAATATGCATCTGATTGTTCCTATAACAGCTATAAGATATAGTCCTCCGATCTTTACCAAATTTTCTCAAGATGTAACAGTGAGTAAGAAATACATAATCTGTGAGTTTGGTTGAGATAAATCAAAAAACAAAACAAAATTTCTTACTAAGCAATATTGACCTTTAACCCCCTATTTTAGCCTCTTTCAGTGGGGATATCCAAAAATCACGTCTTATTGCACAATACTTATATCTCAGCTAAGTTGTGCGAAATTTTCAGCTCGAAATCTTAAGTCGTTTGGCCTACAGAGTGATGACTCAGTCAGTCAGTCAATTAGGACAAAGAGTTTTATATATATAGATAAACTAGGCCCTGCTCGCTTCGCTCGCCATCCCCCGGATCGCTACGCTGGCTGAAATCTCGGGGAGCTCTGTGAAATGAAAATAGGGAACACGTCTCACAGCTATAGCCGGACCTTATGTCATTTCTAATAAGAAAGCGGGATATGTAAATAAAATTCTTAATTTCAATTTGACTTAAAATAATAGTTTTTTATATTATATAATATAGAGAACTTACATTTTCGCTACTCGCTCTTCTAAAGTTTTCGCTGCAATTGGATTATAGCAGCAAGAACGAGTAACAGTGCCATATCCCAGAAGGAAATATTTCGCAGAAAAATAATGCACTCCGAGTTCGTGTTAAAGTCTCATTCGCTTTTACATTAGCGTGGCCGGGGTAATTCGGTAGGAAATCCACACTTCCCTACGGCAGGTTCCGCTACGAACTCTAACGTTTTCCTGAGCTCGTCATAGACACATTCTGCAGGAAATTCAGTTTCCATTTCTGCTGTAGGGAAATTCTAGTTGGGAATTCTTAGAAATTCCACTTGGAATTCTGGCTGGCATTTCTCCCTCCCTAGGGTTCTGACTGCTGCAGAAATAAAAGCGTATACATACATATATTTTTTTCAACTTTGTTCTTTAGTTTTATTTAATAAACATTTACATACATGAAATTAATATTAATATTATTAAATTAATTAATACTGAAAAGAGATGAAACGAAAATGTATATACGTTAGTTTTTATTTTGAATATATTTCAATTTCATATTAACAAAATGGCCAATTTAAGAATATTTACCTGTATAAAACAATTACACAATATAATGCAAGAAAAACTAAGACTTACCCATTTATAAATGCGTTGTTCATCCAACACGCGTTCAAATAGCACTGCTGCGCAAAAGACACTTTGATAGAAATACACAAAAAATGGGTTGCCAACATAACAAAATGTAGCCAATCGCGTGCTCTAGACTCTAAGCTAAGAGTACCGCAAACGTATTGACAACCCTTACAGCTAAGAAGAATTCCTAGCACAAAAAAATATGCAGCACAGGCTATACCAAACTCAGCAAACCGCTTGAGCTCGTAGCGGAAGCTGCCGTGGGAAATTCAAACCTCTGAGCAAGAATTCCAATCTGATTATATGCAGAGCAGTCAGTACCATACTCGGTAAAACGTTTGAGCTCGTAGCGGTAGCTGCTGTAGGAAATTCGCACCCTGAATAGAACGATTCTTACTACAGAGCGCGCTACTGACAGCCTGCAGCTTGAGGGATCAATCCCTACTTCATGCAAAATGTTGGTACTGCGGCCGTTGCGACTTTGGTCTGTACGTACCCTCTGGATCGACTGGGATACAGCAAATATATTTTGAAAGTCGCAACACCAATGAATCGATTCTGCTTTTGATTGTTTATTAATAGCATCAGCTATATGATATAGTCATCCGATCTTGACCAAATTTTCTCAGGATGTAGCATATGGTACCACACACGTAACCACACGTATTGCTCAAAAAACAAAGCAATACGAATTATTTTGACCTTTGATCCCAAATTGACCCCTTCTAGTTGGACTATCAAAAAACTCCGTCTAATTGCATTAATTCAGCCGCCAATACAACATTCACTCACATTCATTCGAAACTGTGCTGAATGACGAGCACCCTTTTTCTTAATGAATGATTCATTTGGCCTTTTGAATGCATTCATGCAGACCTCTAATGCAGGGGTGCGCAAAGCTGCCTTAAGGAAATCGAACGCACACTTGTAACGATCTTTTTTTTTTATTTCAATATGTACACTGAAAAAAATATGAGCACTGCAATTCATATATAAAGTTTTCGGCGAAGAAAACACTTGATCACACGTATTAAGGACCTGTGGAAAAAGTTTTCAGTATACAGCAAACGTAAAGACAACAACAAAATACATTCGGAAAAGCGACGGCAAAACGAAACAATAAATTTGTTTTGGTTTTGCAGGAAGCGAGGGTTCGCGGAAAGCGAACAGTGAAAAATTGTTTTTGCTTTGCCAGCAACGAATAATGGGGGTGGATAAAGAAAGAAAAATTGTTTGTGTAATTTGTAACGTGCGCCAGAACCTTACCAGTGTGCAAGCCTCACACACTTCCATATGCTATGTGCAATACAAAAACAAATGTGCGTCGTGTGCATAGGCGCTGCGCAGTGCGCACCCCTGCTCTAATGCGTACATTCTTATGCCCTGTCCTCACTGCACTTGCATTCTGCCTTCCTGAATTTTCGAACAAATGCTGCCTTTCACACCATACACTTCTTATGAGAGTGTAGACAGGCAAAATGTCGAAAGGTTATGAATTGAATTTTATTTTTTGCCTATATGTCCTTACAACTATTTTCAGAAAACTAACCACAGATCCACGGTGCCTGTTGAAGTAGGAGGTAACAAAATATCTGTTGGACCTGTGGTCCGGAAAGATCTTAGATTTGTGCGGGTCTCGCAAAAAAAAAAGCCTCATAAACTTATGTACGTACGCATTGCCCAACACCTCGAATTGAAGTCCATTCTATCTTTTACAAATTGAAAACGATTGCCAGGTCATTGCATTGTTTTTGTACTATCTCCTTCTCTGATTCATATTTAAATTTTTATGCGATTTGTTTGTGCTTGACAGCTGATTGAAAATGCAGAAATGCAATTACTGCACAGTGAGGACAGCAAGTTGAATTTTTCGGAAAGTTCTAGGTCTAGTAAAGGTAAAGTAACCCCTTAATCTTAGTGACAAAAGTCGCGTACAGCACGTATCGAACGATAACATGGGTTCACGGCGTTTGTTAAAAAGCCATAAGCTTTTTTAACTCCAAGTAAGTTATTTTTCCATTCTAGTCTTCTCAGCTTTCGTTTAGATATTGGGTTTTATGTGCTTTATTATGCATAGTTCGCTAAAAATTACAAGTAAATTCAAAATTTTAAAAGTCGCTCCCATTTTGTGTAGCACACGCTACAATTCTACCGAAACTTAATTCTATGCCATTTGCCATTCACTTTAATTCCTCTAAACATTTTACAAAAGTTGACGGTATATCTTTTAAAACACCAAAACAGTTTTTTATCTTAATGTACAAAAATGTACAAATATTGAAATTAATTATTTTGGAATTTAATATACAATATAAAATAAAATCCGCTGAGAGTTGCATAAAGCGATTCTAAAAGAATTTTCAACAAATCACAGGAAGGTGCACTCACAAACGTCAGACCGTCTCAAGTTTTTCGACCCCGTACTTTAAAAAAATACAAATGTTTTTATTAACCACTTATCCATGTCCGTCTATCTGTCTATCTGTCCCTTTTTTGAGTTCCTAGATCTCAGAGACTTTAAGAGCTAGAGACACCAAACTTGGGAAGTACGTTCATCTATATCTTGCATTGATCAAGTTTGTTTTAGATTGCAAAATATATTTGTATATGAAACGGACACTATACATCACTGCTCTATGCAATACAGCGCAAAGAGCAGCTTGCACGCTGAGCAGTTTTTATAGAATCGGTCAACTTATCGGTCCCAATATCTGGAGAACCGAGCCAAAAATCAAAACATTTTATTTAATTTTTTCGTCTTATTTCGACGTGCTCTACCGGAATTCATCATCAGATCAGATCACTCGATATCGGACTCTTGCCAATGTATATGGTGAAACACAACATACATATGTCCGAAAATGAGGAATACAAGTGCAGTAAGGACAGGCACGTATTATGGAGCCCCACTAATATCGAACAAGAACTTCGATAGCAAGAATATTTCACGAAAAATATCAGTCGATATATCGATATTTTTATACAGCACTAATATTGGTAGAAGGTAATTTTGCTGAGTTCGGAAATATTGAAATAGCTTAAATTCATCAATATTTTAAAATGGCGGAAGCCAATATTGCTGATGCCACAAACGGCGTGGAAAAAAAGCTTTCTGATATATTTTTAACAGGCTGGAATCTATATGATGACCTCGAAGTCTCCGACCTACCATTTAATGGCAGCGAATTTCAGGTGAATATCTGCAAAATAAGTAGTGATATTTGTGTTAACATATTAATTGTATTTACGGTAGAATAAGGTTAAAGCGGCAATAGGACACTTTGAAGAGGCCACTGTTATTGTCAACCAAGTAAGCATGTTCAGCCCAAATGAGTTTATCGATGAAGTTTCTACAGATTCGCTTCCCTTTATGCTGCTGCCCTACTTTCTGGGTAAACTTACCACTAAAGTAAACAAGCCGAACAGCACAGAATTGCTAGAGTTGGGTGAAATCTATTTCAATGATCACCTGCAACGCTGTCAGGAATACGAGCTCTGTGATGAGCCCAAGAACAAAGTAAATTTGGACAATAAAACAGATGCTCCTCAGCAGAGAAGCCAGCTGTGGGAATTAACGCAATCGGCATATAATCGCAATGATAAAATCGCCCAATATCGTAGAATCAAAGATATTGACGAGTATTTGAACCTAATGCGCAATTCCGTTAAAATCAAAACTGCTGACGACGAGGTCCGTCGTGAATTCTTTTTAAAGTATTTGGAGAAGAGCATCATAGATACCAAGGAAGAATTGGAAAACTTACGTGTAATGAAGGAGATGGTAAAAATGCGGCTCTCTCGGATGCATTCCGGCGAGAAGGAACCTGCTACTCCACAGCAGCAGCAACCGAATGTTGCTGGCCCTGGTCATGGACACAGTCATGGGGCGCCTAAACCAAAGCCCTTGCAACCATTCATCATAACACGCAATGCGACACAGAAGGCAGTATTTGGCTTAGGTTATCCCAGTTTGCCCATCATGACCGTCGACGAGTTTTATCAACAACGTGTCGACGAAGGAATCTTTCCCGACGAAAAAAAAATGGGCAAGATTAATCAAGAAAAAGCAATTGCTGCTGCTCTAGATCCCAACGAGCAGGACGACGATGAAAAGGCAATTGTCGAACAACAGGAGCAGGACGATGATCCCGAATATTTGGCGCGTATGCGACGCATGGATGAATACAAGGATGTGGTGCGTCGTGGTGATGGAAATCGGCACAATCGAAGTTAAACTACCTACTCTATATTTTATACAAGCTTAAAAAATATATTTCCTGTTTAAGTGGTACTTACACTCATATGTATTAAAAATATAGCGCAATCTAACTTTGGCGCGCCAAAGTTTGGATACCCTT
Organism: Drosophila neotestacea; assembly: GCA_035044365.1. NCBI lineage: Eukaryota > Metazoa > Arthropoda > Insecta > Diptera > Drosophilidae > Drosophila > Drosophila neotestacea. The sequence goes on from JAWNMD010000861.1 coordinate 121,033, forward strand.
GCAGTGCCCTGAATAAGACGTCAACATTTTTACAAAATTTGTTACATGTTGACTTCGAACCAATCGTTTCTATGGCGGATATATGATAGTCCGATTTGCACCAAATTTGGTCAGGCTGTTTGAAACTATACCAAACTCACAATCTGTGAGTTAAGTTAAGGCTTTTTTTTTTTTGGGAACAAAAAAGTTGTTCATACCAGAGAACTGCAAGAATCACCGGCACCTAAGGTGCACCGGGTAAATGTAGGGTGATTTTGACACCCGGGTGTTTTTAACCACCGGACATTTAAGTACAATCACAAGCAACAAAAGTGAGAGGGTAGTTTTTTGCAATTGTGCGTACGGCATACAACGGCGCATCGGCAGCGAAAGGGTGGGTGAAAAGGCAAGCACAAAAATTTGTGACCCGAAATGTATGGAGTGTCTTGGGTGTTTCTTCTATGCATGCCTTCGCTTGTGTTGCTTTTTTTCTACCTCCTGCTGAAAAATCGGTGCTTAGTGCGCAATACGAGAATCCTAACTGAAAACATAATACAAAAAAATATTTAGCTACGAGATTATAATATATTTATTCATTTAATAAAATTTAACAAACTCAGTATATTAAAAAGTTTATTGTTTATTGCTTCAGTGCTTTAGTTATAGTCCAATAACAAAAAAAGTTAGTCAAGTAACACTTAAAATATGGATAAATAAAATTTATTTTACTGCTACAGTGCATTAAAAAAATTCAAAAAAGAAAAACAAAAAGTTAAATAACAATAATAATTCGATATTAACACACAGACACCATGTTGAGTGGCACCGGGACACACATTTCATTGGGTGTGAGTAGGGTGGCAAAAAGTGACACCCTTGCAGTTCTCTGGTTCATACTTATTGTTGATATTGATCCGAGCGTTCCTATGGCAGCTATATGATATAGTAGTCCGATTTGAACCATATTTGGTAAGGATGTATGAAACTGTATCAAACACACAATCGGTAAGTTTGGTTGAGATATCTTGAGAAACAAGAAGTTTTTTATACTACATTTTTATTTTAAGGCAAACGTTCCTATGGCAGAAAAATATATAAAACTCTTTGTCCTGACTGACTGACTGAGTCATCACGCTGTAGGCCAAACGGCTTAAGATTTTGAGCTGAAATTTTCACACAACATAGCTGAGACATAATTATCGTGCAATAAGACGGGATTTTTTGATATCCCCACTGGAAGGGGCTAAAATGGGGGGTCAAAGGTCAAAATTGCTTAGTATGAAATTTTGTTTTTGTTTTTTGAGCTATCTTAACCAAACTCACAGATTATGTATTTCTTACTCACTGCTACATCCTGAGAAAATTTGGTCAAGATCGGACCACTATATCATATAGCTACCATAGGAACAATCAGATGCAAATTAAAACTTTGTATGAAGATCTTTGTTATTTTTTGAGATATCTCAACCAAACTCACAGATTATGAATTTCGTACTCATTGTAACATTCTGTAAAAATTTGGTCAAGATCGGATTACTATATCGTATAGCTGCCATAGGAACAGTGGCTTTTAATGCTATTAATAACCCAGTCGATCCAGAGGGCACGTACAGACCAAAGTCGCTACGGCCGCAGTACCAAAATTTTACATGAAGTAGGGATCGATCCCTCAGGCTGCAGGCTGTCAGCAGCGCGCTCTGTAGTAAGAATCGTTCGATTCAGGGTGCGAATATCCTACAGCAGCTTCCGCTACGAGCTCAAACGTTTTGCTGAGTAAGGTACTGACCGCTCTGCATGTTACTCAGATTGGAATTCTTGCTCAGACGTTTGAATTTCCCACGGCAGCTTCCGCTACGAGCTCAAGCGGTTTGCTGAGTTTGCTATAGCCTGGGCAGCATAGTATTCTGCTAGGAAATCTTCTTAGCTGTAAGGGTTGTCAATACGTTTGCTGTACTTTTAGCTTAGAGTCTAGAGTACGCGATCGGCTACATTTTGTTATGTTGGCAACCCATTTTTTGTGTATTTCTATCAAAGTGTCTTTTGCGCAGCAGTGCTATTTGAACGCGTGTTGGATGAACAACGCATTTATAAATGGGTAAGTCTTAGTTTTTCTTGCATTATATTGTGTAATTGTTATATACAGGTACTTAATCTTAAATTCGCCATTATGTGGGTTAAATCAAATGCGTTAATAAAATACTGGACTCACACGAAATGTAAGTATACACAAATAATAGTGAAATATATTTCAAAATAAAAACTAATGTATATAAATCTTCAATTTCATCTCTTTTCAGTATTAATTAATTATATTAATATTAAGTTATTGTATGTTGTTTATTAAATAAAACTAAAGAATAAATTTGAAAAAAAATATATGTATGTATACGCTTTTATTTCTGCAGCAGCCAGAACCCTAGGGAGGGAGAAATGCCAGCCAGAATTCCAAGTGGAATTTAACAAGCATTCCCAACTAGAATTTCCCTACAGCAGAAATCGAAACTGAATTTCCTGCAGAATGTGTCTATGACGAGCTCAGGAAAACGTTAGAGTTCGTAGCGGAACCTGCCGTAGGGAAGTGTGGATTTCCTACCGAATTACCCCGGCCACGCTAATGTAAAAGCGAATGAGACTTTTACACGAACTCGGAGTGCAATCCTCTGAGTTGGGCTGCGGCAAATTAGTACATTTTTCTGCGGAATATTTCCTTCTGGGAAACAATCAAAAGAAGATGGACAGGGGGAGGGGGAGGGGGTGTGTTACGATTCATTACCCAGAAGGAAATATTCCGCAGAAAAACGTACTAATTTGCCGCAGCCCAACTCAGAGGAATTCCTATTGGAATTCTGGCTGGCATTTCTCCCTCCCTAGGGTTCTGGCTGCTGCAGAAATAAAAGCGTATACATACATATATTTTTTTAAAACTTTATTCTTTAGTTTTATTTCTCCCTCCTAGGGTTCTGGCTGCTGCAGAAATAAAAGCGTATACATACATATATTTTTTTAAAACTTTATTCTTTAGTTTTATTTAATGAACATTTTCATACATGAACTTAATATTAATATTATTAAATTAATTAATACTGAAAAGAGATGAAACGAAAATTTATATACATTAGTTTTTATTTTGAATATATTTCACTTTAATTAGTGTATACTTACATTTCGTGTGGTTCCAGTATTTTATTAACGCATTTAAATTAACCAACATAATGGCCAATTTAAGAATATTTACCTGTATAAAACAATTACACAATATAATGCAAGAAAAACTAAGACTTACCCATTTATAAATGCGTTGTTCATCCAACACGCGTTCAAATAGCACTGCTGCGCAAAAGACACTTTGATAGAAATACACAAAAAATGGGTTGCCAACATAACAAAATGTAGCCAATCGCGTGCTCTAGACTCTAAGCTAAAAGTACCGCAAACGTATTGACAACCCTTACAGCTAAGAAGATTTCCTAGCAGAATACTATGCTGCCCAGGCTATAGCAAACTCAGCAAACCGCTTGAGCTCGTAGCGGAATCTGCCGTGGGATATTCAAACCTCTGAGTAAGAATTCCAATCTGAGTAACATGCAGAGCAGTCAGTACCTTACTCAGCAAAACGTTTGAGCTCGTAGCGGAAGCTGCTGTAGGATATTCGCACCCTGAATCGAACGATTCTTACTACAGAGCGCGCTGCTGACAGCCTGCAGCCTGAGGGATCGATCCCTACTTCATGTAAAATTTTGGTACTGCGGCCGTAGCGACTTTGGTCTGTACGTGCCCTCTGGATCGACTGGGTAGTGTTGCGACTTTCAAAATCAATTTTCAGTATACCCAGAAGGAAATATTCCGCAGAAAAATGTACTAATTTGCCGCAGCCCAACTCAGAGGATTGCACTCCGAGTTCGTGTAAAAGTCTCATTCGCTTTTACATTAGAGTGATCGGGGTAATTCGGTAGGTTCCGCTATGAACTCTAACGTTTTCCTGAGCTCGTCATAGACACATTCTGCAGGAAATTCAGTTTCGATTTCTGCTGTAGGGAAATTCTAGTTGGGAATTCTTGGAAATTCCACTTGGAATTCTGGCTGGCATTTCTCCCTCCCTAGGGTTCTGGCTGCTGCAGAAATAAAAGCGTTTACATACATATATTTTTTTCGACTTTGTTTCTTTATTTTTATTTAATAAACATTTTCATACATGAACTTATCATTAATATTATTAAATTAATTAATACTGTAAAGAGATGAAACGAAAATGTATATACATTAGTTTTTATTTTGAATATATTTCACTTTAATTAGTGTATACTTACATTTCGTGTGGTTCCAGTATTTTATTAACGCGTTTAAGAATATGTACCTGTATAAAACAATTACACAATATATTGCAAGAAAAACTTACCCATTTATAAATGCGTTGTTCATCCAACACGCGTTCAAATAGCACTGCTGCGCAAAAGACACTTTGATAGAAATACACAAAAAATGGGTTGCCAACATAACAAAATGTAACCAATCGCGTACTCTAGACTCTAAGCTAAGAGTACCGCAAACGTATTGACAACCCTTACAGCTAAGAAGATTTCCTAGCAGAATAATATGCTGCCCAGGCTATAGCAAACTCAGTAAAACGTTTGAGCTCGTAGCGGAAGCTGCTGTAGGAAATTCGCACCCTGAATCGAACGATTCTTACCACAGAGCGCGCTGCTGACAGCCTGCAGCTTGAGGGATCGATCGCTACTTCATGTAAAATTTTGGTACTGCGGCCGTAGCGACTTTGGTCTGTACGTGCCCTCTGGATCGACTGGGTATGGCACTGTTACTTTATTATATAAAGTACTACTTATTACTATTATCTTAAGTCCAACTACAGGGAAAAATTGAATTTGCAATTCCCGCTATCTAATTAGTAATGACATAAGGTCTGGCTATAGCTGTGAGAAATGTTTCCTATTTTCACTCCACATTTTTCCCCGAGATTTCAGCGAGCGCAGCGAGCCGGGGGTTGGCGAGCGAAGCGAGCAGGGGGCAAACCCCCTAGTAATATATAAACTTTATGGGGTCTGTGACGCCTCCTTCAATGCGATACACATTTCGTGACCAAATTATAATACCCTCTGCAAGGGTATAAATATATCGTTCAGTCGGGAGGTCCAAACAGAAAAATACTCTGTGGAAGTAAAGAACGATGTTAAATTCAACAAGCATGCAAACAGAATTAACCTGATCAACACATATGTATATGCATACATGCTTGTATGTAAAGATTACATTGTAACCATATTAGAACACATACACACGCACGCACAAAATTAAAAAAAATTAGCGTCAATATCGATCGGTCCGAATCTCAAGTCTGTAGCTGTAACATTGCTTTAGGTATGTTGTTTTAATCGATTTCTGGGCGAATGGGGCGTGGCATTTAAGTCTTCATACCAACTTTAGTGTTCCTAGGTCTTACCATCTCTGAGATCCTTTCGTTCACATGGACGGACATGGCTATATCGACTAGGCTTCTGATGTTGATCAAGAATATATCGACACATTTTCGCGAAAGTATCGTGTCAAAATTGATATTTTAAAGCCAAGTTGTTAGAAAAACTTGCAAAATATTATAGCTAAAATCCTGATAGATCAACTATATACTTATTATGCCAATTTATATGCAAGCCTATGCACAGATAAAAAGAAAAACTGCTCTCCTGAAATATTTGCTATTTTGACATACGATACTTTCCCGGAAATGCGTACACGTACTAAAATTAAGTACGAAATGCATTGATATAAGTATTTTTAGTACTTAAAATATATACTTGATTTAAGTACGAATTACTTAAAACAAGCATGAAAATACTTGAATCAAGAATAGACTTATTTTGAGTAAAAGTAAACTTGAATCAAGTAAAATTCGAAATATACTTAAATTGAGTACGAATATTTCTAATTTAAGTTCTTAACCCGGTTTCGAACCCCACCAACGGCAATAATTAAATATTGTTATACCCTTGCAGAAGGTATTATAATTTTGTCACGAAATGTGTAACGCATTGAAGGAAGCCTCATAGACCCCATAAGTAAATATATTCTTGATCAGGGCGACGAGCTGAGTCGAAATAGCCATTTCCGTCTGTCCGTCTGTTTCTATGCAAACTAGTCTCTCAGTTTTAAAGCTATCTTCATGAAACTTGGTACAGGTCCGTCTTTTTGCTGCACGTCGTACATATGTCGGAGCCGGCCGGATGGGATAACTATATCATATAGCTGTCATAGGAACGATCAGTTCGAAAACAATATTTAGTATGAAAAACTTTTTTGTTTCTCAAAATACCTCAACCTAATATACACATTGTGTGTTTAATTAAGTTTTAAACAGGCTGACCAAATTTGGTGTAAATCAAACTACTATATCATATAGCTGTCATAGGAACCAAGGGTATCCAAACTTTGGCGCGCCAAAGTTAGCTTGCGCTTTATTTTTTTTAATGTTTTATCTTCTGTTTGGGTATGAATACATTGTCATAAATTAATTGTAGTCTACCATTTGTCTGTCAATTTGTCTGTTTGTCAATTTGTAAACAAGAAATTGTTTACATCGTAGCTCACTGGATAGAGTACCCGACTCTGAAGCTGAGGTCGCGAGTGCGAATCCCACCACAAACAACAATGTTATAATGGGTAAAATAGAAATTTAAATAAATTTAATAAATAATTACTAAACTACATAAAGTTAATAAGAAATTAAAAAAATTAATAATAAATAGATATTATTTCAAGTACTTCAAGATCTTAATTCATGTGCAAGAAAACTTGAACTGAGATTAAAAGTTCTTATTTTTAGAGTTTTCAGTACTTGATTCAAGTCTGAAGTGTACTTAACTCAAGAGAACAAACTTAAAAATCGTACTTGAAATAAGGTCGTCGTCCTCGAATATAGTAACTCCGTACTCTGTTCGATATCAAGATCGAATTGTTGAGTTTTAAGTACGAAATACTTGATTAATTTTCTCTGTGTACACCCATTTTATGGGGTCAGCCACGCCTCCTTCTGTCTGTTACATACTTTTTTTTACAAACTTGACATACCCGCAGAATTTTTGTATGAATGATACTTGGAGTGATCTTACACCACCGTTCAAATATCATCGCAATCGGTTAATAAACACGGAAGATATTCAATGACAACTATTCAATATTCGCTATTCTTTTGTTGGTGTAATGTGTTTGCATGTATGTACGGCGTACATTCATACGTACAAAATATGGTACCCCATATTCATAATCTGCGGTTAATTCTGTGACATTTTCACTAAGAAACCATTGCTCTAAAATCCGTTCCTAGTAAATGCTTTTTCAGTTGAAAAATTAATTTTTTTGAAACTTTGTTTTATTACAATATCTTCAATGTTTTTGGTCCGATCCTGCCAAAATTGGTATCACACTCGTGTTAGGACCAGGACTCTTAACATTCCATAGAATCAATGGACCAATTGTCTTTTAAACACAACTGAAAGGGGTCTAAGGTCAAAATCAATTGCTTTGTATTATGTATTTCTTACCATATATACCATTTGGAAAAAATTTGGTAAAGACCATAGGAACGATCGGTTCGAAATAAGCATTTTTGTTTCTTAAGGTAAGGTCAGACGGGCTAAATATTTTGTGCAAGACGACAAAAATTAAATTAAATTAAATTTTGCATGAATGTTATTTTCTGTCGAGTATGAGTTGCAAGGATATCATTTCTAATTGTTAAAAATAAAAGTTTTAGTACAACTGAATTTCAATATTTGGGATTTGTAATATTTTATTGAAACAATTTTTTTTTTTAAACTTATTTTGTTCGTTGTGCTTGTACTTCATGTGACTGTTTATGGAATTATTTAAATGAAAAAATCTCAGTTATCTGAATCACCTCGTACATAATTATATGCTGCTAATTTAAATTAATGTTTTGAGTTTCAAGTGTTTTAAGTGTAAATACAAAAATTTTTTCCAGGGACAGCGACAGGGCTGCATAAAATTTAATATTGTGTATCATCTTCAACAGCATTAAATGCATATAATCCAGGCTGAAAGCCTCAGAAGCTTATTGAATTCTGTGAAAACATCGTTTAAAAAAGAAGCCCGCCAAAGCCCAAAGCCGAAATTTGAATCGAAATTTTTTCCGACCGCCATCAACTTTAAAGTCCGAACCGAACCTTTTTTTTATGAAAGTGCTTCGGTTCGGGTTCAGTGAAGGGTTCGGTTCGGGTACGGTTCGGGTAGCCCAAAAGACCCGAACCGAAACGATTCCGCGAGGTAGACTTTTAGTTTTATAGGGTTACACAAATTTTAAGCACACAAAGCGATTTTGTGCAAAATCAGCGCTGGCAACTTTTTAGATGATTTTGCCATACGTGTGAACGGCAACCAAAATTGTGGATAATTTGGTGTATATTTCGCAGAGCAGCTGACGTTCGATTTTGCACCAAATATTTAGTTTGTCTGACCTTACCTTTAAGCAAAGTATCCAGTAGACCAAAGTGCTCTGCGAGCAGAAAGTACCATATATTTCGAGCCTGGCTAGCATAAATGTCAGCGTGACAGCATAATAAAAAAATACCACAAAAATTGCACTATCACAAAAAAAGTTGAGACGATACACTGTTGCGTCAGCTGTGCAAAACTCAAAAGCAAAATATAAATAAATTGAAAATAACAAAAAACCAGTTGAAATGGACTGCCAACTAAAATTAAATAGAGCATTTGCAGCGACAAATTCAATTATTATGGGATGGTTATGTTATTATTAGTTGTTATTATGTTTTGTATGCGTCAAATCCCACAACGATGGCCACTGATCCACGTCCAAAAAAAAGCGAATTTTGTTTTCTTCATCGAAGAGCTCCATCCGATTTTTATTTGTTTTGTTTGCTTTGTTCTGCGACATTTCACTTCATTTTGATAGCCAGTATAATGAAAACTCGAAGCAAAGTCCCAGTCTTTAAGAATCGAACAGTGTTGCAAAATTTCCGTAACTTTCTGGCAACTATATCATTTTGATTCACTGGATACTGCTTGGCGGATTTGAAAGTAAAAACATTACGATTTCAATCTGACACCATTATTTTATATGAAGTTTGATTAGCGGACTCGATTTCGGTCTACTGGATACTATGGGATCCCCATAATGTGGGCATATATAAACGTGAATGCGCCCATGATCGTGTATAGGGCATATTTTCTTATTGCGTTGATCATTTTTGTAAATATACACATATTTTTCTGGCCCCACTCAGATCATTCAATTTGTACACTATCTATATATATAAAACTCGTTGTCCTGACTGATCACGCTGTAGGCCAAACGGCTTAAGATATCGAGCTGAAATTTTCACACAGGTGACTCAGTTTGTTCGAATATAAACCGTAAACGCGATTACCGATTTCGACAAAATTAGTCTTTAACTAAAGTTAACGAAATTTCCTAAAACTTTTCTATTCAAAGTTTTGAAATCTGCTCGATCGTTATAATGTAACACCCTCTTAAAGTTGAAAAATTAAATTTTCTTGTGAACAAATAAACACTCTCTAAATCGTTTTTATACAGGGTGAAACCCTGAAGTCATTGAGTAAGAAACACAAAGAGATGAATTGACTGGCTTCCATGTTAATGAAATTCTGTTAGTTTATAGAGACCAGACGTATGCATTGCGTCGTTGCCACATTTCGTATGTCTATTTTGTCTATTTCAAAGTCGATTCGCAATAATGCCCTCATCCTGCGCTTACCCTTCGCTGATCGGGTGTTATGCTCGAGTAAAATGAAATGACATAATATTAAGTAAATGCGTGCAATATTTAATTTTATTAATTTTTAACAATATTATTAATATATAAAATAATAATAGATTTAATTATTTATTTTATTTGATTTCCTAATTCTACAAGTACAATATATATACTTATAAGCGATTGCATTCGTCACTAAATAATATATATTACAATTTAATAAATTCTTGAAATTAATCACAAATTTAAACATACATAGTTATATTTTATAATATATGTACATCATAAATAAAAAATAAATATTTTATTAACATAATATACAGGATATCTATAAATCGACTCAGGTGTCGGCAATGTCGAGAAGCATCCAAAATCGTAACGAACTCATACACATTCATCTGTGTGTGACCAGGAATCACAAAGGATGGCGAACAAACCAAAGGGCAAAGCAAACCAACAACACTCGAATATATCGCTCGCTTTCTTTTTTGCGTAAATGCCACACACACATATTTTAGGCAGTTCTACGAATCTTGAGGCGGACAGATCTGATGATAGATTCCGGTAGAACTTGTCAAAATAAGACGAAAAAATTAAATAAAATTTTTTGATTTTCGGCTCGGTTCTCGTGATATTGGAACCGATAAGTCGCCGATTTCCATACAAACTGGTCAGCGTGCCAGCCGCTCTGTGCACTGTGTTAGAGCGAGGCACCGATAGTATTTCTTACAGCAGTGCTGTATAGTGTCCGTTTCAACTTCATCGCTTGGCGCGGATATTCAAACTATTTTATTTCATTACATTTCTTGCTAATTTACATATTGAAATCGAATAAATTTACGGTTGTTGTTGTTATTGCTATTTTTTATACTACATGAGACATTAGTATATGACAGGGTGTGGTAAATACAATAATTTTTTACAAGAAGGCATTTTGTAAAGTAATGTGAAATGAGCGCCGCAGGCAAAAATTTTTATCTATGGCACTTTTTGTCATACACTTATGTCTCCTACAGGGGAAATAATAACATAAACAATAACACCAACAACAAGAAACAACAACAATATATAAATTAGCTAGAAATGTAATAAAATAAAAAGGTTTGAATATCCGCGCCAAGCGGTGAAGTATAAACGGACACCTTACAGCACTGCTCTAGGCAATACAGTGCAAAGAGCAGCTGGCACGCTGGTCAGTTTGTATGGGAATCGGCGACTTATCGGTCCCAATATCTCGAGAGCCCAGCCGAAAATCAAAACATTTTATTTAATTTTTTCGTCTTATTTTGACGAGTTCTACCGGAGGAATCCATCATCAGATCTGTCCGCCCCAAGATTCGTAGAGTCCCCGACAATGCTGACACCTGACTCGACTACAGATACCCTTTTTATGATGTTAATAAAATATTTATAATTTTTCTATAACATTAATTAAAGCAGTATGATATATATTAATAATTATTATTTATTTATAAATTTGTAACTATTTACTACATTTTTATTTCAAAACTGTAGTGTCTTATGCAATTGTTTATATGCAGCATTAGGAAATCAAATAAAATAAAATAAAATATAAAATTGAATATAGTATTATTTAATATAATAATAATATTGTTAAAAATTAATTATAATTATTATGTCATTTCATTTTACTCGCACATAACACCCGATCAGAGTAGGGTAAGAGCAGGCTGAGGGCATTGCTGCGATTCAACTTTGAAATAGACAAAATTCAGATTTGTAACAACAACAACATAATATGAAGTGTGGCAACTTTTCATCATACGTTTTGTAGGTACACACAAAGCAAAACAAGAAACCAAAACAAAAAACCGCAAAGCTGCCATAGAAGTTTGGCACGTCACAGGCTTTTAACATTATTCTGTTAGATTCTGTCTATACCCACTTGTACACGCCAAACTCCACTGCCTCTGTTATTTAACAGCCGTCATTTCTCCTCTTGATGTTACTTCCTCTATGAAAATCGTTATTGATATTGATGTATCGCACGAAAATCGATAAATATAAAATTTTAACACTTGTTGTTTGCCATTAAAAGACGTATTTCTCCATAGTTAATCAACCGATTTTTATGAACGATGGCTTGTTTTACTCGGGAAAGTCCAAACTCTATGCCCAGATTATATTTTTTATTTTTATTTTTGCGATTAATATACTTTTTGAATTTTTGTTTGTACCCCTTCTTGTGTTTTTTCCCAAAAAATTGAATTTTTCAACTTTAAGAGGCTCTAACATTATAAAGATCGAGCTGATTTTAAAACTTTGATTAAAAAAGTTTTACGAAATTTCATTACCTTTAGTTAAAGACTTATTTTGTTTAAAACGTTAATCGCGATTTATACCCGAATAAGCTGAGACACCTATAAAAAAAAATACAAAATCTCATAAACCTCTCCATAGAAAAATTTTTAAGATAATTTTTCATGTTTAGGAGGTTAAAATCTATACGGGAAAAATACTTAGGGCTAAAAGGCAAAATGGCTGTCAGCTGGTGTAGTTGCTCACTTGCCAGAGAACTAGCTGCCTGTTGCAGGCTAACAAAGTGTTTTTTATTTATGCGCTTTTAATGATAAGTATTTATATCATATGTTCATAAATTCAAAAAACCTTCATGTATTTATCGCGTATGGATCTGAATAAGGCTCATTCGTTGCCCGTGAAAGCATATGGGAGGCTAGCACTGAACGCTTTAATGATAAGAGGCTATTTCCACTTATCAACATCTAACATCTTCTGTCGAGATGTTCCCATACTTTTAGCCGTGCCAGCATTTTCAACATCGTTCCAACATATTTTTTGATGTTAGTGCTCCCCACATATTCCACATGTTTCAATTCGAGTTTTACTCGATTATTTTCGAAGGCAACCTACAAATTTGTCATTCTCTACGAAAAAGTAACCAAAGAATGACAAAAATAAGAAGCAACAACAATTTGAAATGGCCGCCAAATCATGTAAGTGATTGTAAAAGCGCCCAATAAACCAAGTACCAGCAGCAGGAGCAGCAAAAGAGTGCATTGGACCACAGAAATGGACAACATTTGAGAGGGGTTCGCAAAAACCCTCATGTTTACATGGAGATGGCACAAAGCACTCTCCTTAAAAAAAAAAGCATCGTCATTTAGCGGCATGTCCTTCTCCCAAAATCTGCCAAACCGCTCCTAAAATATATAAATAATGTGTTTTAATTATAACATGCTCTGACGGCCAAAAAATACCAAGGAAATTATAGCGATTATCTGGTGGGGCTTATCGAGTATAAAAAAACTGCATACTTGGAATTTGGGGGACACCCCCAAAATCTGCTTTTAACAGCTTGAAACTTTGTGATTTTTACATCGGATTTAAATTTCTTAGCTAATTTAGAAAGAAGAAGAACAAACCTTTCGATAAGTGTATGTATTATTTGACCAAACTTGAGACATCTGTGAGAACTTGCCCTCCAAACTAATTTTTTTTTTCAGTTTTTTCAACATTTTTCAACTTTGATGGTGGTTCTATGGCCTTTTTCTATAAACACCATACTACTAATGGAATGTTTAAGAAAGAATGTTTAATTATGAGAAAAACCCAGTTTTGGGCCGCTAAAGTTTGGATACCCTTGCAGAGCCCTGCATAAACCGTCAGATTTTTTTTACAGAATTTGTTGGATGTGGATTTCGAACCGAGCGTTCCTAATAGCCGCTTTCCACGAGCACTGTCATTCGCGTCATTCGGTGTCATTCAGTTTTGTCAGATTTTGGTCTTTCCACGACAATTTGACGTATCATTCGTTGATTTGTCATTCAACCAAAATAAAGCAGCTGTTCAAATTGTAAACAAGCGTTGGTTCCGTCAAACATTTATATAAATATACTGTTAAATTATGGCGAATACTGACAGGAACAACCCAAAAAAAATGTGAAATTATGAATTGGTTGAAGTCAATCATAAACTCAAGCGGCTTCCTTTTATTTTTGGACTGAAATTATAACAATTTAATTATTTCTTGAAAAATATATTTTTGGCGCAATTGTTTCGCTTACCATGCTTGTCTTCTTTTCAGCTGTTTATGGTGATGATAGTCTCGGTTTTCACTAAAACATCGTTAAGCATCGGCTGTTCGATAAAAAAAATACTAAAATTCGATAAGCCAAAGATCGTATTCGCTTTCATTCAGATCGAATGATCATTCGGGGCCTTATGGGAATTTGTACAGGCCGAATTTGTCATTCGGCTCGAATGTCAAAATTGTACTGAATGACGCCAAATGACGGCTCGTGGAAAGCGGCTATAAGACAGCTATATGGTTTTTGTGTCACCCTGTTGTGTTATTGTTTTTTGGTTGGATTTTGGGCGGTTTGCTTTTCTGTGGCCCCGCTGATTGTGTTTTATTTACTTACTAATATTCTCTATTTACGTATCATATTCTCAATTTAACACAAGACTAGCAATTTTTTTTAACAATTTTAAATATTTACTTTTTTGTTATCTATTTCTAGCAACAAAAACCAACAACAACATAGCAAGTGCCCTGACAAAGCTGTTATAAGCTTGAGAAAAATTAAACTTTAAAATTAATTTCGTGAGTTTTGGAGTACTTTGCCGCCGGTTTAACCATTAATTTTTCTACCAATTCAGCTATTTCAGCTGATGAAATTCTGGCAGCACCGCTCACCACCACTACTGGTTAGAGCAGCTTTGAAAAACTAAAAATAATCTAAGACATTTAACATTTATCGACAAAAAAATAGCGCAGAAATTTATCATGACGAAATAATATTTATCGATATGTCAATATTTTTCAACAACCCTATTTAACAGACATCAACAACAACAAGAACAGAAAGGCAAGGCACTTAAAAATCCTCATTTTGTTAAGAGCACACCATCTGATACGCAAATAAGGCGTTTAAAGTGCATATCAGTAGAGTTAATAGTCGCATAACTTGGCACAAGTGAGGAGGAAGTAACGTTCTCATTTAAATTGACATAATTGTTATTGAAAATAGCAATACAAATAGCAACCACATCACGCACGGAAAATAAAAACAAATAGCACAAGAATGTCTGTCAGTGATTTCATTAAAGGTCTACCCATACACGACTCGAAAAATTTCGCACATCTGAGCAGTGATCACGGCATTCGGACATCGCAAAAGCGCGCCTCCATATACTTGCCTACAGAGGATGTGTCTGAGCAGGCTCAACTGATAGTGATGGACAAAAGGTGTGTCCTTCTGCGATATCTAACACAACAATGGGACAAGAAGACTCTTCAAAGGAAGAGAGAACATGGCAATGATGGCAATGGTAATAATGCCAACAGCACTCCCAATGGCAGCAATAGCAAAAAGCGCCCACGCTTGGATGCCAGTGAGCTTAACTGAGGCAGATACACACAAATAATCTTACATGCAAAGAAACCTATCAAAAAATTACTCCGTAGAGAGCACTACCATTAATCTAAGATTTTCCCAGTATGTTTTAAATAAAGATGTATATTAGACTAAATAACTAATTTTGAACGTAACATTTCAAAACACTTAATGGGCCGCGATGTAACACATGATGGAATGACTTTAACGCGACGTGTTTCTATATGGTGAGGTTTCTTAAATAATATTATTAGTATACAACAACAGATAGTTTACATTTCTGTTTCGACAAAATCGTTAAATGATTCTCCTTTGGTCTAGCCCACCGATGATTAAGAGCCAATACATTATTCGTGATAATTAGTTTTTCTTTACAACCATGGAGTCATTTTTCATCGATTTCAATAATCACAGTGTTATTCCTTTTAGGCACAACAAGAGCTCGAGCTTCTCCATTCGTTTTTTTTTTTTTTTACTTTAAAACAAATTGGATTTGACTACATATTTTAAGCGCTAGTTTTAATGATGTATGTCCTTAGGTTCTGGCTTGCCGTACTGCTTCTCCCACCATGTCACATACTCTGTCTTGCGCTGCTCGCGCTTGGCAAAGTACTCTGGATACTGTGCCTTTTCCAGCGGATGCCAGTAATCGAGCAGCCAATCTGGTGGGATAACCTCACGTTCAAAGGCACAGCCGCCGGCGCTGTTGGCAACTGCAAATAGACAAATTTGAAGAAGCAAGTGTGCAAGTTTATTGGGAGCACAAACATACAGTTTCTGGGCTGGAAATGCTTCGTTTCGAAAAGCTCCTGTTGTCCGCAGGCTAGCAGACGTGTTCCCTCACCAAGATCCTTGTTACGGTTCTCATCAAATCGTGCACGCATCAGTACTGCCCGATAACGGTATACTTCACTACCAACCAGGATTTAAATGAAGAATTGGAAATGCAGAACAATTTATTATATAATCGAGCGGTCACTGAACAGCAATATTGTTTGCACTTACCGACGATCATACCAAGCCTCCAGATTGCGTAGGGCACGCTTGTATAAGCTGCATACTTGGCGCTTGTGCGACACAATTGCCAACGGAACTTGGGCCATGTTTCGCTGCTGAAATTACCTAAATTCTGTAATTTGCTGGGTAGGTACTAGGGTATTTCTGTCAAAAGCTATGTGCTGCACAACGGTAAATATGAGCTGTTAGCCAGCACTGTTGCACAGTGTTACATTTCCAACATATTGATATGATCTATCGTTTGTGCCAGCGCTGGTAATAGTGGGTTTCAACACGCAGATGCGTTGGAAAAATTACGGTATTACAGTATCCGGTTCGATCTGATTCCGGTAGGACCCGTCAAAATAAGACGAAAAAATTAAATACAATTTTTTGATATTCCGCTCGGTTCTCGAAATATTGGGACCGATAAGTTGACCGATTCTATACAAACTATTCAGCGTGCCAGCCGCTCTGTGCACTGTGTTAGAGCGAGACACCGATAGTGTTTCATAGTGTCTGTATAGTGTCCGTTTCAACTACATCGCTTGGCGCGGATATTCAAACCATTTTATTTTATTACATTTCTTGCTAATTTATATATTGAAATCGAATAAATTTAAGGTTGTTGTTGTTATTATTGTTGTTGCAATTTTTTATCCTACATGAGACATTAGTATATGACAGGGTGTGCCAAAGGGAATCATTTTTTAAAAGGAGACATTTTGTGAAGTACTGTGAAATGAGCGCCTCAGGCAAAAGTACCTACGGCACTTTTTGTCATACACTTATGCTTCCTACAGGGGAAAAAATAACATTAATAATAATACCAACAACAAAAAACAACAACAACTGTAAATTTATCCGATTACAAAATATAAATCAGCAAGAAATGTAATCAAATAAAATGGTTTAAATATCCGCGCCATGCGATGTAGTTGAAACGGACACTATACAGATACTATGAAACACTATCGGTGTCTCGCTCTAACACAGTGCACAGAGCGGCTGGCACGCTGCGCAGTTTGTATAGAATCGGTCAACTTACAGTAGTTTACAAATGAATTACCTGTGTCTGCCTATTAGACCTAAGTATTTTTCCTGTATAGTTTTAAACCTCCTAAACATTAAAAAGTATCTTAAAAATTTATCTATGGAGTAGCTTTTGAGATATTATTTTTTTAAATTTCTTTATAGGTGACTCAGCTTCTTCGAGTGTAAATCGTAAACGCGATTACCGTTTTCAACAAAATTAGGTTTCAACTAAAGGTAATAAAATTTCCTAAAACTTTTCCGTTCAAATTTTTGAAATCAGCTCGATCTTTATAATGTTAGAGCCTCTTAAAGTTGAAAAATTGAATTTGTTTGCGAACAAAAACACAAAAGGGGTATAAACAAAATTTCAAAAAGTATATTAATTGCAATAATAAAAATAGAAAAATGATGCAGACATAAAGCTTGGACTTTCCCGAGTAAAACAAGCGATCGTTCGTAAAAATCGGTTGATGAACTATGTAAATCCGACTTTTAATGGCAAACAACAAGTTCTAAAATTTTATATTAATCTATTTTCGTGCGATACTTCAATATCGATATTCGTGCGATATACATGTGATACAAGTTCGATACACGTGTATCGCACGAAGATATCCAATATCGATATTAAAGTATCGCACGAGACTCGATAAATATTAAATTTTAGAATTTGTTTGCCATTAAAAGTCGTATTACTCCATAGCTCATCAACAGATTTTTATGAACAATGACTTGTTTTACTCGGTAAAGTCCAAGCTCTATGTCTGCATCATTTTTTTAATTTTATTTTTGCGTTTAATATACTTTTTTAATTTTTGTTTGTACCCCTTTTTGTGTTATTTTCGCAAAAAAATTGAATTTTTCAACTTTTAGAGGCTCTAACATTATAAATATCGAGCTGATTTCAAAACGTTAAATGGAAAAGTTTTAGAAAATTTCATTAACCTTAGTTAAAACCTAATTATGTTGCAAACGGTAATCGCGTTTACGATTTATACTTGAAGAAGCTGAGTCACCTATGAAAAAATTTAAAAAAATAATATCTCAAAAACTAATCTATAGAAAAATTTTTAAGATACTTTTTCATGTTTAGGCGGTCAAAATCTATACGGGAAAAATACTTAGGGCTAAATGGAAAAATGGCTGTAAACTGGTGTTATCGGTCTCAATATCTCGAGAACCGAACGGATAATTAAAAAAATTGTATGTAATTTTTAGACCCAGTACTTTAAAAAAGTACAAATGGGTCTATTAAGTTTGTGCAAAAAAAAATGTGCGTAACAGGCAGAAGGAGGCGTGGCAGACCCCATAAAGTATATATATTCTTGATCAGCATCAACAGCCGAGTCGATATAGCCATGTCCGTCTGTCCGTCTGTCCGTCTGTCTGTCCCTTTTTTGAACACCTATATCTCAGAGACTATAAGAGCTAGCGCCACCAAATTTGGCATGAAGGTTCATCTATATATTGCATTGATGAAGTTTGTTTTAGAATTTTGCCACGCCCCCCTCCGCCCCCTTAAATTTGAAACAAAATTTCAAAGTCGAATAACGAAAGCACCTTTAATGCTAGCGATATGATTTTTTTCACACATGATAAACTTTATAGTCCAATCCTGTCCTGAAAGTTTTATCCGGATCGGATAATAAACGGATAGTATACGGCTGATCGAAATTTCGAAAATATGAACACCTAGATCTCAGAGACTATAAAAACTAGAGACATCAAATTTGGTATGTAGGTTCATATATATCTCCCATTGATCAAGTTTGTTTTAGATTTTTGCCACGCCTCCCTCCGCCCCCGGAAATTGAAATACAAAATTTCGAATTCGAACTGAAGGAGCCCCTTTAATGTTAGCGACTTCATTATTGGTATATATAATATACACTATGGTCCAAACCTGTCCAGAAAATTTCATTCCAATCGGATGATAAACACGGAAGTTATTCAACTAACAATGTTACAGGCAAAAGGAAGAAGAAGAGACGTTAGCGACCTCTGTGTTTATTAACTTCGTAGTGGCGCCATCTATTGTTTGGTACGCATTATTGAAGAACAATCAATAGTGAACGGTTTGCACTCAAAAAGTACTGGGTCTCCTACTGTCGAGCTTGCTCCACTGTAGCTTACTGTATTTTTTTAAACTAAAAAAAGAAAAATTTAGCTTTTTACCAGTAAAACTTGCCATTTTTATCTCGAAAACTATTGCTCGAACAAAAAAGGTTTAAATTTTTGGAATCTACGACCCAAAATTACTTAAAAAAAAATTTACCAAAATCTATTACTTAAGAATTTTGAACTAGAAAAGTTGGTCAAAATACTTATGCCATGCAAAATTCGATGTGTGCTTGCATTCTCATCAGCAGAAAAAAAATTACAAAAGATAATAGGCAAACTATTAAGCAAATTTACAGTTATTCATATGCACTTGTAGTAGACTTGTAGTCAAATGAAAGTTACATATGTCAAAATAAATACGCCACCTAGTGTATATTCAAATAAAAATAAATATTCGAATAAAAAAAAATATTTCAAAAACGATCGTTCCTATGGCAGCTATATGATATAGTGGTCCGATTTACACCAAATTTGGTCAGCCTGTTTAAAACTTAATCAAACACACAATGTGTATATTTGGTTGAGATATCTTGTGAAACAAAAAAGTTGTTCATAATAAATGTTGTTTTCGAACCGATCGTTCCTATGGCAGCTATATGATATAGTAATCCGATTTACACCAAATTTGGTCAGCCTGTTTAAAACTTAATCAAACACACAATGTGTATATTTGGTTGAGATATCTTGAGAAACAAAAAAGTTTTTCATACTAAATGTTTATTTCCAACCGATTGTTCCTATGGCAGCTATATGATATAGTTATCCGATTCGGCCGGTTTCGACATATGTACTGCGTGCAGCAAAAAGACGGACCTGTACCAAGTTTTATCAAGATAGCTTCAAAACTGAGAGACTAGTTTGCATAGAAACAGACGGACAGACGGACATGGCTATATCGACTCAGCTCGTCGCCCTGATCAAGAGTATATATACTTTATGGGGTCTGTGAGGCTTCCTTCAATGCGTTACACATTTCGTGACAAAAATATAATACCCTCTGCAAGGGTATAAAAATACTTTGATTCATTTTGCATTTTGGCATTTTTGGCTGTGAACTAGTGTTATCCAAAGATTTATATTATATAGCTGCTATAGGAACAATCGGATGCAAGTTAATCTTTTGTATGAAGAGCTTTGTTACAAGATCATTAGCATACTTTCTCAGGATGTAACACATTGGACGAAATACATGAGTTTGGTTCCGATAGCTCAAAAAACAAGCAATATTTTCATAAGTACTTAGCAATT
Source organism: Drosophila neotestacea (assembly GCA_035044365.1). Classification (NCBI taxonomy): domain Eukaryota; kingdom Metazoa; phylum Arthropoda; class Insecta; order Diptera; family Drosophilidae; genus Drosophila; species Drosophila neotestacea. The sequence continues at coordinate 141,554 of JAWNMD010000861.1, forward strand.
TTGAACTTTAACACCAGTTTGAACCCGTTCCAGTGGGAATATAAAAAAATACCGACTTTCTGCACAATAACTATATCTCAGCTTGTGTGAAAATTTCAACTCGGTATCTTAAGCCGTTTGGCCTACAGCGTGATGTCTCAGTAAATCAGTCAGGACAAAGAGTTTTATATATATAAATAGAAAATTTCCATTTTCGCTACTCGCTGTTTTTAAGTTCTCGCTGCAATTGGACTTTGAAGGAAAATGTTAAAAATTTTTTCGAGATAAAACTAATCTGTGAATTTGGTTGAGGTAGTTCAAAAAACAACAAAGCTCATCATACTAAAATTTAATTTTCATCCGATTGTACCTATGGCAGCTAGTAACAAATAGTAAGAAATACATAATCTGTGTGTTGGGTTCCGATAGCTCAAAAAAACAATAAAGCTCTTCATACTGAAGTTTCATTAGCCTGCGATTTATCCTATGGCAGCTATATGATATAGTCTTCCGATATGGACCCAATTTTCTCAGAATGTGAAAAATAGTAAGAGTTACATAGTGTGTGAGTTTGGTTGAAATAGCTCAAAAAAACAAAGCCTTCATACTAAAAGTGAATTTTCTACCGATCGTTGAAAATAAAATTTAAAATATGCAGAAAACTACAGTGGAGCACGCTCGACAATAGGAGACCCAGTACTTTTTGAGTGCATATGCGTACCATACAATAGATGGCGCCTCTGCGAAGATAAGTTAATAAGCACAGAGGTCGCTAGCGTCTCTTCTTCTTCCTTTTGCCCGTAACATTGTTAGTTGAATAACTTCCGCGCTTATCATCCGATCAGCTATAGTGTATATTATATGTACCAATAATCAAGGCTCTAGCAATAAAAAGGGGCTCTTGTAATGCGACATTTTGTATTTTAATTTTCTAAGCTCTGCCCCAAACGGCCATCGCAGTCGACTTCGCGCAAGGCAGAGACGCCGCCGTCTATTATTCAGTTCGATGCAGTAGTTTGGAGAAGTGCGAATTTGCCCATAAAAGGGTCACGCGGTAAAAAAAGTACAGTCGAGTGCGAGACTGAAGTGTGGTGGACAAATGAAAGACGGAAGACATACAGTGGGCCGAAGGCCAATAAGTGCAAGTAAAATATTTTTTGTGTACAGTGGGCCGAAGGCCAATAAGTACCAACACAATATTTTTTTTGTGTACAGTGGGCCGACGGCCAATAATTACATACAGTGGGCCGAAGGCCAATAATTACAAGCCAAATGTTTTTGGTGTACAGTGGGCCGAAGACCAATAATTAAAAACAAAAGTTGCACAGCGAGCGTGCATGGTGGGCTACAGGCCAAGTTGAACGGTGGGCCACTGGTCATTGAGCAGATAAGAAAAACGGTACAATGAAAGTGTACAGTGGACAGAGGGTCAATGATAAAGTGACTGACCTGATAACTGTTTGTTTTATTTTTATTTTTTATTTTTGTGAGCGTGTCAAACTGTAGAAAAAAAATAAATAAATTGATTGAAGTGCGGACAAAATCAGAATAAAACGGGAAAACAAAAGAAAGTAATTAAATAAGCGAAGCACTCACACGCAGCAATGATAGAGTCAGGTAAGCCAGTTCAGGCGGCGTTGGGAGCAAGGGGATTCAGAGTGGAGACTGGGCGAGCTCCCACTAATCCAAGTGAGAATCCTTTTATCTCCGATACTCGTTCCCCGCCCGATTCCCCGGAGCGTAGCCGAGCAAGCCCTGAGGTGGGGGTGGAGATAAGATGGACGAACCGATCCCCTGGGATTTTTAAATAGCCTAGAGGAGCGTGCTATAGCATACGGCATTGATTTGGACAGGATGCCCAGGGCCTTGAGCGAAATTTTTTCGCGGATCCACCTAACTTTTCAAGGGAGGTAGGAGCCAGTGAAGGCGTCCCCACAGCGGCGAGGGCGGAGGTAACCAACCGCATGATGACTCAGATCGGCGGTTTTGATACACGTAAAGCCTGCCACCGATGTGCAAAGGAAGGACACTTTGCCAGGGCATGTCCCAATGCTCTTGTGTTGTTTTGCAGGTATTGTAGTAATAGAGGGAGGAGCAGCCAGGATTGCTGGGAAACGATGAATTCGGGAAACGGGCAGTGGCGTCCCCCAGGTCAAGGGCGGGGCGACACCAGTGTTCCTATATACCAGGACAACGTCGTTGTTAGTTGCAAGTGAGGAATGGAAGCTACCGGCAGAGGATCCTGTGGTGCCAGCAGTGCTGACAAAGTGCTGACAAATGTCATTAGTACTGACAAAGTGCTGACAAATGGCTTAAGTGCTGACAACTGTCAGCAGTGCTCACAAGTGGCTGGAGTGCTGACAAAGTGTTGAAGTGCTGACAAATGTCAGCACGCTGAAAACTTTTTGCTCCTTAAGCAGTATTTACACTCTCCTCAAAACGCCGTGTAAATGAAAAACTCCATATAAAAAAAACAGCGAACATTTTTTTCCCGTTTTTCATTTCAAAGTTGGTTCACACTTCTCGTTACGTTTCATAACGTAAGGGCCTACCGTTCTGTTAAACTCAAATGGCACTGTAAGACTTAACATATCACAGTTTGCGGGCCATTTCATTTTGACGTAATGAAATAAGCCTACACCCCTTATTTCATCAGAGAATGATGAAATTATGAACTTTTGACTAGTAAAATTTGGGGAAAATGTGGTGTGAGGGAATTACCGACGTTCAACTGGAGGTCGCTGCTTTAACACCGCAGATTTTTAACAACCAAACAAGTTAATTAGGCTTTATTTAATTTAATTAAAAAAATGTGCCCGACAAAATAAATATATTATATGATTATAATGTTGCATCAGGCCAGAAATCGACTATATTATTATTTTATTTAAAAGTGGTAGCATTTAATTTGTTTTGTTTAACAGCAGCAACAACAGCTGATTTATATAAAGCGGCCACAATAACAACGTAGATAACACATATATCGATATTGAACACGTATATCGATAACAAAATTCTAATATTCTGTTAGCTGAGTGAAAAAACCAGATTTTTGACGATTTCTTTTTGATTTGAGTGTAAATACTGCTTGAAGATATCTTATCCAAACTCACACATTGTTTTTTGGGGCAGTTCTACGAATCTTGGGGCGGCCAGATCTGATGATGGATTCCGGTAGAACTCGTCGAAATAAGACAAAAAAATTAAATAAAATTTTTATTTTCGGCTCGGTTCTCGAGATATTGGGTCCGATAAGTCGCCGATTCCCATACAAACTGGTCAGCGTGCCAACCGCTCTTTGCATTGTGTTAGAGCGAGACACCGATAGTATTTCATACAGCAGTGCTGTATAGTGTCCGTTTCAACTTCATCGCTTGGCGCGGATATTCAAACCATTTTATTTTATTACATTTCTTGCTAATTTATATATTGAAATCGAATAAATTTACATTTGTTGTTGTTATTACTATTTTTTATACTACATGAGACATTAGTATATGACAGGGTGTGGCAAATGCAATCATTTTTTACAAGAAGACATTTTGTGAAGTAATGTGAAATCAGCGCCGCTGGCAAACATTTTTTTTTTTAAAAAATCGCGCAATTTTTTTTAAAAAAATTTTTATTTACGGCACTTTTTGTCATACACTTATGTTTCCTACAGGGGAAAAAATAACGTTAACAATAACACCAACAACAAAAAACAACAACAATATATAGATTAGCTAGAAATGTAATAAAATAAAATGGTTTGAATATCCGCGCCAAGCGGTGAAGTAGAAACGGACACCTTACAACACTGCTCTAGGCAACACAATGCAAAGAGCAGCTGGCACGCTGAGCAGTTTGTATGGGAAGCGGCAACTTATCGGTCCCAATATCTCGAGAGCCGAGTCGAAAATCAAAAAGTTTTATTAAATTTTTTCGTCTTATTTCGACGAGTTCTACCGGAATCCATCATCAGATCTTACCGCCCCAAGATTCGTAGAGTCCCCTTTTTTGGCTTAGTTTCAAACAGGCTGACCAAATTTGGTGCAAATCGGACTACCATATCATATAGATGCCATATGAACGATCGTTTCGAAATCAGGGCTCTGCAAGGGTATCCAAACTTTGGCGCGCCAAAGTAAGCTTGCGCTATATTTTTAAGTTTATTTTAGCTTTCTTTTACGAACAGTCAAGCTTCTGCGGGCGCCGAACAGTTGGCAACACTGGCTGGGACTGAATTAATGACAAGAGGCGAGATGAAAAATCGGCTCTTACTGTTTTTTTAATATAAATAAATATCTTGCAATTCTTACTTTCTTAATAATGGGCTATATCGGCAGTAAAGAGGAAGTTGTATCGCTCTGAAGTTTTTAATGGTTCTTATTTATACCACGAGTATCAAGTACGTCAAGTTACAGCGTTTTAGCTACATATGTGTGTTTAGTTTATGCGCAAATTTGGGCTATTCCGACTACTGTACGCTGGAAAGAATCCAAAAAAGCATAAAATAAATATTAATTGAAGTTATAAAACCTTAAATGAAGAAGACTTAAAACATTTTCCTTATTGAAATCGAAGCAGAACATAAAAAATACTAAGCTGTTCCTGCAATCCGATTAATAAATGACATATCAACAAATATGAAATAAATAAAATCTTTTTAATTTTGAGAAATTATTAATTCTGTACTAACTCATAACATTCAATATAGACTGAACAATATGCTCAGGTATTTGTAGCGGTTGCTCACAGAGTTCGCCCGTCTGCTTGTCGTACATGTAAATTTCATTAACAACTCGATCTTCGTGTTCAGCAGCCAATGAGGACACCAGCACCATGGATCCCTCGGCCAGTTCTGTTAATATTTGTTCGATGTCGTGCTCGCTTATATCTTCGAAATTGGGTTTAGCTATCGGAGATGCCTCGGCAATAAAATCAATTGTAAAAATTGTATCAGCCTGCGATATAGTATCTATATCTGTATCTGTGATCATGTCCACGTCGCTTACATAGTTTAGCGAACCATCATCCACATCGAAAATATCTTTTTGCAGACCCTTTTTTTCTTCGTGATCGGTCTGTCCCTCTTCCAGCAGGGAATTTAGTTCGCGTTGCAATTGCTCTCCTTTCTCCTTGCTCAACTCTTCCGTCTTAATGGTTCTCTCTCTCTTGATATCGGGATATGCTGGTGATAAGTATTGCTCAAGTTCCAGCTGCTGCTCCAGCTCTGCTAGTTGTTTTTGTACTTGACGATGCTTTTCTGACTGTTGTTCTAATTGTTTGTGCTTCAAGGTTCGACGTTTACGCTTAGGTGTGAGAGTTTTTCCACCGTCATTACCATTTAATTTTGCTTGGCGCTTGGCCAATGCTTGTTTTCCCAGCCTCTTCTTGACCACGTGCTCGTTCTCATAAACCAGATCACCATCGCTGAGAGCACGAGCCGATTTGCTCACCTGTGACTTAGAGCGCTGCAAAAACAATAAACCATGAAAAACAGATTTAAATTTTGCGAAACATTTTTTAATTTTTTTAAATGTATATTTATATTATATATATATTTTTTGAGCTATATCAACCAAACTCAGATTACAGATTACACTAGTTTACAAAATCGAACATTTATTTTTTGCAAAGTATTTTTTCTTATGGACTTTTGCCCACTAAACACGAAAATGGTACTCAAAATTTTTTTCATGGAAACGTTTTTGAAATATTTTTTTTTTCGAATTTTCGAAGTTTCTTCAAAATTTTTGAATATATATCCATTTCTAATCAATCGATTTGGCCACGCACTCAAATTAAAGATATGTAAATCCCCTAGATTTTTTATTCATATAGTATTAAGATCGGTTCAGTAGTTTAGATGCTATATAATTTTTTTAAATTAAAAAAAGAAAAATTAAGCTTTTTACCAGTAAAACTTGCCATTTTTATCTCGAAAACTATTTCGTAAAAGAAGGTTTAAATTTTTGGAATCTACGACCCAAAATTACTTAAAAAAAAATTTACCAAAATCTATTACTTAAGAATTTTGAACTAGAAAAGTTGGTCAAAATACTTATGCCATGCAAAATTTGAGGTGTGCTTGCATTCTCATCAGCAAAAAAAAAATTACAAATTGTTAAGCAAATTTACAGTTATTCATATGCACTTTATTTTGAAAATTTTTTTCGAGCCGTAGAGTACAACAGTACTTGGTAAAATAGACTTGTAGTCAAATGTAAGCTATGTCAAAATAAATACGCCACCTAGTGTATATTCAAATAAAAATAAATATTCGAATAAAAAAAAATATTTCAAAAACGATTCTATGAAAAAAATGTTGAGTGCTATTTTCCTGGGGGATAATATCCATAAGAAAAAAATACTTTGATTCATTTTGTATTTTGGCTGTGAACTAGTGTTATCTAAAGATTTATATTACATAGCTGCTATAGGAACAACCGGATGCAAGTTAATCTTTTGTATGAAGAGCTTTGTTACAAGATCATTAGCATACTTTCTCAGGATGTAACACATTGGACGAAATACATGAGTTTGGTTCCGATAGCTCAAAAAACAAGCAATATTTTCATAAGTACTTAGCAATTTTGAACTTTAACACCAGTTTGAACCCGTTCCAGTGGGAATATAAAAAAAATACCGACTTTCTGCACAATAACTACTAAGTTGTGTGAAAATTTCAACTCGGTATCTTAAGCCGTTTGGCCTACAGTGTGATGACTCAGTGAATCAGTGAGGACAAAGAGTTTTATATATATAAATAGAAAATTTACATTTTCGCTACTCGCTGTTTTTAAGTTCTCGCTGCAATTGGACTTTGAAGGAAAATGTTAAAAAGTTTGTCGAGATAAAACTAATCTGTGAATTTGGTTGAGGTAGTTCAAAAAACAACAAAGCTCATCATACTAAAATTTAATTTTCATCCGATTGTACCTATGGCAGCTAGTAACAAATAGTAAGAAATCCATAATCTGTGTGTTGGGTTCCGATAGCTCAAAAAAACAATAAAGCTCTTCATACTGAAGTTTCATTTGCCTGCGATTTATCCTATGGCAGCTATATGATATAGTCTTCCGATATTGACCCAATTTTCTCAGAATGTGAAAAATAGTAAGAGTTACATAGTGTGTGAGTGTGGTTGAAATAGCTCAAAAAAACAAAGCCTTCATACTAAAAGTGAATTTTCTACCGATCGTTGAAAATAAAATTTAAAATATGCAGAAAACTACAGTGGAGCACGCTCGACAATAGGAGACCCAGTACTTTTTGAGTGCATATGCGTACCATACAATAGATGGCGCCTCTGAGAAGATAAGTTAATAAACACAGAGGTCGCTAGCGTCTCTTCTTCTTCCTTTTGCCCGTAACATTGTTAGTTGAATAACTTCCGCGCTTATCATCCGATTGGAATAAAATTTTCTGGACAGGTTCGGGCTATAGTGTATATTATATGTACCAATAATCAAGGCTCTAGCATTAAAGGGGCTCTTGTAATGCGACATTTTGTATTTTAATTTCCTAAGCTCTGCCCCAAACGGCGCATCGCAGTCGACTTCGCGCAAGGCAGAGACGCCGCCGTCTATTATTCAGTTCGGTGCAGTAGTTTGGAGAAGTGCGAATTTTCCCATAAAAGGGTCACGCGTTAAAAGAAGTACAGTCGAGTGCGAGACTGAAGTGTGGTGAACAAATGAAAGACGGAAGACATACAGTGGGCCGAAGGCCAATAAGTGCAAGTAAAATATTTTTTGTGTACAGTGGGCCGAAGGCCAATAAGTACCAACACAATATTTTTTTTGTGTACAGTGGGCCGACGGCCAATAATTACATACAGTGGGCCGAAGGCCAATAATTACAAGCCAAATGTTTTTGGTGTACAAAAGTTGCACAGCGAGAGTGCATGGTGGGCTACAGGCCAAATTGAACGGTGGGCCACTGGTCATTGAGCAGATAAGAAAAACGGTACAATGAAAGTGTTCAGTGGACAGAGGGTCAATGATAAAGTGACTGACCTGATAACTGTTTGTTTTATTTTTATTTTTTATTTTTGTGAGCGTGTCAAACTGTGGCATTAGAAAAAAAATAAATAAATTGATTGAAGTGCGGACAAAATCAGAATAAAACGGGAAAACAAAAGAAAGTAATTAAATAAGCGAAGCACTCACATGCAGCAATGATAGAGTCAGGTAAGCCAGTTCAGGCGGCGTTGAGAGTAAGGGGATTCAGAGTGGAGACTGGCGAGCTCCCACTAATCCAAGTGAGAATCCCTTTATCTCCGCTACTCGTTCCCCGCCCGATTCCCCGGAGCGTAGCCGAGCAAGCCCGGAGGTGGGGGTGGAGATAAGATGGACGAACCGATTCCCTGGGATTTTTAAATAGCCTAGAGGAGCGTGCTATAGCATACGGCATTGATTTGGACAGGATGCCCAGGGCCTTGAGCGAAATTTTTTCGCGGATCCACCTAACTTTTCAAGGGAGGTAGGAGCCAGTGAAGGCGTCCCCACAGCGGCGAGGGCGGAGGTAACCAACCGCATGATGACTCAGATCGGCGGTTTTGATACACGTAAAGCCTGCCACCGATGTGCAAAGGAAGGACACTTTGCCAGGGCATGTCCCAATGCTCTTGTGTTGTTTTGCAGGTATTGTAGTAATAGAGGGAGGAGCAGCCAGGATTGCTGGAAAATGATGAATTCGGGAAACGGGCAGTGGCGTCCCCCAGGTCAAGGGCGGGGCGACACCAGTGTTCCTATATACCAGGAGAACGTCGTTGTTAGTTGTAAGTGAGGAATGGAAGCTACCGGCAGAGGATCCTGTCGTGCCAGCAGTGCTGACAAAGTGCTGACAAATGGCTGAAGTGCTGACAAAAAGCTGGTGTACTGACAAAGTGCTGACAAATGTCATTAGTACTGACAAAGTGCTGACAAATGGCTGGAGTGCTGACAACTGTCAAAAGTGCTCACAAGTGGCTGGAGTGCTGACAAAGTGTTGGAGTGCTGACAAATGTCAGCACGCTGAAAACTTTTTGTTCCTTAAGATATCTTATCCAAACTCACACATTGTTTTTTGGCTTAGTTTCAAACAGGCTGACCAAATTTGGTGCAAATCGGACTACTATATCATATAGATGCCATATGAACGATCGTTTCGAAATCAGGGCTCTGCAAGGGTATCCAAACTTTGGCGCGCCAAAGTTAGCTTGCGCTATATTTTTATACCCTTGCAGAGGGTATTATAATTTTGTCACGAAATGTGTAACGCATTGAAGGAAGCCTCACAGACCCTTGATCAGGGCGACGAGCTGAGTCGATATAGCCATGTCCGTCTGTCTGTCCGTGTGTCCGTCTGTTTCTATGCAAACTAGTCTCTCAGTTTTGAAGCTATCTTGACGAAATTTGGTACAGATCCGTCTTTTTGCTGCGCGCAGCACATATGTCGGAGCCGGCCGGCTCGGATAACTACATCATTTAGCTGCCATAGGAACGATCGGTTGGAAATAAACATTTAGTATGAAAAACTTTTTTGTTTCTCAAGATATCTTAACCAAATATACACATTGTGTGTTTGATTAAGTTTTAATCAGGCTGACCAAATTTGGTGCAAATCGGACTACTATATCATATAGATGCCATATGAACGATCGTTTCAAAATCAGGGCTCTGCAAGGGTATCCAAACTTTGGCGTGCCAAAGTTAGCTTGCGCTATATTTTTAAGTTTATTTTAGCTTTACGAACAGTCTAGCTTCTGCGGGCGCCGAACAGCTGGCAACACTGGCTGAGACTGAATTAATGACAAGAGGCGAGATGAAAAATCGGCTCTTACTGTTTTTAGACCCAGTACTTTAAAAAAGTACAAATGGGTCTATTAAGTTTGTGCAAATGTGCGTAACAGGCAGAAGGAGGCGTGGCAGACCCCATAAAGTATATATATTCTTGATCAGCATCAACAGCCGAGTCGATATATCCATGTCCGTCTGTCCGTCTGTCTGTCCCTTTTTTGAACACCTATATCTCAGAGACTATAAGAGCTAGAGCCACCAAATTTGGCATGAAGGTTCATCTGTATATCGCATTGATGAAGTTTGTTTTAGAATTTTGCCACGCCCCCTCCGCCCCCGTAAATTTGAAACAAAATTTCAAAGTCGAATAACGAAAGCACCTTTAATGCTAGCGATATGATTTTTTTCACACATGATAAACTTTATAGTCCAATCCTGTCCTGAAAGTTTTATCCGGATCGGATAATAAACGGATAGTATACGGCTGATCGAAATTTCGAAAATATGAACACCTAGATCTCAGAGACTATAACAGCTAGAGACATCAAATTTGGTATGTAGGTTCATATATATCTCCCATTGATCAAGTTTGTTTTAGATTTTTGCCACGCCCCCCTCCGCCCCCGGAAATTGAAATACAAAATTTCGAAGTCGAACTGAAGGAGCCCCTTTAATGTTAGCGACTTCATTATTGGTATATATAATATACACTATGGTCCAAACCTGTCCAGAAAATTTCATTCCAATCGGATGATAAACACGGAAGTTATTCAACTAACAATGTTAAAGGCAAAAGGAAGAAGAAGAGACGTTAGCGACCTCTGTGTTTATTAACTTCGTAGTGGCGCCATCTATTGTTTGGTACGCATTATTGAAGAACAATCAATAATGAACGGTTTGCACTCAAAAAGTACTGGGTCTCCTACTGTCGAGCTTGCTCCACTGTAGCTTACTGTATTTAGACCCAGTACTTTAAAAAAGTACAAATGGGTCTATTACGTTTGTGCAAAAAAAAAGTGCGTAACAGGCAGAAGGAGGCGTGGCAGACCCCATAAAGTATATATATTCTTGATCAGCATCAACAGCCGAGTCGATATAGCCATGTCCGTCTGTCTGTCTGTCCGTCTGTCCGTCTGTCCGTCTGTCCGATTTTTGAGTTCCTAGATCTCAGAGACTATAAGAGCTACAGACACCAAATTTGGCATGAAGGTTTATCTATATCTTGCATTGATCAAGTTTGTTTTAGATATTTGCCACGCCCCCTCCGCCCCTACAAATTGAAAAACAAAATTTTAAAGACGAATTACAAGAGAACCTTTAAGACTAGCGCCTTGATTTTTGGTATATATAATACTCGCTATAGTCCAAACCTGTCCTAAAAATTTCATTCCAATCGGTTGGTAAACGCGGAAGTTATTTAACTAACAATGTTACAGGCAAAAGGAAGAAGAAGAGACGCTAGCGGCCTCTATGTTTATCAAGTGGCGCCATCTATTGATGGTACGCAACATTGAAGAACTATCTTTAGTGAACGCTTTGCACTCAAAAAGTACTGGGTCTCCTACTGTCGAGCTTGCTCCACTGTAGCTTACTGCATTTTTTTTTAATATAAATAAATATCTTGCAATTCTTACTTTCTTAATAATGGGCTATATCGGCAGTAAAGAGGAAGTTGTATCGTTCTGAAGTTTTTATTGGTTCTTATTTATACCACGAGTATCAAGTACGTCAAGTTACAGCGTTTTAGCTACGTATGTGTGTTTAGTTTATGCGCAAATTTGGGCTATTCCGACTACTGTACGCTGGAAAGAATCCAAAAAAGCATAAAATAAATATTAATTGAAGTTATAAAACCTTAAATGAAGAAGACTTAAAACATTTTCCTTATTGAAATCGAAGCAGAACATAAAAATACTAAGCTGTTCCTGCAATCCCATTAATAAATGACATATCAACAAATATGAAATAAATAAAATCTTTTTAATGTTGAGAAATTATTAATTCTGTACTAACTCATAACATTCAATATAGACTGAACAATATGCTCAGGTATTTGTAGCGGTTGCTCACAGAGTTCGCCCGTCTGCTTGTCGTACATGTAAATTTCATTAACAACTCGATCTTCGTGTTCAGCAGCCAATGAGGACACCAGCACCATGGATCCCTCGGCCAGTTCTGTTAATATTTGTTCGATGTCGTGCTCGCTTATATCTTCGAAATTGGGTTTAGCTATCGGAGATGCCTCGGCAATAAAATCAATTGTAAAAATTGTATCAGCCTGCGATATAGTATCTATATCTGTATCTGTGATCATGTCCACGTCGCTTACATAGTTTAGCGAACCATCATCCACATCGAAAATATCTTTTTGCAGACCCTTTTTAGACCCAGTACTTTAAAAAAGTACAAATGGGTCTATTACGTTTGTGCAAAAAAAAAAGTGCGTAACAGGCAGAAGGAGGCGTGGCAGACCCCATAAAGTATATATACTCTTGATCAGCATCAACAGCCGAGTCGATATAGCCATGTCCGTCTGTCTGTCCGTCTGTCCGTCTGTCCCTTTTTTGAACACCTATATCTCAGAGACTATAAGAGCTAGAGCTACCAAATTTGGCATGTACGTTCATCTGCATCTTGCATTAAACGAGTTTGTTTTAGATTTTTGCCACGCCCCCCTCCGCCCACGTAAATTTGAAACAAAATTTCAAAGTCGAATAACGAAAGCTCCTTTAATGATTTTTGGCATACATGATAAACTCTATAGTCCAATCCTGTCCTGAAAGTTTTATCCGGATCGGATAATAAACGGATAGTGTACGGCTGTTCAAAATTTCGAAAATATGAACACCTGGATCTCAGAGACTATAAGAGCTACAGACACCAAATTTGGCATGAAGGTTTATCTATATCTTGCATTGATCAAGTTTGTTTTAGATATTTGCCACGCCCCCCTCCGCCCCTAGAAATTGAAAAACAAAATTTTAAAGACGAATTACAAGAGAACCTTTAAGACTAGCGCCTTGATTTTTGGTATATATAATACTCGTTATAGTCCAAACCTGTCCTAAAAATTTTATTCCAATCGGTTGGTAAACGCGGAAGTTATTTAACTAACAATGTTACAGGCAAAAGGAAGAAGAAGAGACGCTAGCGGCCTCTATGTTTATCAAGTGGCGCCATCTATTGATGGTACGCAACATTGAAGAACTATCTTTAGTGAACGCTTTGCACTCAAAAAGTACTGGGTCTCCTACTGTCGAGCTTGCTCCACTGTAGCTTACTGCATTTTTAGACCCAGTACTTTAAAAAAGTACAAATGGGTCTATTAAGTTTGTGCAAAAAAAAATGTGCGTAACAGGCAGAAGGAGGCGTGGCAGACCCCATAAAGTATATATATTCTTGATCAGCATCAACAGCCGAGTCGATATATCCATGTCCGTCTGTCCGTCTGTCTGTCCCTTTTTTGAACACCTATATCTCAGAGACTATAAGAGCTAGAGCCACCAAATTTGGCATGAAGGTTCATCTGTATATCGCATTGATGAAGTTTGTTTTAGAATTTTGCCACGCCCCCCTCCGCCCCCGTAAATTTGAAACAAAATTTCAAAGTCGAATAACGAAAGCACCTTTAATGCTAGCGATATGATTTTTTTCACACATGATAAACTTTATAGTCCAATCCTGTCCTGAAAGTTTTATCCGGATCGGATAATAAACGGATAGTATACGGCTGATCGAAATTTCGAAAATATGAACACCTAGATCTCAGAGACTATAAAAACTAGAGACATCAAATTTGGTATGTAGGTTCATATATATCTCCCATTGATCAAGTTTGTTTTAGATTTTTGCCACGCCCCCCTCCGCCCCCGGAAATTGAAATACAAAATTTCGAAGTCGAACTGAAGGAGCCCCTTTAATGTTAGCGACTTCATTATTGGTATATATAATATACACTATGGTCCAAACCTGTCCAGAAAATTTCATTCCAATCGGATGATAAACACGGAAGTTATTCAACTAACAATGTTACAGGCAAAAGGAAGAAGAAGAGACGTTAGCGACCTCTGTGTTTATTAACTTCGTAGTGGCGCCATCTATTGTTTGGTACGCATTATTGAAGAACAATCAATAGTGAACGGTTTGCACTCAAAAAGTACTGGGTCTCCTACTGTCGAGCTTGCTCCACTGTAGCTTACTGTATTTTTTCGTCTTATTTCGACGTGCTCTACCGGAATCTCAATATCAATATCTCGAGAACCGAGCGGATAATCAAAAAATTGTATTTAATTTTTTCGTCTTATTTCGACGTGCTCTACCGGAATCCGTCGTCAGATCGCACCGGTTATCGTAATATTCCCAAAAAAAATTATAGAATAAGAATAATTAAAATACTATATAAAATATAGTATATAATTATAATAATGATTACTAAATAACGTTTGTGTACATGAAAAGCCTATCGCAGTTTGAATTTAGAGATCTGTCCTGTTTTTTTTCCCCCCCTTTTTTATTTTTGGTCCTTTTTTGGGGTCCGTCTATCCTGTTTTTCTGATCGACCAACGACAGCACTGCTGCCGACTCGATACTGAACTTATCTTGCGGCTAGAATCTAGCCGCCAATTTGACTTGGGCGGAAGAAGGAATGTATAGTTATTTGACTGGAAAGCAGTGAAATACTCCACACAAATTTTAGAATCATGTGCGCACGGATCCGAATACATTTAAATAGCTAGTTATTTGGGTCGGCCCCTTAATTAGAATGATTTCGAATATCTGTAGTTTCGTTTGTCACTTTCCAGAGGCTATCCGTCTCCTTACGTCTTCAATTAGGTTGTGGATAAATTCGGAATATCAATGAAATGTCAAAAGTCAGCACGAAGTGCTGACAAACGGCTGGAGTGCTGAGTGCAGTGGGACGCCACTGCCCGTTTCCCGAATTCGTCATTCCGCAGCAATTCGGCTGCTCCTTCCTCTTTTACAACAATACCTGCAAAACAACTCAAAAGCATTGGGACATGCCCTTGCAAAGTGTCCCTGCTGTGCACATCGGCGGCAGGCTTTACGTGGATCACGTTGTTGGTTACCTCCGCCTTCGACGCTTTGGGGATGCCTCCACTGGCTCGTACCTCCCTTGCAAAGTAAGGTGGATCCGCGAAGAAATTATCAGGTGTGTCCTCCACCCGAGATAACCTTGAACAGATGCCAACATCAGCTCCAAAACTAAAGTGATTAACAGGAATGCCGGCCGAACATCCTGCTAGTTGCCCTCGAACAATTTCGTACTCTGCCGTCATTTGAGTTCGCTGAGCCAGAGTAGAGAAGTCCTTCCTGCGTACGTACAACATGTAGTCAGGGGCAGTGTTTTTGTATACCCGGTCTAACTCTTGCGAGTTATGTATAACCCCACTTCCCCGCCCACATATATTTAAACCCCAATTTCCCCTTTGCGACTTCTAAATAATAAAGTACAAGAATTGCTTAACTCGATAAATGCTAAATAGTCATTATAGTAAAATAATGCATAAACATGCCAACCAAAAGTGGTTCTTAAGAAATATACAAAACCAAATAAGCAATATATAAAAAGAACTAGGGGGTTTGTCACCTGCTCGCTTCGCTCGCCAACCCCCGGCTCGCTACGCTCGCTGCAATGTAGGGGAGAAATGTGTAGTGAATATATGGAACACTTCCCACAGCTATACCCAGACCTTATGTCATTTCTAATAAGAAAGCGGTAAATGTTAATTAAATTTTTCCCTGCAATCGGACTTAAAATAATATTACTTTGTATAAGCAGGGGCCAAGCTTCGCTTCGCTGGCCAACCCCTGGCTCGCTACGCTCGCTGAAATCTCGGGGAGGAATGTGGAGTGACAATAGGGAACACTTCTCACAGCTATAGCCCCATCTTATGTCATTTGTAATAAGAAAGAGGGAAATATAAATTCAATTATTCGCTGCAATTGAACTTCAAATAATAGTATTAGTACTTTATATATTATAGAGAATTTACATTTTCGCTGCTCGCTGTTTTAAAGTTTTCGCTGCAATTGGATTATTGCAGCAAGAGCGAGTAATCTGAAAATTGATTTTGAAAGTCGCAACACCAATGAATCGTAACACAACACCCCCAAACCCCCCCTCCTCCCCGTGGCCATCTTCTTTTGATTGGTTATTAATAGCATTAAAAGCCACTGTTCCTATGGCAGCTATACGATATAGTAATCCGATCTTGACCAAATTTTTACAGAATGTTACAATGAGTACGAAATCCATAATCTGTGAGTTTGGTTAAGATAGCTCAAAAAACAACCAAGATCTTCATACAAAGTTTTAATTTGCATCTGATTGTTCCTATGGCAGCTATATGATATAGTGGTCCGATCTTGACCAAATTTCTCCAGGATGTAGCAGTAAGTAAGAAATACATAATCTGTGAGTTTGGTTAAGATAGCTCAAAAAACAAAAAAAAATTTCGTACTAAGTAATTTAGACCTTTGACCCCCATTTTAGCCCCTTCCAGTGGGGATAACAAAAAATCCCGTTGCACGATAATTATGTCTCAGCTATGTTGTGTAAAAATTTCATCTCAATATCATAAACCGTTTGGCCTACAGCCTGATGACTCAGGCAGTCAGGACAAAGAGTTTTATATATACATATAGATAAAATAAACAGAAAATGCATAATTCATCGATCGTTATTTAATTCAGACTAACAAAAGGCAAAAGATCTGTCACATGTCAACCAGAGTAGTTCGTAAGAAAACCAAATATGCACTTTTGTAAACCTAAATTAAGTTTTCTTGTAAAAACCTTATCAATAAAGACCAGTTATTTGATATTCACCACTTAAACCCGAAAGACGTGTTTTTAATTAAAGTATTAATATATTTTTTTAAAACTTAGCGACTCATAAAACAAAATTGGCGCAGCCGGTAGGATCCTTTTTCATTAGAGAGGGTTCAGTGATTACTCGAATCGAAGCTTAACCCAAAGTGCGAAAAAAAGAAACAAATTTTTTTTTAAACACAAAAAGTCATCGGTCAAAAGCGAACTAAAAATCAGTCCGCTAAGTGGAAGTGGTGCAGTGCATAAAACTTAACTACAAATCAGTTAAACAGTGCATTAGCAATCAAAGTGAAATAAACTAGATCGTAGAGACATTAAATCCTACTAAAAATCAGTGGATTAATCGAACTCAAATCGATTTAATCAGCGCTACACAATAAATCAACTCAACCTGGATACAAGAAGGCAACGAAGAATTGCTTCGTACGACAACGGAAGAATGGCCCACGATAACGCCCAGATGCCCAAAGTTGATCTGTTGAAAAAACTGGCCATAAGAGAAAGACAATTGGAGCAATTACAACAGGCATATGTACAGCTCCAAGAAAGTGGTAATAACACGGCCCAACAAGAGCGGTTATTCAAAAACATCAGCCGATTGTCAACTTTTGCGGGAAAGGAAATCTCCATAAACTCATTCTTCAGTAGCGTGGAATACCTACTTTAAACCATAGAGGATCCACTCTTTAAGCGAGAAGCCACACGGACAATATTCTACAGGACGATTCGGGGTCTAGCGAAGGATGCGGTGATAAATATTCCGGAGCCAGACAACTGGGAATTAATCAAAACCACCTTGAAGCTGAGATACAGACCGGACACAGAGCCTCATCAACTATACAAGAGGATTTGCTACCTAAGAGTGAATTCGGTGAGCGAGCTTGCAATTGAAATCCAAAATATTAAATACAAAACTGACGAATTAATTGTATATCATAAGAATTATAATTTTATAGACTTAAGTTTAATAGTTAACGCAGCCAAAGAAATGAGCCAAGGCACGTTACTAGATAAGATCTATGAAGTAAAGATCTGAACACGATACTAAAGTTAATGATGCAACGCAGATATGAGAATAGTTGCATTAGGTATCAATATAGGAAAGTTAGACCCAATAGAAACATTTCAGACGTAGGGCAAAGCAACAGAAATCAAAGTAATATGAACCAAAATACCAATCAGAACAATTATAGGAACAACAACCAGAGTTTCAATCAACAATATAATCAGCAACACAACACGACACAAAATGGACAACAATACAAAAATAAACAAGCAACAACAGTAGCAACAATTCGGGACAAGTTAGACAGAATAGCACACCTCAGAATTTTAAAGGCAATCATTCCGGACAAAGTAGACAAATTCAAAATAATCAGAACTATCAACAAGCAGGGTCACATCAATCCAGGCAAAATAGACCAGGAAGTGTGGTGCCTATGAAGGTAAATTACATAGAAGCTAGCCAATACCAGAATAGTACTGATCAAAACCGATACAATAACGACAACCATAACAATAACTATAATGACAACTACAACAGTAATTACAATGACTCGAGCGAGGATCACGTCAATAACCAAAGGGAAAACTATCAACAGGCATAATTCAACAATACAGTTTTTTTTTTACGAAGCCGCCTCGGAAGGGTTACCATTAATAGAATTAAACATAGACAGACAAAAATACGTTGCCTTAATAGATACAGGAGCCACCTTGAGTTTAGTGAGCGATCAGATTAGCGGTTATAGAAAAATGAGACTAAATACACCCATATCATACACCACAATTTACAGCAAGGACGTAATAGCGTACGAAATTCATACCTTGAGCGAAATTTTTTCGCGAATCTACCTAACTTTTTAAGGGAGGTAGGAGCCAGTGAAGGCGTCCCCAAAGCGGCGAAGGCGGAGGTAACCAACCGCATGATGACTCAGATCGGCGATTTTGATAAACATAAAGCCTGCCACCGATGTGCAAAGGAGGGACACTTTGCCAGGGCATGTCCCAATGCTCTTGTGTTGTTTTGCAGGTATTGTAGTAATAGAGGGAGGAGCAGCCAGGATTGCTGGAAAATGATGAATTCGGGAAACGGGCAGTGGCGTCCCCCAGGTCAAGGGCGGGGCGACACCAGTGTTCCTATATACCAGGAGAACGTAGTTGTTAGTTGCAAGTGAGGAATGAAAGCTACCGGCAGAGCATCCTGTGGTGCCAGCAGTGCTGACAAAGTGCTGACAAATGGCTGAAGTGCTGACAAAAAGCTGGTGTACTGACAAAGTGCTGACAAATGTCATTAGTACTGACAAAGTGCTGACAAATGGCTGGAGTGCTGACAACTGTCAAAAGTGCTCACAAGTGGCTGGAGTGCTGACAAAGTGTTGGAGTGCTGACAAATGTCAGCACTCTGAAAACTTAAGATATCTTATCCAAACTCACACATTGTTTGTTGGCTTACTTTCAAAGAGGCTGACCAAATTTGGTGCAAATCGGACTACTATATCATATAGATGCCATATGAACGATCGTTTCGAAATCAGGGCTCTGCAAGGGTATCCAAACTTTGGCGTGCCAAAGTTAGCTTGCGCTATATTTTTAAGTTTATTTTAGCTTAACGAACAGTCTAGCTTCTGCGGGCGCCGAACAGCTGGCAACACTGGCTGGGACTGAATTAATGACAAGAGGCGAGATGAAAAATCGGCTCTTACTGTTTTTTATACCCTTGCAGAGGGTATTATATTTTTGTCACGAAATGTGTAACGCATTGAAGGAAGCCTCACAGACCCCATAAAGTATATATATTCTTGATCAGGGCGACGAGCTGAGTCGATATAGCCATGTCCGTCTGTCTGTCCGTGTGTCCGTCTGTTTCTATGCAAACTAGTCTCTCAGTTTTGAAGCTATCTTGACGAAATTTGGTACAGATCCGTCTTTTTGCTGCACGCAGCACATATGTCGGAGCCGGCCGGATCGGATAACTATATCATATAGCTGCCATAGGAACGATCGGTTAGAAATAAACATTTAGTATAAACAACTTTTTTGTTTCTCAAGATATCTCAACCAAATATACACATTGTGTGTTTGATTAAGTTTTAAACAGGCTGACCAAATTTGGTGTAAATCGGATTACTATATCATATAGCTGCCATAGGAACGATCGGTTCGAAAACAACATTTAGTAGGAAAAACTTTTCTGTTTCTCAAGATATCTGAACCAAACATACACATTGTGTGTTTGATTAAGTATTAAACAGGCTGACCAAATTTGGTGTAAATCGGACTACTATATCATATAGCTGCCATAGGAACGATCGGTTCAAAATCAACATATAACAAATTTTGTAAAAAATCTGACGGCTTACACAGGGGACTGCAAGGGTATCCAAACTTTGGAGCGCCAAAGTTAGCTTGCGCTATATTTTAATATAAATAAATATCTTGCAATTCTTACTTTCTTAATAATGGGCTATATCGGCAGTAAAGAGGAAGTTGTATCGCTCTGAAGTTTTTAATGGTTCTTATTTATACCACGAGTATCAAGTACGTCAAGTTACAGCGTTTTAGCTACATTAGTTTATGCGCAAATTTGGGCTATTCCGACTACTGTACGCTGGAAAGAACCCAAAAAAGCATAAAATAAATATTTATTGAAATTATAAAACCTTAAATGAAGAAGACTTAAAACATTTTCCTTATTGAAATCGAAGCAGAACATAAAAAATACTAAGCTGTTCCTGCAATCCGATTAATAAATGACATATCAACAAATATGAAATAAATAAAATCTTTTTAATTTTGAGAAATTATTAATTCTGTACTAACTCATAACATTCAATATAGACTGAACAATATGCTCAGGTATTTGTAGCGGTTGCTCACAGAGTTCGCCCGTCTGCTTGTCGTACATGTAAATTTCATTAACAACTCGATCTTCGTGCTCAGCAGCCAATGAGGACACCAGCACCATGGATCCCTCGGCCAGTTCTGTTAATATTTGTTCGATGTCGTGCTCGCTTATATCTTCGAAATTGGGTTTAGCTATCGGAGATGCCTCGGCAATAAAATCAATTGTAAAAATTGTATCAGCCTGCGATATAGTATCTATATCTGTATCTGTGATCATGTCCACGTCGCTTACATAGTTTAGCGAACCATCATCCAAATCGAAAATATCTTTTTGCAGAGCCTTTTTTTCTTCGTGATCGGTCTGTCCCTCTTCCAGCAGGGAATTTAGTTCGCGTTGCAATTGCTCTCCTTTCTCCTTGCTCAACTCTTCCGTCTTAATGGTTCTCTCTCTCTTGATATCGGGATATGCTGGTGATAAGCATTGCTCAAGTTCCAGCTGCTGCTCCAGCTCTGCTAGTTGTTTTTGTACTTGACGATGCTCTTCTGACTGTTGTTCTAACTGTTTGAGCTTCAAGGTTCGACGTTTACGCTTAGGTGTGAGAGTTTTTCCACCGTCATTACCATTTAATTTTGCTTGGCGCTTGGCCAATGCTTGTTTTCCCAGCCTCTTCTTGACCACGTGCTCGTTCTCATAAACCAGATCACCATCGCTGAGAGCACGAGCCGATTTGCTCACCTGTGACTTAGAGCGCTGCAAAAACAATAAACCATGAAAAACAGATTTAAATTTTGCGAAACATTTTTTAATTTTTTTAAATGTATATTTATATTATATATATATTTTTTGAGCTATATCAACCAAACTCAGATTACAGATTACACTAGTTTACAAAATCGAACATTTATTTTTTGCAAAGTATTTTTTCTTATGGACTTTGGCCCACTAAACACGAAAATGGTACTCAAAATTTTTTTCATGGAAACGTTTTTGAAATATTTTTTTTTGTCGAATTTTCGAAGTTGCTTCAAAATTTTTGAATATATATCCATTTTCAATCAATCGATTTGGCCACGCACTCAAATTAAAGATATGTAAATCCCCTAGATCTTTTATTCATATAGTATTAAGATCGGTTCAGTAGTTTAGATGCTATATAATTTTTAGACCCAGTACTTTAAAAAAGTACAAATGGGTCTATTAAGTTTGTGCAAAAAAAAATGTGCGTAACAGGCAGAAGGAGGCGTGGCAGACCCCATAAAGTATATATATTCTTGATCAGCATCAACAGCCGAGTCGATATAGCCATGTCCGTCTGTCCGTCTGTCCGTCTGTCTGTCCCTTTTTTGAACACCTATATCTCAGAGACTATAAGAGCTAGCGCCACCAAATTTGGCATGAAGGTTCATCTATATATTGCATTGATGAAGTTTGTTTTAGAATTTTGCCACGCCCCCTCCGCCCCCGTAAATTTGAAACAAAATTTCAAAGTCGAATAACGAAAGCACCTTTAATGCTAGCGATATGATTTTTTTCACACATGATAAACTTTATAGTCCAATCCTGTCCTGAAAGTTTTATCCGGATCGGATAATAAACGGATAGTATACGGCTGATCGAAATTTCGAAAATATGAACACCTAGATCTCAGAGACTATAAAAACTAGAGACATCAAATTTGGTATGTAGGTTTATATATATCTCCCATTGATCAAGTTTGTTTTAGATTTTTGCCACGCCTCCCTCCGCCCCCGGAAATTGAAATACAAAATTTCGAATTCGAACTGAAGGAGCCCCTTTAATGTTAGCGACTTCATTATTGGTATATATAATATACACTATGGTCCAAACCTGTCCAGAAAATTTCATTCCAATCGGATGATAAACACGGAAGTTATTCAACTAACAATGTTTCAGGCAAAAGGAAGAAGAAGAGACGTTAGCGACCTCTGTGTTTATTAACTTCGTAGTGGCGCCATCTATTGTTTGGTACGCATTATTGAAGAACAATCAATAGTGAACGGTTTGCACTCAAAAAGTACTGGGTCTCCTACTGTCGAGCTTGCTCCACTGTAGCTTACTGTATTTTTTAAACTAAAAAAAGAAAAATTTAGCTTTTTACCAGTAAAACTTGCCATTTTTATTTTTTATTTTTGTGAGCGGGTCAAACTGTAGAAAAAAAATAAATAAATTGATTGAAGTGCGGACAAAATCAGAATAAAACGGGAAAACAAAAGAAAGTAATTAAATAAGCGAAGCACTCACACGCAGCAATGATAGAGTCAGGTAAGCCAGTTCAGGCGGCGTTGGGAGCAAGGGGATTCAGAGTGGAGACTGGGCGAGCTCCCACTAATCCAAGTGAGAATCCTTTTATCTCCGATACTCGTTCCCCGCCCGATTCCCCGGAGCGTAGCCGAGCAAGCCCTGAGGTGGGGGTGGAGATAAGATGGACGAACCGATCCCCTGGGATTTTTAAATAGCCTAGAGGAGCGTGCTATAGCATACGGCATTGATTTGGACAGGATGCCCAGGGCCTTGAGCGAAATTTTTTCGCGGATCCACCTAACTTTTCAAGGGAGGTAGGAGCCAGTGAAGGCGTCCCCACAGCGGCGAGGGCGGAGGTAACCAACCGCATGATGACTCAGATCGGCGGTTTTGATACACGTAAAGCCTGCCACCGATGTGCAAAGGAAGGACACTTTGCCAGGGCATGTCCCAATGCTCTTGTGTTGTTTTGCAGGTATTGTAGTAATAGAGGGAGGAGCAGCCAGGATTGCTGGGAAACGATGAATTCGGGAAACGGGCAGTGGCGTCCCCCAGGTCAAGGGCGGGGCGACACCAGTGTTCCTATATACCAGGACAACGTCGTTGTTAGTTGCAAGTGAGGAATGGAAGCTACCGGCAGAGGATCCTGTGGTGCCAGCAGTGCTGACAAAGTGCTGACAAATGTCATTAGTACTGACAAAGTGCTGACAAATGGCTTAAGTGCTGACAACTGTCAGCAGTGCTCACAAGTGGCTGGAGTGCTGACAAAGTGTTGAAGTGCTGACAAATGTCAGCACGCTGAAAACTTTTTGCTCCTTAAGCAGTATTTACACTCTCCTCAAAACGCCGTGTAAATGAAAAACTCCATATAAAAAAAACAGCGAACATTTTTTTCCCGTTTTTCATTTCAAAGTTGGTTCACACTTCTCGTTACGTTTCATAACGTAAGGGCCTACCGTTCTGTTAAACTCAAATGGCACTGTAAGACTTAACATATCACAGTTTGCGGGCCATTTCATTTTGACGTAATGAAATAAGCCTACACCCCTTATTTCATCAGAGAATGATGAAATTATGAACTTTTGACTAGTAAAATTTGGGGAAAATGTGGTGTGAGGGAATTACCGACGTTCAACTGGAGGTCGCTGCTTTAACACCGCAGATTTTTAACAACCAAACAAGTTAATTAGGCTTTATTTAATTTAATTAAAAAAATGTGCCCGACAAAATAAATATATTATATGATTATAATGTTGCATCAGGCCAGAAATCGACTATATTATTATTTTATTTAAAAGTGGTAGCATTTAATTTGTTTTGTTTAACAGCAGCAACAACAGCTGATTTATATAAAGCGGCCACAATAACAACGTAGATAACACATATATCGATATTGAACACGTATATCGATAACAAAATTCTAATATTCTGTTAGCTGAGTGAAAAAACCAGATTTTTGACGATTTCTTTTTGATTTGAGTGTAAATACTGCTTGAAGATATCTTATCCAAACTCACACATTGTTTTTTGGGGCAGTTCTACGAATCTTGGGGCGGCCAGATCTGATGATGGATTCCGGTAGAACTCGTCGAAATAAGACAAAAAAATTAAATAAAATTTTTATTTTCGGCTCGGTTCTCGAGATATTGGGTCCGATAAGTCGCCGATTCCCATACAAACTGGTCAGCGTGCCAACCGCTCTTTGCATTGTGTTAGAGCGAGACACCGATAGTATTTCATACAGCAGTGCTGTATAGTGTCCGTTTCAACTTCATCGCTTGGCGCGGATATTCAAACCATTTTATTTTATTACATTTCTTGCTAATTTATATATTGAAATCGAATAAATTTACATTTGTTGTTGTTATTACTATTTTTTATACTACATGAGACATTAGTATATGACAGGGTGTGGCAAATGCAATCATTTTTTACAAGAAGACATTTTGTGAAGTAATGTGAAATCAGCGCCGCTGGCAAACATTTTTTTTTTTAAAAAATCGCGCAATTTTTTTTAAAAAAATTTTTATTTACGGCACTTTTTGTCATACACTTATGTTTCCTACAGGGGAAAAAATAACGTTAACAATAACACCAACAACAAAAAACAACAACAATATATAGATTAGCTAGAAATGTAATAAAATAAAATGGTTTGAATATCCGCGCCAAGCGGTGAAGTAGAAACGGACACCTTACAACACTGCTCTAGGCAACACAATGCAAAGAGCAGCTGGCACGCTGAGCAGTTTGTATGGGAAGCGGCAACTTATCGGTCCCAATATCTCGAGAGCCGAGTCGAAAATCAAAAAGTTTTATTAAATTTTTTCGTCTTATTTCGACGAGTTCTACCGGAATCCATCATCAGATCTTACCGCCCCAAGATTCGTAGAGTCCCCTTTTTTGGCTTAGTTTCAAACAGGCTGACCAAATTTGGTGCAAATCGGACTACCATATCATATAGATGGCATATGAACGATCGTTTCGAAATCAGGGCTCTGCAAGGGTATCCAAACTTTGGCGCGCCAAAGTAAGCTTGCGCTATATTTTTAAGTTTATTTTAGCTTTCTTTTACGAACAGTCAAGCTTCTGCGGGCGCCGAACAGTTGGCAACACTGGCTGGGACTGAATTAATGACAAGAGGCGAGATGAAAAATCGGCTCTTACTGTTTTTTTAATATAAATAAATATCTTGCAATTCTTACTTTCTTAATAATGGGCTATATCGGCAGTAAAGAGGAAGTTGTATCGCTCTGAAGTTTTTAATGGTTCTTATTTATACCACGAGTATCAAGTACGTCAAGTTACAGCGTTTTAGCTACATATGTGTGTTTAGTTTATGCGCAAATTTGGGCTATTCCGACTACTGTACGCTGGAAAGAATCCAAAAAAGCATAAAATAAATATTAATTGAAGTTATAAAACCTTAAATGAAGAAGACTTAAAACATTTTCCTTATTGAAATCGAAGCAGAACATAAAAAATACTAAGCTGTTCCTGCAATCCGATTAATAAATGACATATCAACAAATATGAAATAAATAAAATCTTTTTAATTTTGAGAAATTATTAATTCTGTACTAACTCATAACATTCAATATAGACTGAACAATATGCTCAGGTATTTGTAGCGGTTGCTCACAGAGTTCGCCCGTCTGCTTGTCGTACATGTAAATTTCATTAACAACTCGATCTTCGTGTTCAGCAGCCAATGAGGACACCAGCACCATGGATCCCTCGGCCAGTTCTGTTAATATTTGTTCGATGTCGTGCTCGCTTATATCTTCGAAATTGGGTTTAGCTATCGGAGATGCCTCGGCAATAAAATCAATTGTAAAAATTGTATCAGCCTGCGATATAGTATCTATATCTGTATCTGTGATCATGTCCACGTCGCTTACATAGTTTAGCGAACCATCATCCACATCGAAAATATCTTTTTGCAGACCCTTTTTTTCTTCGTGATCGGTCTGTCCCTCTTCCAGCAGGGAATTTAGTTCGCGTTGCAATTGCTCTCCTTTCTCCTTGCTCAACTCTTCCGTCTTAATGGTTCTCTCTCTCTTGATATCGGGATATGCTGGTGATAAGCATTGCTCAAGTTCCAGCTGCTGCTCCAGCTCTGCTAGTTGTTTTTGTACTTGACGATGCTTTTCTGACTGTTGTTCTAACTGTTTGTGCTTCAAGGTTCGACGTTTACGCTTAGGTGTGAGAGTTTTTCCACCGTCATTACCATTTAATTTTGCTTGGCGCTTGGCCAATGCTTGTTTTCCCAGCCTCTTCTTGACCACGTGCTCGTTCTCATAAACCAGATCACCATCGCTGAGAGCACGAGCCGATTTGCTCACCTGTGACTTAGAGCGCTGCAAAAACAATAAACCATGAAAAACAGATTTAAATTTTTCCGAAACATTTTTTAATTTTTTTTAATTTATATTTATATTATATATATATATTTTTTGAGCTATATCAACCAAACTCAGATTACAGATTACACTAGTTTACAAAATCGAACATTTATTTTTTGCAAAGTATTTTTTCTTATGGACTTTTGCCCACTAAACACGAAAATGGTACTCAAAATTTTTTTCATGGAAACGTTTTTGAAATATTTTTTTTTTCGAATTTTCGAAGTTTCTTCAAAATTTTTGAATATATATCCATTTCTAATCAATCGATTTGGCCACGCACTCAAATTAAAGATATGTAAATCCCCTAGATTTTTTATTCATATAGTATTAAAATCGGTTCAGTAGTTTAGATGCTATATAATTTTTTTAAATTAAAAAAAGAAAAATTAAGCTTTTTACCAGTAAAACTTGCCATTTTTATCTCGAAAACTATTTCGTAAAAGAAGGTTTAAATTTTTGGAATCTACGAACCAAAATTACTTAAAAAAAAATTTACCAAAATCTATTACTTAAGAATTTTGAACTAGAAAAGTTGGTCAAAATACTTATGCCATGCAAAATTTGAGGTGTGCTTGCATTCTCATCAGCAAAAAAAAAAATTACAAATTGTTAAGCAAATTTACAGTTATTCATATGCACTTTATTTTGAAAATTTTTTTCGAGCCGTAGAGTACAACAGTACTTGGTAAAATAGACTTGTAGTCAAATGTAAGCTATGTCAAAATAAATACGCCACCTAGTGTATATTCAAATAAAAATAAATATTCGAATAAAAAAAAATATTTCAAAAACGATTCTATGAAAAAAATGTTGAGTGCTATTTTCCTGGGGGATAATATCCATAAGAAAAAAATACTTTGATTCATTTTGTATTTTGGCTGTGAACTAGTGTTATCTAAAGATTTATATTACATAGCTGCTATAGGAACAACCGGATGCAAGTTAATCTTTTGTATGAAGAGCTTTGTTACAAGATCATTAGCATACTTTCTCAGGATGTAACACATTGGACGAAATACATGAGTTTGGTTCCGATAGCTCAAAAAACAAGCAATATTTTCATAAGTACTTAGCAATTTTGAACTTTAACACCAGTTTGAACCCGTTCCAGTGGGAATATAAAAAAATACCGACTTTCTGCACAATAACTACTAAGTTGTGTGAAAATTTCAACTCGGTATCTTAAGCCGTTTGGCCTACAGTGTGATGACTCAGTGAATCAGTGAGGACAAAGAGTTTTATATATATAAATAGAAAATTTACATTTTCGCTACTCGCTGTTTTTAAGTTCTCGCTGCAATTGGACTTTGAAGGAAAATGTTAAAAAGTTTGTCGAGATAAAACTAATCTGTGAATTTGGTTGAGGTAGTTCAAAAAACAACAAAGCTCATCATACTAAAATTTAATTTTCATCCGATTGTACCTATGGCAGCTAGTAACAAATAGTAAGAAATCCATAATCTGTGTGTTGGGTTCCGATAGCTCAAAAAAACAATAAAGCTCTTCATACTGAAGTTTCATTTGCCTGCGATTTATCCTATGGCAGCTATATGATATAGTCTTCCGATATTGACCCAATTTTCTCAGAATGTGAAAAATAGTAAGAGTTACATAGTGTGTGAGTGTGGTTGAAATAGCTCAAAAAAACAAAGCCTTCATACTAAAAGTGAATTTTCTACCGATCGTTGAAAATAAAATTTAAAATATGCAGAAAACTACAGTGGAGCACGCTCGACAATAGGAGACCCAGTACTTTTTGAGTGCATATGCGTACCATACAATAGATGGCGCCTCTGAGAAGATAAGTTAATAAACACAGAGGTCGCTAGCGTCTCTTCTTCTTCCTTTTGCCCGTAACATTGTTAGTTGAATAACTTCCGCGCTTATCATCCGATTGGAATAAAATTTTCTGGACAGGTTCGGGCTATAGTGTATATTATATGTACCAATAATCAAGGCTCTAGCATTAAAGGGGCTCTTGTAATGCGACATTTTGTATTTTAATTTCCTAAGCTCTGCCCCAAACGGCGCATCGCAGTCGACTTCGCGCAAGGCAGAGACGCCGCCGTCTATTATTCAGTTCGGTGCAGTAGTTTGGAGAAGTGCGAATTTTCCCATAAAAGGGTCACGCGTTAAAAGAAGTACAGTCGAGTGCGAGACTGAAGTGTGGTGAACAAATGAAAGACGGAAGACATACAGTGGGCCGAAGGCCAATAAGTGCAAGTAAAATATTTTTTGTGTACAGTGGGCCGAAGGCCAATAAGTACCAACACAATATTTTTTTTTGTGTACAGTGGGCCGACGGCCAATAATTACATACAGTGGGCCGAAGGCCAATAATTACAAGCCAAATGTTTTTGGTGTACAAAAGTTGCACAGCGAGAGTGCATGGTGGGCTACAGGCCAAATTGAACGGTGGGCCACTGGTCATTGAGCAGATAAGAAAAACGGTACAATGAAAGTGTTCAGTGGACAGAGGGTCAATGATAAAGTGACTGACCTGATAACTGTTTGTTTTATTTTTATTTTTTATTTTTGTGAGCGTGTCAAACTGTGGCATTAGAAAAAAAATAAATAAATTGATTGAAGTGCGGACAAAATCAGAATAAAACGGGAAAACAAAAGAAAGTAATTAAATAAGCGAAGCACTCACATGCAGCAATGATAGAGTCAGGTAAGCCAGTTCAGGCGGCGTTGAGAGTAAGGGGATTCAGAGTGGAGACTGGCGAGCTCCCACTAATCCAAGTGAGAATCCCTTTATCTCCGCTACTCGTTCCCCGCCCGATTCCCCGGAGCGTAGCCGAGCAAGCCCGGAGGTGGGGGTGGAGATAAGATGGACGAACCGATTCCCTGGGATTTTTAAATAGCCTAGAGGAGCGTGCTATAGCATACGGCATTGATTTGGACAGGATGCCCAGGGCCTTGAGCGAAATTTTTTCGCGGATCCACCTAACTTTTCAAGGGAGGTAGGAGCCAGTGATGGCGTCCCCAAAGCGGCGAAGGCGGAGGTAACCAACCGCATGATGACTCAGATCGGCGATTTTGATACACGTAAAGCCTGCCACCGATGTGCAAAGGAGGGACACTTTGCCAGGGCATGTCCCAATGCTCTTGTGTTGTTTTGCAGGTATTGTAGTAATAGAGGGAGGAGCAGCCAGGATTGCTGGAAAATGATGAATTCGGGAAACGGGCAGTGGCGTCCCCCAGGTCAAGGGCGGGGCGACACCAGTGTTCCTATATACCAGGAGAACGTCGTTGTTAGTTGTAAGTGAGGAATGGAAGCTACCGGCAGAGGATCCTGTCGTGCCAGCAGTGCTGACAAAGTGCTGACAAATGGCTGAAGTGCTGACAAAAAGCTGGTGTACTTACAAAGTGCTGACAAATGTCATTAGTACTGACAAAGTGCTGACAAATGGCTGGAGTGCTGACAACTGTCAAAAGTGCTCACAAGTGGCTGGAGTGCTGACAAAGTGTTGGAGTGCTGACAAATGTCAGCACGCTGAAAACTTTTTGTTCCTTAAGATATCTTATCCAAACTCACACATTGTTTTTTGGCTTAGTTTCAAACAGGCTGACCAAATTTGGTGCAAATCGGACTACTATATCATATAGATGCCATATGAACGATCGTTTCGAAATCAGGGCTCTGCAAGGGTATCCAAACTTTGGCGCGCCAAAGTTAGCTTGCGCTATATTTTTATACCCTTGCAGAGGGTATTATAATTTTGTCACGAAATGTGTAACGCATTGAAGGAAGCCTCACAGACCCTTGATCAGGGCGACGAGCTGAGTCGATATAGCCATGTCCGTCTGTCTGTCCGTGTGTCCGTCTGTTTCTATGCAAACTAGTCTCTCAGTTTTGAAGCTATCTTGACGAAATTTGGTACAGATCCGTCTTTTTGCTGCGCGCAGCACATATGTCGGAGCCGGCCGGATCGGATAACTATATCATTTAGCTGCCATAGGAACGATCGGTTGGAAATAAACATTTAGTATGAAAAACTTTTTTGTTTCTCATTTGTGTTTGATTAAGTTTTAATCAGGCTGACCAAATTTGGTGCAAATCGGACTACTATATCATATAGATGCCATATGAACGATCGTTTCAAAATCAGGGCTCTGCAAGGGTATCCAAACTTTGGCGTGCCAAAGTTAGCTTGCGCTATATTTTTAAGTTTATTTTAGCTTTACGAACAGTCTAGCTTCTACGGGCGCCGAACAGCTGGCAACACTGGCTGAGACTGGATTAATGACAAGAGGCGAGATGAAAAATCGGCTCTTACTGTTAAGTTTCTATTAAGTAAGTTTTCTATTTCTCTATTAAGTTTGTGCAAATGTGCGTAACAGGCAGAAGGAGGCGTGGCAGACCCCATAAAGTATATATATTCTTGATCAGCATCAACAGCCGAGTCGATATATCCATGTCCGTCTGTCCGTCTGTCTGTCCCTTTTTGAACACCTATATCTCAGAGACTATAAGAGCTAGAGCCACCAAATTTGGCATGAAGGTTCATCTGTATATCGCATTGATGAAGTTTGTTTTAGAATTTTGCCACGCCCCCCTCCGCCCCCGTAAATTTGAAACAAAATTTCAAAGTCGAATAACGAAAGCACCTTTAATGCTAGCGATATGATTTTTTTCACACATGATAAACTTTATAGTCCAATCCTGTCCTGAAAGTTTTATCCGGATCGGATAATAAACGGATAGTATACGGCTGATCGAAATTTCGAAAATATGAACACCTAGATCTCAGAGACTATAACACCTAGAGAGACATCAAATTTGGTATGTAGGTTCATATATATCTCCCATTGATCAAGTTTGTTTTAGATTTTTGCCACGCCCCCTCCGCCCCCGGAAATTGAAATACAAAATTTCGAAGTCGAACTGAAGGAGCCCCTTTAATGTTAGCGACTTCATTATTGGTATATATAATATACACTATGGTCCAAACCTGTCCAGAAAATTTCATTCCAATCGGATGATAAACACGGAAGTTATTCAACTAACAATGTTAAAGGCAAAAGGAAGAAGAAGAGACGTTAGCGACCTCTGTGTTTATTAACTTCGTAGTGGCGCCATCTATTGTTTGGTACGCATTATTGAAGAACAATCAATAATGAACGGTTTGCACTCAAAAAGTACTGGGTCTCCTACTGTCGAGCTTGCTCCACTGTAGCTTACTGTATTTTTAGACCCAGTACTTTAAAAAAGTACAAATGGGTCTATTACGTTTGTGCAAATGTGCGTAACAGGCAGAAGGAGGCGTGGCAGACCCCATAAAGTATATATATTCTTGATCAGCATCAACAGCCGAGTCGATATAGCCATGTCCGTCTGTCTGTCCGTCTGTCCGTCTGTCCGTCTGTCCGTCTGTCCGTCTGTCCCTTTTTTGAACACCTATATCTCAGAGACTATAAGAGCTAGAGCTACCAAATTTGGCATGTACGTTCATCTGCATCTTGCATTAAACGAGTTTGTTTTAGATTTTTGCCACGCCCCCCTCCGCCCACGTAAATTTGAAACAAAATTTCAAAGTCGAATAACGAAAGCTCCTTTAATGCTAGCGATATGATTTTTGGCATACATGATAAACTCTATAGTCCAATCCTGTCCTGAAAATTTTATCCGGATCGGATAATAAACGGATAGTATACGGCTGTTCAAAATTTCGAAAATATGAACACCTAGATCTCAGAGACCATAAGAGCTAGAGACACCAAATTTGGCATGTAGGTTCATCTATATTTTCCATTGATCAAGTTTGTTTTGGATTTTTGCCACGCCCCCCTCCGCCCCCGGAAATTGCAAAGCAAAATTTCAAAGTCGAATTACAAGAGCCCCTTTAAGACTAGCGCCTTGATTATTGGTACATATAATATACACTATAGTCCAAACCTGTCCAGAAAATTTCATTCCAATCGGAGATGATAAACACGGAAGTTATTCAACTAACAATGTTACAGGCAAAAGGAAGAAGAAGAGACGCTAGCGACCTCTGTGTTTAATAACTTCGTAGTGGCGCCATCTATTGTTTGGTACGCATTATTGAAGAACAATCAATAGTGAACGCTTTGCACTCAAAAAGTACTGGGTCTCCTACTGTCGAGCTTGCTCCACTGTAGCTTACTGCATTTTTTTAATATAAATAAATATCTTGCAATTCTTACTTTCTTAATAATGGGCTATATCGGCAGTAAAGAGGAAGTTGTATCGTTCTGAAGTTTTTATTGGTTCTTATTTATACCACGAGTATCAAGTACGTCAAGTTACAGCGTTTTAGCTACGTATGTGTGTTTAGTTTATGCGCAAATTTGGGCTATTCCGACTACTGTACGCTGGAAAGAATCCAAAAAAGCATAAAATAAATATTAATTGAAGTTATAAAACCTTAAATGAAGAAGACTTAAAACATTTTCCTTATTGAAATCGAAGCAGAACATAAAAATACTAAGCTGTTCCTGCAATCCCATTAATAAATGACATATCAACAAATATGAAATATAAATAAAATCTTTTTAATGTTGAGAAATTATTAATTCTGTACTAACTCATAACATTCAATATAGACTGAACAATATGCTCAGGTATTTGTAGCGGTTGCTCACAGAGTTCGCCCGTCTGCTTGTCGTACATGTAAATTTCATTAACAACTCGATCTTCGTGTTCAGCAGCCAATGAGGACACCAGCACCATGGATCCCTCGGCCAGTTCTGTTAATATTTGTTCGATGTCGTGCTCGCTTATATCTTCGAAATTGGGTTTAGCTATCGGAGATGCCTCGGCAATAAAATCAATTGTAAAAATTGTATCAGCCTGCGATATAGTATCTATATCTGTATCTGTGATCATGTCCACGTCGCTTACATAGTTTAGCGAACCATCATCCACATCGAAAATATCTTTTTGCAGACCCTTTTTTAGACCCAGTACTTTAAAAAAGTACAAATGGGTCTATTACGTTTGTGCAAAAAAAAAGTGCGTAACAGGCAGAAGGAGGCGTGGCAGACCCCATAAAGTATATATATTCTTGATCAGCATCAACAGCCGAGTCGATATAGCCATGTCCGTCTGTCCGTCTGTCTGTCCCTTTTTTGAACACCTATATCTCAGAGACTATAAGAGCTAGCGCCACCAAATTTGGCATGAAGGTTCATCTATATATTGCATTGATGAAGTTTGTTTTAGAATTTTGCCACGCCCCCCTCCGCCCCCGTAAATTTGAAACAAAATTTCAAAGTCGAATAACGAAAGCACCTTTAATGCTAGCGATATGATTTTTTTCACACATGATAAACTTTATAGTCCAATCCTGTCCTGAAAGTTTTATCCGGATCGGATAATAAACGGATAGTATACGGCTGATCGAAATTTCGAAAATATGAACACCTAGATCTCAGAGACTATAAAAACTAGAGACATCAAATTTGGTATGTAGGTTCATATATATCTCCCATTGATCAAGTTTGTTTTAGATTTTTGCCACGCCTCCCTCCGCCCCCGGAAATTGAAATACAAAATTTCGAATTCGAACTGAAGGAGCCCCTTTAATGTTAGCGACTTCATTATTGGTATATATAATATACACTATGGTCCAAACCTGTCCAGAAAATTTCATTCCAATCGGATGATAAACACGGAAGTTATTCAACTAACAATGTTACAGGCAAAAGGAAGAAGAAGAGACGTTAGCGACCTCTGTGTTTATTAACTTCGTAGTGGCGCCATCTATTGTTTGGTACGCATTATTGAAGAACAATCAATAGTGAACGGTTTGCACTCAAAAAGTACTGGGTCTCCTACTGTCGAGCTTGCTCCACTGTAGCTTACTGTATTTTTTTCTTCGTGATCGGTCTGTCCCTCTTCCAGCAGGGAATTTAGTTCGCGTTGCAATTGCTCTCCTTTCTCCTTGCTCAACTCTTCCGTCTTAATGGTTCTCTCTCTCTTGATATCGGGATATGCTGGTGATATGTATTGCTCAAGTTCCAGCTGCTGCTCCAGCTCTGCTAGTTGTTTTTGTACTTGACGATGCTCTTCTGACTGTTGTTCTAACTGTTTGTGCTTCAAGGTTCGACGTTTACGCTTAGGTGTGAGAGTTTTTCCACCGTCATTACCATTTAATTTTGCTTGGCGCTTGGCCAATGCTTGTTTTCCCAGCCTCTTCTTGACCACGTGCTCGTTCTCATAAACCAGATCACCATCGCTGAGAGCACGAGCCGATTTGCTCACCTGTGACTTAGAGCGCTGCAAAAAAAAACCATGAAAAACAGATTTAAATTTTGCGAAACATTTTTTAATTTTTTTTAATTTATATTTATATTATATATATATTTTTTGAGCTATATCAACCAAACTCACAGATTACACTAGTTTACAAAATCGAACATTTATTTTTTGCAAAGTATTTTTTCTTTATGGACTTTGGCCCACTAAACACGAAAATGGTACTCAAAATTTTTTTCATGGAAACGTTTTTGAAATATTTTTTTTTTCGAATTTTCGAAGTTGCTTCAAAATTTTTGAATATTTATCCATTTCTAATCAATCGATTTGGCCACGCACTCAAATTAAAGATATGTAAATCCCCTAGATTTTTTATTCATATAGTATTAAGATCGGTTCAGTAGTTTAGATGCTATATAATTTTTAGACCCAGTACTTTAAAAAGGTACAAATGGGTCTATTACGTTTGTGCAAATGTGCGTAACAGGTAGAAGGAGGCGTGGCAGACCCCATAAAGTATATATATTCTTGATCAGCATCAACAGCCGAGTCGATATAGCCATGTCCGTCTGTCTGTCCGTCTGTCCGTCCGTCCGTCTGTCCGTCTGTCCGTCTGTCCCTTTTTTGAACACCTATATCTCAGAGACTATAAGAGCTAGAGCTATCAAATTTGGCATGTACGTTCATCTGCATCTTGCATTAAACGAGTTTGTTTTAGATTTTTGCCACGCCCCCCTCCGCCCACGTAAATTTGAAACAAAATTTCAAAGTCGAATAACGAAAGCTCCTTTAATGCTAGCAATATGATTTTTGGCATACATGATAAACTCTATAATCCAATCCTGTCCTGAAAGTTTTATCCGGATCGGATAATAAACGGATAGTATACGGCTGATCGAAATTTCGAAAATATGAACACCTAGATCTCAGAGACTATAACAGCTAGAGACATCAAATTTGGTATATAGGTTCATATATATCTCCCATTGATCAAGTTTGTTTTAGATTTTTGCCACGCCCCCTCCGCCCCCGGAAATTGAAATACAAAATTTCGAAGTCGAACTGAAGGAGCCCCTTTAATGTTAGCGACTTCATTATTGGTATATATAATATACACTATGGTCCAAACCAGTCCAGAAAATTTCATTCCAATCGGATGATAAACACGGAAGTTATTCAACTAACAATGTTAAAGGCAAAAGGAAGAAGAAGAGACGTTAACGACCTCTGTGTTTATTAACTTCGTAGTGGCGCCATCTATTGTTTGGTACGCATTATCGAAGAACAATCAATAGTGAACGGTTTGCACTCAAAAAGTACTGGGTCTCCTACTGTCGAGCTTGCTCCACTGTAGCTTACTGTATTTTTTTAAATTAAAAAAAGAAAAATTAAGCTTTTTACCAGTAAAACTTGCCATTTTTATCTCGAAAACTATTTCGTAAAAGAAGGTTTAATTTTTTGGAATCTACGACCCAAAATTACTTAAAAAAAAATTTACCAAAATCTATTACTTAAGAATTTTGAACTAGAAAAGTTGGTCAAAATACTTATGCCATGCAAAATTTGAGGTGTGCTTGCATTCTCATCAGCAAAAAAAAAAAATTACAAATTGTTAAGCAAATTTACAGTTATTCATATGCACTTTATTTTGAAAATTTTTTTCGAGCTGTAGAGTACAACAGTACTTGGTAAAATAGACTTGTAGTCAAATGTAAGCTATGTCAAAATAAATACGCCACCTAGTGTATATTCAAATAAAAATAAATATTCGAATAAAAAAAAATATTTCAAAAACGATTCTATGAAAAAAATGTTGAGTGCTATTTTCCTGGGGGATAATATCCATAAGAAAAAAAAATGCAGTAAGCTACAGTGGAGCAAGCTCGACAGTAGGAGACCCAGTACTTTTTGAGAGCAAAGCGTCCACTAAAGATTGTTCTTCAATGTTGCGTACCATCAATAGATGGCGCCACTACGAAATAAGTTAATAAACACAGAGGTCGCTAGCGTCTCTTCTTCTTCCTTTTGCCCGTAACATTGTTAGTTGAATAACTTCCGCGTTTATAATCCGTTTGGAATGAAATTTTCAGGACAGGTTTGGACCATAGTGTTTATCATTTGTACAAAAAATCAAGGCGCTAGTTTTAAAGGTGCTCCTGTAATTCGACTTCAAAATTTTGTATTCCAATTTCCGGGGGCGGAGAGGGGCATGGCAAAAATCTAAAACAAACTCGATCAATGGGAGATATAGATGTACCTACATGCCAAGTTTGGTGTCTCTAGCTCTTATGGTCTCTGAGATCTAGGCGACACAAAAAGGGACAGACAGACAGACGGACAGACGGACAGACAGACAGACGGACATGGCTATATCGACTCGGCTGTTGATGCTGATCAAGAATATATATACTTTATGGGGTCTGCCACGCCTCCTTCTGCCTGTTACGCACATTTGCACAAACGTAATAGACCCATTTGTACTTTTTCAAAGTACTGGGTCTAAAAATACTTTGATTCATTTTGTATTTTGGCTGTGAACTAGTGTTATCTAAAGATTTATATTACATAGCTGCTATAGGAACAACCGGATGCAAGTTAATCTTTTGTATGAAGAGCTTTGTTACAAGATCATTAGCATACTTTCTCAGGATGTAACACATTGGACGAAATACATGAGTTTGGTTCCGATAGCTCAAAAAACAAGCAATATTTTCATAAGTACTTAGCAATTTTGAACTTTAACACCAGTTTGAACCCGTTCCAGTGGGAATATAAAAAAAATACCGACTTTCTGCACAATAACTACTAAGTTGTGTGAAAATTTCAACTCGGTATCTTAAGCCGTTTGGCCTACAGTGTGATGACTCAGTGAATCAGTGAGGACAAAGAGTTTTATATATATAAATAGAAAATTTACATTTTCGCTACTCGCTGTTTTTAAGTTCTCGCTGCAATTGGACTTTGAAGGAAAATGTTAAAAAGTTTGTCGAGATAAAACTAATCTGTGAATTTGGTTGAGGTAGTTCAAAAAACAACAAAGCTCATCATACTAAAATTTAATTTTCATCCGATTGTACCTATGGCAGCTAGTAACAAATAGTAAGAAATCCATAATCTGTGTGTTGGGTTCCGATAGCTCAAAAAAACAATAAAGCTCTTCATACTGAAGTTTCATTTGCCTGCGATTTATCCTATGGCAGCTATATGATATAGTCTTCCGATATTGACCCAATTTTCTCAGAATGTGAAAAATAGTAAGAGTTACATAGTGTGTGAGTGTGGTTGAAATAGCTCAAAAAAACAAAGCCTTCATACTAAAAGTGAATTTTCTACCGATCGTTGAAAATAAAATTTAAAATATGCAGAAAACTACAGTGGAGCACGCTCGACAATAGGAGACCCAGTACTTTTTGAGTGCATATGCGTACCATACAATAGATGGCGCCTCTGCGAAGATAAGTTAATAAACACAGAGGTCGCTAGCGTCTCTTCTTCTTCCTTTTGCCCGTAACATTGTTAGTTAAATAACTTCCGCGCTTATCATCCGATTGGAATACAATTTTCTGGACAGGTCTGGGCTATAGTGTATATTATATGTACCAGTAATCAAGGCTCTAGCATTAAAGGGGCTCTTGTAATGCGACATTTTGTATTTTAATTTCCTAAGCTCTGCCCCAAACGGCGCATCGCAGTCGATTTCGCGCAAGACAGAGACGCCGCCGTCTATTATTCAGTTCGGTGCAGTAGTTCGGAGAAGTGCGAATTTGCCCATAAAAGGGTCACGCGTTAAAAGAAGTACAGTCGAGTGCGAGACTGAAGTGTGGTGGACAAATGAAAGACGGAAGACATACAGTGGGCCGAAAGCCAATAAGTGCAAGTAAAATATTTTTTGTGTACAGTGGGCCGAAGGCCAATAAGTACCAACACAATATTTTTTTTGTGTACAGTGGGCCGACGGCCAATAATTACATACAGTGGGCCGAAGGCCAATAATTACAAGCCAAATGTTTTTGGTGTACAGTGGGCCGAAGGCCAATAATTAAAAACAAAAGTTGCACAGCGAGAGTGCATGGTGGGCTACAGGCCAAATTGAACGGTGGGCCACTGGTCATTAAGCAGATAAGAAAAACGGTACAATGAAAGTGTTCAGTGGACAGAGGGTCAATGATAAAGTGACTGACCTGATAACTGTTTGTTTTATTTTTATTTTTTATTTTTGTGAGCGTGTCAAACTGTGGCATTAGAAAAAAAAAAAATAAATTGATTGAAGTGCGGACAAAATCAGAATAAAACGGGAAAACAAAAGAAAGTAATTAAATAAGCGAAGCACTCACACGCAGCAATGATAGAGTCAGGTAAGCCAGTTCAGGCGGCGTTGAGAGTAAGTGGATTCAGAGTGGAGACTGGCGAGCTCCCACTAATCCAAGTGAGAATCCCTTTATCTCCGCTACTCGTTCCCCGCCCGATTCCCCGGAGCGTAGCCGAGCAAGCCCGGAGGTGGGGGTGGAGATAAGATGGACGAACCGATTCCCTGGGATTTTAAAATAGCCTAGAGGAGCGTGCTATAGCATACGGCATTGATTTGGACAGGATGCCCAGGGCCTTGAGCGAAATTTTTTCGCGGATCCACCTAACTTTTCAAGGGAGGTAGGAGCCAGTGAAGGCGTCCCCAAAGCGGCGAAGGCGGAGGTAACCAACCGCATGATGACTCAGATCGGCGATTTTGATACACGTAAAGCCTGCCACCGATGTGCAAAGGAGGGACACTTTGCCAGGGCATGTCCCAATGCTCTTGTGTTGTTTTGCAGGTATTGTAGTAATAGAGGGAGGAGCAGCCAGGATTGCTGGAAAATGATGAATTCGGGAAACGGGCAGTGGCGTCCCCCAGGTCAAGGGCGGGGCGACACCAGTGTTCCTATATACCAGGACAACGTCGTTGTTAGTTGCAAGTGAGGAATGGAAGCTACCGGCAGAGGATCCTGTGGTGCCAGCAGTGCTGACAAAGTGCTGACAAATGGCTGAAGTGCTGACAAAAAGCTGGTGTACTGACAAAGTGCTGACAAATGGCTGGAGTGTTGACAACTGTCAGCAGTGCTGACAAGTGGCTGGAGTGCTGACAAAGTGTTGGAGTGCTGACAAATGTCAGCACGCTGAAAACTTTTTGTTCCTTAAGATATCTTATCCAAACTCACATTGTTTTTTGGCTTAGTTTCAAAAAGGCTGACCAAATTTGGTGCAAATCGGACTACTATATCATATAGATGCCATATGAACGATCGTTTCGAAATCAGGGCTCTGCAAGGGTATCCAAACTTTGGCGCGCCAAAGTTAGCTTGCGCTATATTTTTATACCCTTGCAGAGGGTATTATAATTTTGTCACGAAATGTGTAACGCATTGAAGGAAGCCTCACAGACCCTTGATCAGGGCGACGAGCTGAGTCGATATAGCCATGTCCGTCTGCAAACTAGTCTCTCAGTTTTGAAGCTATCTTGACGAAATTTGGTACAGATCCGTCTTTTTGCTGCGCGCAGCACATATGTCGGAGCCGGCCGGATCGGATAACTATATCATTTAGCTGCCATAGGAACGATCGGTTGGAAATAAACATTTAGTATGAAAAACTTTTTTGTTTCTCAAGATATCTTAACCAAATATACACATTGTGTGTTTGATTAAGTTTTAATCAGGCTGACCAAATTTGGTGTGGATCGGACTACTATATCATATAGCTGCCATAGGAACAATCGGTTCGAAAACACCATTTAGTATGAAAAACTTTTTTGCTTCCCAAAATATCTCAACCAAATATACACATTGTGTGTTTGATTAAGTTTTAAACAGGTTGATCAAATTTGGTGTAAATCGGACTACTATATCATATAGCTGCCATAGGAACGATCGGATCGAAAACAATATTTAGTATGAAAAACTTTTTTGTTTCTCAAAATATCTCAACCAAATATACACATTCTGTGTTTGACTAAGTTTTAAACAGGCTGACCAAATTTGGTGTAAATCGGACTACTATATCATATAGCTGCCATAGGATCGATCGGTTCAAAATCAACAAATTTTGTAAAAAATCTGACGGCTTACACAGGGCACTGCAAGGGTATCCAAACTTTGGCGCGCCAAAGTTAGCTTGCGCTATTTTTAAGTTTATTTTAGCTTTCTTTTACGAATAGTCTAGCTTCTGCGGGCGCCGAACAGCTGGCAACACTGGCTGGGACTGAATTAATGACAGGAGGCGAGATGAAAAATCGGCTCTTACTGTTTTTTTAATATAAATAAATATCTTGCAATTCTTACTTTCTTAATAATGGGCTATATCGGCAGTAAAGAGGAAGTTGTATCGTTCTGAAGTTTTTATTGGTTCTTATTTATACCACGACTATCAAGTACGTCAAGTTACAGCGTTTTAGCTACATATGTGTGTTTAGTTTATGCGAAAATTTGGGCTATTCCGACTACTGTACGCTGGAAAGAATCCAAAAAAGCATAAAATAAATATTTATTGAAATTATAAAACCTTAAATGAAGAAGACTTAAAACATTTTCCTTATTGAAATCGAAGCAGAACATAAAAATACTAAGCTGTTCCTGCAATCCCATTAATAAATGACATATCAACAAATATGAAATAAATAAAATCTTTTTAATGTTGAGAAATTATTAATTCTGTACTAACTCATAACATTCAATATAGACTGAACAATATGCTCAGGTATTTGTAGCGGTTGCTCACAGAGTTCGCCCGTCTGCTTGTCGTACATGTAAATTTCATTAACAACTTGATCTTCGTGTTCAGCAGCCAATGAGGACACCAGCACCATGGATCCCTCGGCCAGTTCTGTTAATATTTGTTCGATGTCGTGCTCGCTTATATCTTCGAAATTGGGTTTAGCTATCGGAGATGCCTCGGCAATAAAATCAATTGTAAAAATTGTATCAGCCTGCGATATAGTATCTATATCTGTATCTGTGATCATGTCCACGTCGCTTACATAGTTTAGCGAACCATCATCCACATCGAAATTATCTTTTTGCAGACCCTTTTTTTCTTCGTGATCGGTCTGTCCCTCTTCCAGCAGGGAATTTAGTTCGCGTTGCAATTGCTTTCCTTTCTCCTTGCTCAACTCTTCCGTCTTAATGGTTCTCTCTCTCTTGATATCGGGATATGCTGGTGATAAGCATTGCTCAAGTTCCAGCTGCTGCTCCAGCTCTGCTAGTTGTTTTTGTACTTGACGATGCTCTTCTGACTGTTGTTCTAACTGTTTGTGCTTCAAGGTTCGACGTTTACGCTTAGGTGTGAGAGTTTTTCCACCGTCATTACCATTTAATTTTGCTTGGCGCTTGGCCAATGCTTGTTTTCCCAGCCTCTTCTTGACCACGTGCTCGTTCTCATAAACCAGATCACCATCGCTGAGAGCACGAGCCGATTTGCTCACCTGTGACTTGGAGCGCTGCAAAAAAAATAAACCATGAAAAACAGATTTAAATTTTGCGAAACATTTTTTAATTTTTTTTAATGTATATTTATAATTATATATATATTTTTTGAGCTATATCAACCAAACTCAGATTACAGATTACACTAGTTTACAAAATCGAACATTTATTTTTTGCAAAGTATTTTTTCTTTATGGACTTTGGCCCACTAAACACGAAAATGGTACTCAAAATTTTTTTCATGGAAACGTTTTTGAAATATTTTTTTTTTTTTTTTTAATTTTCGAAGTTGCTTCAAAATTTTTGAATATATATCCATTTCTAATCAATCGATTTGGCCACGCACTCAAATTAAAGATATGTAAATCCCCTAGATTTTTTATTCATATAGTATTAAGATCGGTTCAGTAGTTTAGATGCTATATAATTTTTTTAAATTAAAAAAAGGAAAAATTAAGCTTTTTACCAGTAAAACTTGCCATTTTTATCTCGAAAACTATTGCTCGAACAAAAAAGGTTTAAATTTTTGGAATATACAACCCAAAATTACTTAAAAAAAAATTTTGCAAAATCTATTACTTAAGAATTTTGAACTAGAAAAGTTGGTCAAAATACTTATGCCATGCAAAATTTGAGGTGTGCTTGCATTCTCATCAGCAGAAAAAAAATTACAAAAGATAATAGGCAAACTATTAAGCAAATTTACAGTTATTCATATGCACTTTATTTTGAAAATTTTTTTCGAGCCGTAGAGTACAACAGTACTTGGTAAAATAGACTTGTAGTCAAATGTAAGCTACATGTGTCAAAATAAATACGCCACCTAGTGTATATTCAAATAAAAATAAATATTCGAATAAGAAAAAATATTTCAAAAACGATTCTATGAAAAAAATGTTGAGTGCTATTTTCCTGTTTAGTGGGCTAAAATCCATAAGAAAAAAATACTTTGATTAATTTTGCATTTTGGCTGTGAACTAGTGTTATCTAAAGATTTATATTATATAGCTGCTATAGGAACAACCGGATGCAAGTTAATCTTTTGTATGAAGAGCTTTGTTACAAGATCATTAGCATACTTTCTCAGGATGTAACACATTGGACGAAATACATGAGTTTGGTTCCGATAGCTCAAAAAACAAGCAATATTTTCATAAGTACTTAGCAATTTTGAACTTTAACACCAGTTTGAACCCGTTCCAGTGGGAATATAAAAAAATACCGACTTTCTGCACAATAACTACTAAGTTGTGTGAAAATTTCAACTCGGTATCTTAAGCCGTTTGGCCTACAGCGTGATGAATCAGTAAATCAGTCAGGACAAAGAGATTTATATATGTACTAGGGGGCTGTCCCCATGCTCGGTTCACTCGCTGAAATTTCGGGGAGAAATGTGGAGTGAAAATAGGGAACACTTCTCACAGCTATAGCCACCCTTATGTAATTTCTTATAAGAAAGTGGGAAAGTGGGGGCAATCTCTAATGCTCGCATCGCTCACAATCCCCTGTCTCGCTCCGCTCGCTGAAATCTCGGGGAGAAATGTGGAGTGAAAACTTCTCAAATATCGGGGAGAAATGTGGAGCGAAAATTGGGAACACTACTAACAGATAAAGCCGGATCTTATGTCATTTCTTGTAAGAAAGTGGGAAATTTAAAATCAATTTTTTTCTGCAATTGGACTTTAAATAATAGTACTTTATATAATATAGAGAATTTACATATTCGCAATAGCAGAAAGAGCAAGTAACAGTGCCACATACTGCAAATTTATTTTGAAAGTCGCAACACCAATGAATCGTACCCCCTACCCTCTGCTTTTGATTGTTTATTAAT
This sequence comes from Drosophila neotestacea, assembly GCA_035044365.1. Classification (NCBI taxonomy): domain Eukaryota; kingdom Metazoa; phylum Arthropoda; class Insecta; order Diptera; family Drosophilidae; genus Drosophila; species Drosophila neotestacea. The sequence continues at coordinate 185,678 of JAWNMD010000861.1, forward strand.
AGCATCAAAAGCCACTGTTCCTATGGCAGCTTTATGATATAGTTTTCGTAAGAAGCCATTTTGACCTTTGACCCCGCATTTTAACCCCTTCCTGTGGGAATATCAAAAAACCACGTTAGTTAGTTGAATAACTTCCGCGATTATCATCCGATTGGAATAAAATTTTCTGGACAGGTTTGGTTTTTATAATCAAGGCTCTAGCATTAAAGGGGCTCTTGTAATGCGACATTTTGTATTTAAATTTCCGTGGGCGTCGCAAAAATCTAAAACCAACTTGATCAATGGGAGATATATGAACCTACATGCCAAAATTGGTGTCTCTAGCTCTTAAAGTCTCTGAGATCTAGGTGTTCATATTTTCGAAATTTCGAACAGCCGTATACTATCCGCTTATTATCCTATCAGGGCAGGATTGGACTATTAAGTTTATCATGTGTGCAAAAAATCATATCGCTAGCATTAAAAGTGCTTTCGTAATTCGACTTTGAAATTTTGTTGCTTATATGGGCGGAGGAAGCGTGGCAAAAATCTAAAACAAACTTGATCAATGCAAGATATAGGTAAACCTACATGCCAAATTTGGTAGCTCTAGCTCTTATACTCTCTGGGATATAGGTGTTAAAAAAAGGGATAGACGGACATGGCTGTATCGACTTGGCTGTTGATGCTGATCAAGAATATATATACTTTTTGGGTCTGCCGGCGTGGCGTCCTTCTGCCTGTTACGCATTTATTTATTTTTTTGCTCAATCTTACAAGACCCATTTGTACAGTGTCTAAATAGTCTTTAAGTTTAACTAGGAAATGCATAATTTTTCCCCTTATTTGCAATGCACATCCGTTCAAAACGAAACGGAAGGACAATACCGAAACAGAACCTTTTACTGAAATACTCGTATCGAAAGCGATATTTGTTTCCTTCATATCAAACCTTTTTGTTATTTGATGCCTGAGTTGACACAATCTCCTGCCATTGTCGATCCGCTTCGGCCCGTTCTTGATCCTCCTTTTCGAGTTGTTCCTTGAGCTCCTGTATATTAAATGCCTTTGGAAAGAGCAACGCCTTGTTGATTAGCTGTCCGTTGATGCGTTCCTCGCGTTTATACTTGAGTTTGAGATCGCGCCGTGTGCGCTTGGGAAACATTTGGCACATGAGCGAAAAATCTGTCCCAATTATTTGTAGACTCCGATAGAAACGCACTGTGTCGTCCGCCGACCAGGTGGGCGTGCGCTGGTGCCGTTTGTAGAACCCGTTGTCGCCTGTAGTTTCATCCATCAGAATAAGCGATGAGTTGGCGAGAACCTTGCGTGCCTCCACCTCAGCAGTAGTTTCAATTTCCAGTGTTTTTTCGTCGATTATCATCTCGCCATTAGCATCCAGTTTCAACTGTGGAACTGGCATAGCTGCCGCAGCCGCCTCCGTTTTAGCTTCCAGTAGCTCGGACGTCGTAGGCTTAGCGTCAACGGAGTTAGTGCTGCCATTGATACTACCATTTGTTTCGGCCTTGATGGTGGTCACCAAAGGCTTTTGATCCATAGGATTGCTATCGGGATTGTAAAAGATCATATCAGACATTTTAAATGTCGACTTGTCGGGTACGCCCTTGTTAAAGCGAGTCTCAAAATCACGTTTCGCATTAACACGTTGCGGTGCCTGAGATTGTGTCTTTTCCCCCTCTCCTTTGCGATGCTTGCCACTACCACTATCCGAAAAGACAGAGCAACTGGACTCGGTGCGTACGCGACCTATTGCCGGGCTCATCACACCGCCAAAGTATTTGGGTGATGCCTGAATCTGTTGCGCTGTTCCACCTCCCATTGATGATCCACTTAGATAGCGTTCACGTCTTGTTGGTGTTCCCGGCGACTGACAGTCTCCGTCATAGTCTGCAGACAGTGGTGAGCCTACAAAGCTATTGCGGCGCTGACCAAATACTGGAGTGGGACGCACTCTTTGACGCGCTTGCGCCTTGCTGGGTGACATGGGAAACCCATTTGGGGTTTTTTGGAGATCTATTTGGATAACATTGTCTTCAATATCAGAATGAAACACATCGTCCAACTGTCCGACAATGCTGGCAGCAGGAATTTTAAAAGCAATCTTATTCACATCCTCCTCCGGACGTTTCTGCTTTGGAATTGAAACTACGAGTGGTTCGGGTTTAGCTAATGCCTCTGAATCTGCATCTTCCTTACGTGCTTTACGTTTAATTTGACTTAAATTGGCTGCTGCTTTTATACGCTGCCGTCGAGCGGACATTTCGTATATATTATTTAAAATTTGTCACATGAAATGAATTAATTAATTGCCAAAACGTACAGAAAGCACAAATATATACAGCAACAATACCAACAAATGTGCAGCAACACGAGTTTTATAGAACAGTGCTGCTTAACGATTACAAAAAGATAATTATAAAAACAGTATGCTGGTTATGTTTGAAAGGCTTTTATATTTACTGTAATGACTCTGCCAACTTGTTTGTAAAAATAATATTTATTATTTATTTCAATATGTGCTTCTACATGATATATTAAAATAATCAAATTCAAAAAGGGCAGCATACGATTCTATCTTGGGTAAATAATAATTCTTTTCATTATAAAAATCTGTGCAATTAAGGACAAGATTAAGGTTTCCAGTGCGACAAGATCTGACCATGGATCCCGGTAAAACACGTCGAAATAAGACGAAAAATTTAAATAAAATTTTTTAATTTTCCGCTCTGTTCTCGAGATATTGAGGCCGATAAGTTGCCGCTTCCCATACAAACTGCTCAGCGTGCCAGCTGCTCTTTGCACTGTATTGCCTAGAGCAGTGTTGTAAGGTGTCCGATTCAACTTCACCGCTTGGCGCGAATATGCAAACCATTTTATTTTATTAGCTTTTTATTTATTTTGCGCATTTATTCATTGAGATCGAATAAATTTACAGTTGTTGTTATTGATATTGTTATTTCTTTTCCCTGTGGAAGATATTAGTATATGACAAGAAGTGCCGAAGGTAAACATTTTTTTTTTTAAATCGGGCGAATTTTTTAAAATAAAATTGTTGCATGCGGCGCTTTATTCACAATACTTCACAATATGTGACGTTGCTAAAAATTTTCGCCTTCGGCACACCCTGTGATATACTAATGTCTCCTGTACGACAAAAAATAGCAATAATATATAAATTAGCAAGAAATATAATAAAATAAAACGGTTTGAATATCCGCGCCAAGCGATGAAGTTGAAGCGGACTTTATACAGCACTGCTGTTTGAAATACTATCGCTGTCTCGCTCTACCACAGTGCAAAGAGCGGCATGCGCGCTGAGTAGTTTGTATAATATCGGTCAACTTATCGGTCCCAATATCTTGAGAGCCGAGCCGAAAATCAAAAAATTTTATTTAAGTTTTTCGTTTTATTTCTACGAGTTCTACTGGAATCCATCATCAGATCTGGGTGCCCCAATATTCGTAGAACTTCCCCAATATCTCGAGATCCGAGCCGAAAGTCAAAAAATTTTATCTAATTTTTTCATCTTATTTCGACGTGTTCTACCGGAATCCATCGTCAGATCTAGTCGCACCGGAAACCGTAATATCCCCGGAAACCGTAATATCCCCATAGTATATATTATATGGCGGCAGTTCTACGAATCTTGGGGCGGCCAGATCTGATGATGGATTCCGGTAGAACTCGTTGAAATAAGACGAAAAAATTAAAGAAGACTTTTTGATTTTCGGCTCGGTTCTTAAGATATTCTGACCGATAAGTTGACCGATTCTATACAAATTTCTCAGCGTGCAAGCCGCTCCTTGCACTGTGATAGAGCGAGACACCGATAGTATTTCATACACCAGTGCTGTATAGTGTCCGTTTCAACTTAATCGGTTGGCACGGATATTCAAACCATTTTATTTTATTACATATCTGGCTAATTTATATATTGAAAAAGAATAAATTTACAGTTGTTCTTGTTATTATTGTTATTGCTATTTTTATACTACATGAGACATTAGTATATGACAGGGTGTTCCACAGGCAATCACTTTTTAGAAGAAGACATTTTGTGAAGTACTGTGATATGAGCGGCGCAGGCACTTTTTGTCATACACTTATGTCTCCTACAAGGGAACAAATAACATTAACAATAACACCAACAACAAAAAACAACAACTGTAAATTTATTCGAACATAATATATAAATTAGCAAGAAATGTAATAAAATAAAATGCTTTGAATATCCGCGCCAAGCGATGAAGTAGAAACGGACACCTTACAACACTGCTCTAGGCAACACAATGCAAAGAGCAGCTGGCACGCTGAGCAGTTTGTATGGGAAGCGGCTACTTATCGGTCCCAATATCTCGAGAACCGAGCCGAAAATCAAAAAGTTTTATTTAATTTTTTCGTCTTATTTCGACGAGTTCTACCGGAATCCATAATCAGATTTGGCCGCCCCAAGATTCGTAGAGTCCCCTATATGGCTGCCAATTTTGATTCTTGCGGGTAAAATAAAAATACACGTGTTATCGATTTAATCGATTTAAAATCGAGTAGTTTACACGAAGGTAGTTCAAATACAATTCAAAATACATACATTATATACATAGAAGTTGTCAACAATTCAAAAGAGACAAGACAAAATTATAAAAGTTGAAAGGCAAAGACAGCAAATGTGACAAGTGGTGTAGGGTGTGCTTAAAATTTGTTGCGAAGAAGGAACAGGCTATATGAACTGTACATCAGTCGCTTGCCGCTGTCCTATTGTTATGCAAGCAGCTCTGCAATTTCCATCAGCACACCTTCACGCAGCAACAACAAGCAAAAGCAGCAAATAAATTAGCCGGCCCCAATGCTGTTAAATCGTTTAGTGCTGGCAATAAAAAATCAATCGAGGGAAACCTTGCGCGCCTGGAGTTATCAATGTGAATCGATAATCGCGCAACGTTCACGCCGAGTGCAGCAGCTCTTCTGCTTCTATCAGTCGGTCTATGGCACCCAAGGATTGAAGCAATTGTGGCGTGCCTATTATCGCAGTGAACTCCAACCGCCCATAAGGGGCATCATGTTGAGTGCCGTGGGCATAATGGGTTTGAATATAAAACATTTGGGCAGCGATGGATTCGATTGGAGCAAGGAACGCCTGTCGTTGGCTAACTTTGATTTGTGCCAGCGAGATATTGATTTTATAAATACGTTATCAGTGAATCAGCTCTGCGACCGTTGCCAGTCCAAAAGAATGAAATACTGTTACTGTATGCTAGGCAACCAACGGTGTCGTAAAGGTGGCTTCGTCGTTCCACCTCCCAGCAGTGATCAGAAGCCCATGAAGGAGGAACAAGCGGCAAGCATAAGTAATTGCCACAAGGCTTTGGATCTGGATGCGCGGAGTGCGCCACCTGGTCAAGTGCGCATACAGGCGCAAGAGGATCGCAACTGGGAGCCGTATTTTAGCAAGAATGAGTTTAGCATTTGGCGGCGTGAGGAACGTTCTTCGCTCTATTCATATAAGGTGTATGCACGCTTTGACGATATAACAGCAGATGATTTTTTGCATGTTCAAACCGATCTGGATTACCGCAGGCAATGGGATGATACGGCCCTTAGGCTGGAGCTGATAAGCGAGGATCCCATTCCTGCCAGCAACTCACACTTAATCTACTGGGAAATGCAATGGCCACGATTGTTTGCCAATAGAGATTATGTTTACTGTAGGCGCTATCATAAGGATGATACGAAGAAGATGATATTCATTTGCAGTCGGGCGGCCAAGCATACAACCTATCCCGCAATATCGGGTAAGGTGCGCGTCGTTGACTATTGGAGCCTGATGGTCATCAAGCCATTCCGTGGATTCCACGAGCCGGGCCTGCACTTTGTGCTAACGTATTTTGATGATCCCGGAATACCCATTCCGCAGAATATTAAGTCTTGGGTCACACAAAAACAAATGCCAGAGTTCCTTACCAAAATGTATGTGGCGACTAAAAACTATGCCTGCTCTCGTGCCATTAAAATGAAGGACATGTTCAATAGCTTTACCCTTATCAATGATGAATACACGGCCAATGATCAACGCGGCAGTTGGCTGGGTAGCCTTAGTCGTCACAGGCGTAAGCTGACAAATAATGAAACCGAACGCTGAAAACCAAACTGAAAACTGCAGCAAAGGAGGAATACCAACAGATTAATGTAAATCAACGGCCCCTCCCCCTCCCTCCCTCATCCTCTTTAATTGTAATTCATTTTTAAACATTGATATATATAAAATCTAGTTAGGGATCCCACAGTTTATAGCACTTAACCAATATTTTTCAACACGAAATCCGCAAATGTGCAATAAAAACGCATTCGAAACTTGGAGGCATTTACAAAATGTTTATTCTTTTGTGCCACACTTAAGAGAAATCGATTAGAAATAAATTAAAGTATATATAAGTAATTATATATATTATTTTCTATGACAATTATATTGGTTAAGCTTAGAGGTTTGTTTTAAAGCGATTAATTAGAAATAACTGAAAATATACAAAAGTCATAAATAATGGCAAAAATACACTTTATTATCCCAATGGTTTAAAAAAAGCAAAACATTTTAATATCCTGTATTCTGAGGGAATTAAATTGGTCGCGATAACTTCCACAGAACTCGCCGTAAAGAGGATAACGCAACTTGGACGTTGAAGTCAGTACAAAAAGTGAAATACACATTAAAGGGTCTTCCCAAAAAAAAAATAAAATTAAGTCGATTAGAATAACAATTGGTGAAACCACAGGCAAGAAAAGGCTAAATTTAATTAAGCTTCTTAGTGCGGCACTTTTGTTTTGTCGCTATGTGTAACTAACATTCAAACTAATTAACTACATATAGTCGTCTCTTTAAGCCTTTACTTTATGTACTTTATGGAATAGAGGAGCCAGTGTTGCCGTTGATCAGTTTAGCTTTCTAAGCAGTCTATGCATAGATTTTATTTGCACAGTTCAACGTAAATAAATGCATGGTTAAAATGAAAATTTAAGCATATAATTTTGTATGTAATTGCCGCTTTGACAACAATGATAATGAGAAATTTCTGTCTATACTTTTAAATACATTGTGAACAAAGGCTTGAAGTTTAGATTTTGTCCGTTCAATACACTAAATCACTGATTTCCGGAGTATAAATTTACAGTTTCCCAACTTGAAAAGCCAAAAGCAGACAAATTGAAATTTAATTAAAAATCTGAGAGGCTTATGGGTAATACATAAAAGGGACTATAAATGCGCACTGTTGCAGTTCATAGATGCTTCATAACTGGTAATTGATTAATGCTTTTCATGGTATTCAATAACGGAGAGCGTTTTTGAGTGTGGAGAGGAGTTGCACTTCAGTTGAAATTGGGTATTTGGAATGGATTGTAATACTTAGATATGATTCTTTTTTCCTATACTTTTATCCTGATAATATAATAACAAGAGAAAATCTATTTATTACATATATTCTTGCTCTATAAATAATGTTTAATGAGATATTGTCTTCTGAGAAACTTAAAGAATTGTAGATTTAAGTCAAATTAAACTTGCATTGGGCAGTATAACAAGTATTCGCTTTGTTTTTGTGGAAATGTAGAATAGAATTAAAGAAAATAAACAGATTCTGCCATTGACTGACCCGGCAGATCAAAGCTCGCTGTGTTTCTTGGCGCTGGGTGGATTGTTGATAAAGGCGATGAAATCTTTACTGGTACGTCCGCCGTTGTAATCCACCTGAGTTTTAAAGTAGGAAAGGTACATAATGGTGGGATATCCACGTACATTGTACTTGGCACACAGCGCTGCATATTTGGTGCAATCCACGGCAACAAAGACTACTCGTGGATCGTCTTGCAACGCATTCGCAGCCGCTGTAAATTCCGGCTTTGCGTCCTTACAATGTCCACACCCTGGTATAATAAATAAATGGGTTAGCTTAGACGGAATTTTTATGTAATACTAATGAAGCCCTTACATGGAGCATAAAACATGACCATTGCATGCTTCTTTCGCTTTAATGTTGTGCTAAATGTTTCGTCATTAAGGAAGAGCACATCAGTGCTATCTGCTTCATCCTCCCAGCTCTTTTCTGGAGGTGGTGGATCTTTGGGATCACGCATGAATTCCACAATCTTAGATGCTTCCCGTACATTCACATCAAATTTGTAGACACCATTCGAAAAATATTTAACCGTTGGATAGCCTTTGACCTTGTATTTCTCTTCTATTTTCGGCTCCTTGGTGGCATCCAGCGCGGCCAATACACCTGCTACATTACTTTGCTTCATTTCCAGGGCAGCTTTTTCGTACTCTGGTTTCATGCGTTTACAATGACCGCACCATGGAGCATAGAACATCACCAGTACAGATTTTTCATCATTTATTGCCGGCTCAAAGCCCTGTGTGGTCAAGTGTACAATTTCGGAGCTTGTGTCCGCCGACCAATCTGGTTCTTTCGGTTTGGGTGTAGGCTTAACATTGGGATTAAGCATAAAATTAACCAGCGCATCCTTGGTGTTTTCACCCTCGTATGTAAAACGCATTTTACCATTTTCAAAGTAAATTAAAGTGGGAAAACCTGTAAGGAATGAGGAAAAATATCTGTCGTGATTATGTTTTTTTTTTACCATTTATTATCGACTTTTAAAAACGCAAAATATAATCAAGCTACAGTTCAGAAATCTTACCAGTTACATTAAGCAGCTTACGGACGGGAGCATTCTCCTGGCGTTCCACATTCATGGCAGCTAGTAGATATCCACCCAGTGTCTTTAGTTCAGTGGCCGCTTTGTTGTAGTCCGGTTTCATGCGCTTGCAAAAGTCACACCAAAGCACATGAAACATGACCAGCATAGGCCTTAAATCCTTTCGAAGATGCTTGCTAAATGCTGCGGCGTCATTAAAATGCAATACGTTTGCACCAGCTGGATCCTCTTCCCAGGGTAAATCCCCTGCAGGATCACGCATAAATGTGATCATGGAGCCAACGCTCAGCTGTCGATCATAGTCTTTGTGATATTCACCATCCATGTAGTGTCGCAAAGAGTAAGGTTCTGACGTCACTTTCAGTTTCTTACAGAGCTTCTTCTTCTCCTGGTTGGCACAATCTACATATAACATGGTCCCTGTTCCCCGAATTTCCTCTGCAGCTTCACGGAACACCTTCAGCTCGGCGGCAGCCGCTATAGCGCTGGATACATAAAGAGCCAGAACATTGTTCTTGGTTCGCAGCACTTTCTTAAAGTCCCTGTATTCTGTTATGTCCTCCTGCACGGCAGAAAGTTTACTTTTAGCGGCAACAAGTGCCACAAAAAGTAAAAACTGCATTACTAGTAAGCGATGAGTCAACATGCTGATTCCCCTACTTTTTGGCTTAATGGGAGTAAATAACTAATGCAACAATATTTCAACTTTTTCAAACTAATGTAAATAATAAACTCATCGTTACGATATCAACAATGCAACAGAAAATGCCGATGAAGACGTCAGCCTTTAATTGCTGCCGGCGATGCCATATCGATACAATGTCGATATTATCGACAAGGCTGTTGGTATGGGGAGTATTGATAAGATTTTGAGTTTATCGATATAATTAATTCCAGCCCTGCAAGTTTTGTCGCGCTGTTTAAAATTAAATAAAAATAATTTTTCTTAAGCAAGTCAATGGGGGACTCTACGAATCTTGGGGCGGCCAGATCTGATGATGGATCCCGGTAGAACTAGTCGAAATAAGACGAAAAAATTAAATAAAACTTTTTGATTTTCGGCTCGGTTCTCGAGATATTGGGACCGATAATTTAAGAATATATCACGCCAACAATTGTATCTCAATTTATTTTGTTTTGTTTACAAATAATAGTAAGTAATCGATAAATATTTGACGTTTTTCGATAAATGTAGCGGAATCACAAATAAAGTAGCGGACTTTTTTTATGATACATGCGCATGTATCATGATACCTAAAATTTGGTCTCCTACTGTCGAGCTTGCTCCACCGTAGCTTACTGCATTTTTTTATTATTATAAATTCCTTTGAAATTATTTAATACATACTTAAACGGTTTTTACCCTTATGCAGTATTTACACTCGACCTGAAACACCGCGGGAATGATAAACTTCTTATAAAAAAAACAGCGAAAAATTTTATCCCGTTTTTAATTTTAAAGTTGGTTCACACTTCTCGTTACGTTTCATAACGTGTCATTTCATTTTGACGTGATGAAAAAAACCTTCAGCCCTGCGAAAGAATAAACAAAAATTTTTTAAATTCACAGGAATTCAGTACATTTGATTATATTTTGTCAAAAATTGAAGCATTTATAAATAAACAATGGACCAATTTCAGCAAGAGCCCGATAATGCAGCTGGTCAAACACAAAGCAACGCACAAAAATCAAAAGGAAGCGGCGACAAACGCAAGCGATTCTGCTTCAAATTCAGTATCGCGCCGTTTGAAACTAACAGCGTGCGTTTCGTCTTCATCTTCGCTTGCACTACGAACACTTTCGAGCGAATTCATATTATTCGCCCAACTCAGTTTCTAGTCTTCAGCTTCGTCACAGCGCGCACTGTGATTGCAGCCTTATGGAAGCGGACGCCACATGTCATGGCGTTTTGCCTTATATTAGAAGGCTTCTAGAGTTTTTGGCAGCTTATAGAAATGGGAATTGGTATTGTACCCATTTGTACTTTTATAAAGTACTGGGTCTAAAAATACTGTAAGCTAAAGTGGAGCAAGCTCGACAGTAGGAGACCCAGTACTATTTGAGTGCAAAGCGTTCACTATAGAATGTTCTTCAATGTTGCGTACCACACAATAGACGGCGCCCCCACGAAGTTAATAAACACAGAGGTCGCTAGCGTCTCTTCTTCCTTTTGAACGTAACATTGTTAGTTCAAACTCCCGTGTTTATCATCCGATTGGAATGAAATCTGGACAGGTTTGGACCATAGTGTTTACTATATGTACCAACAATCAAGGCGCTAACATTAAAGGGGCTTCTTTAATTCGACTTTGAAATTTTGTATTTCAATTTCCGGAGGCGGATAGGGGAGTGGCAAAAATCTAAAACAAGCTTGATCAATGGTAGATATAGAATATCCTACATACCAAATTTGGTGTCTCTAGCTCTTATAGTCTCTGAGATCTAGGTGTTCATATTTTTAAAATTTCGAACAGCCGTATACAATCCGTTTATTATCCGATCCGGATAAAACTATCAGGACAGGATTAGACTATAGAGTTTATCATGTGTGCCAAAAATCATATCGCTAGCATTAAAGATGCTTTCGTAATTCGACTTTAAAATTTTGTTTCAAATTTACGGGGGTGGAGGGGCGTGGTAAAATTCCAAAACATACTTGATCAATGCAAGATAAAGATGAACCTTCATGCTAAATTTAGTGGCTCTAGCTCTTATAGTCTCTGAGATAAAGGTGTTCAAAAAAGGGACAGACGGACGAACATATCGACTCGGCTGTTGATGCTGATCAAGAATATATATACTTTATGAGGTCTGTCACGCCTCCTTCTGCCTGTAACGCACATTTTTTTCACAAACTTAATAGACCCATTTGTACTTTTTTAAGTACTGGGTCTAAAAAGTTGTAAGTACTCATGCACATATGTATATGTTAAATCATGAAATTTGTTTGCTATAAGATTAAATGAGTACAATGGCATCAGCAAAAAAAAAGGAAAATGCTGCAGCGATGGTTCAATCATATGGGTTCAAAAATTGTATTTGGATCGTGAAGAAAGTGGATTTTTCGATCATTTGACAAAAGTTGCGAATTTCCTACAGCAGCTTCCGCTACGAGCTCAAACGTTTTGCTGAGTTTTGTACAGACTGCTCTGCATAGTACTCAGATTGGAATTCTTGCTCAAAGGCTTGAATTTCCCAAGCCTGCTTCCGCTGAGAACTCAAGCGGTTTGCTGAGTATGGTATAGCCTGTGCTACATAGTATTCTGCTAGGAAATCTTCTTTGTTATAAGGGTCGCCAATACGTATGCATTATTCTTAGCCTGTTACTTGCTTGATAAGACCCTCGATGCACGGATAGTCGGAATTCACCACAATCATCTTCAGCTGTTTGAAATAAAGGGAAATAATGGTGCTAGCAATTCTCACTTCACCCCATTAAAACAGTATTTAGACTTTAATTTTTGATTTGCTATGTCTGCCCAGAAGGAAATGTCACAGAAAAATTTATTCATTTTCCGCAGCCCGACTCAGAGGATTGCACTCCGAGTTCGTGTAAAAGTCTCATTCTCTTTTACATTAGCGTGTCCAAGGTAATTCGGTAGGAAATCCACACTTCCCTACGGCAGGTTCCGCTACGAACTCAACCGTTTTTCTGGTTGAAATAAAAATTCTGGTTGGTAATTCTTGGAAATTCCATTTGGAATTCTGACTGGCATTTCTCCCTCCCTAGGGTTCTGGCTGCTGCAGAAATAGAAGCGTATATATACATATATTTTTTATTCACCTTTATTCTTTAGTTTTATTTAATAAACATTTTCATACAAGTAAAACTAAGACTTACCCTTTTATAAATGCGTTGTTCATCCAACACGCGTTCAAATAGCACTGCTGCGCAAAAGACACTTTGATAGAAATGCACAAGAAATGGGTTGCCAACCTAACAAAATGTAGCCGATCGCTTACTCTATTCTCTACGTATTGACAACCCTTACAACTAAGAAGATTTCCTAGCAGAATTCTATGCTTGAGTTCGTAGCGGAAGCTGCCATGGGAAATTCAAACCTCTAAGCAAGAATTCTAATCTGAGTGCTATGCAGAGCAGTCTGTACAAAACTCAGCAAAGCGTTTGAGCTCGTAGCGGAAGCTGCTGTAGGAAATTCGCAAGATGAATCGAACGATTTTTACTACAGAGCGCGCTGCTGACAGTCTGCAGCTTGAGGGATCGATCCGTACTTCATGTAAAATTTTGGTACTGCGGCCGTAGCGACTTTGGTCTGTATGTGCCCTCTGGATCGACTGGGTTTACATTTATTTAATTATCACTAACATTTCACGTTTCTTTTTTTTCTTTCTGGCCATTTATATATAAAACATCCTACTGGGACCACCCTACTCGAGCATGTAGAGAAGTATGTTAAGGGGACTCAGTGGCTGTTGACAAATAGTAATTTAAGTGTATGTATATAGGCTAATTTATATGTTAAGCATAGTAATAATAGTTAAATAAATTAAGTAAATAAATAAAAAACAAATATTTTAAGACATAAACTTGACAAATATATACTATAAACTAAGCAGGTGACTTTGATTGTATTTTGTTTGAATGTTGAGGCTTAAAAATGTAAAGATATAAAAACCTGTGGCCACCCGGAGACGGTGGCCAATCGCTCCTCCGATGGTCTTCTCGCAATGCTTTGCTGATGTTGCTTCTGCCTGCTGTTGGGTGGGCACATACGTTGCTAACACTAAAAAAACACTATAATTCAAATAAACTTTCAGCACGAATTCAACTGATTACCCAACTGCGGTGATCTTCACTATTTAACTATACTATTTTATTATATATTTTATTTATTATTGGTGTAATTTTCTCGAAACTGTAGATTAATTCACACAGGCTTAGTACATACTGCCTTATATTTTTCTGTCATTCAGTATATATAATTAAATTAAAAAAAAAACTTTTAGATAAAGCGTTGTGTAATTTTATTAGTTTTTAATTTTTTGCAATAAAAATTCTTATAAGAAAATCTGACTTTTTTCAGTTAAAAAGTCATCTCTCGTGAACTAATAGATACATATATTCTAAAACTCACAAATTTATTCTCAAAATATAAAAATCACCAAAAAAAAAAATTTTATCGTACGCATCAGTTAAGAAAGAAATCCAACGTTCATTGTGCAGCCCATAATAAACCTAAAATTATAAATTAAAGGGATTTTGATAGACAATTTCATCTATTATGACGTGGCAACACTCAATAATTTGAAATCTTAAATTCAGTTTTTGCATTAATCAACAGTTTTCAGAAAAATACCCCACTGTACGTCGTAAGGTGAAAATAACATCTGTCCATTTAATCCTTATCTAAGCCAGCAATTTGTCTGAATAGCCGTTACGAGACCGAAGTCCGAATATTTATCCGTAGAAAAAATATACAGTGAAAACTCCCTTGGGCGGACACTCATCCTCGGGCAATTTTCGTCCACTCAAGGGAAGTGTCCGCTTAAGGGAATAATTCTATCTTTTTGGTGTTTTTCCCCAATTTTAATCAGTACAGCGTTTATTGTAATAATAAATAGTGTCCGCGTCCGCTCAAGAGAGTGTCCGCTCAATAGAGGCAAAATTGCTCTGGAAACTCTACCAAAACCAACGTCATGGAAAAAGTGTCCGCTCAAGAGGGGTGTCCGCCTATTAGAGGTGTCCGCTAAGAGAGTTTTCACTCTAAACAATTTTGTTAACCAGACCCGTCCGGTATCGAGGTCGTACTCATAACTGAGTAATGCCGTTAGCTAGCCGGCAAATCCATACTTGGATCCGATTAGTCGGATCATATCAATACTCTTGTATTTTCAGTTGTCGTCATAGTCGTTGTAAGCTTAGTCTATGCTTCTTGACAAAGTAATGCGGTCAAAAGATTACTCACCCGTTTGACAGCTCTTAACAGGAATTTGGTTGTGCCGTACTCCCCAAGTTTTCCAGTTTCCGTCATACGTATGTAGTACATAGTACATACTATGTACATATGTAAATGCATTTGAAACTTTGCACGTTCTGCCCACATCTGTCGCATTTGGGGTACCTTTGGGGTACAGTGGACCAAGCTCGACACTAGGAGACCCAGTACTTTTTGAGTGCAAACCGTTCACTATAGATCAGTGGTCGGCACCCATACACTCCCATGTTAGCAGTGCGCCTGTGTTCGTATCAGCAGACACGAAGTCAGTGACGTTTTCTTGCTTTACACTGAAAAAACGATTGTTAACGTTGAAAGATTACTTGTCTTGCTTCAAAATATAAATTAAAGGAAAAATGGTAGTAAAAAAGAAGCTACATCTTATCGAAACGTGATGGCAAAGGATGCAAGACGCATCACCATCACAGTTTTCAACGAAAAAGAAAAGTTCTTCCCAAATTTCATCAAACTTTTTTTTTACGTTTTTTTTTTATAGTTGCGCAGCAAGCGTAGCGAAGCCATTCGAATTTTCATAGCGTCGGTGTGCTGGCAGCCCTGCTTCAGAATGACAGCCTATGCACCGTGCATACGACGCGCCTAACACTGCTATAGATTATTCGTCAATGTTGCATACCATTCAATAGAGGGCGCCACTACGAAGATAGGTTAATAAACACAGGGATCGCTAGCACCTCTTCTTCTTCCTTTTGCCCGTAACATTGTTAATTGAATAACTTCCGCGTTTATCATCCGATTGGAAATTTTCTGGACAGGTTTCGACTATAGTGACATAGTGTATATTTTAAATTTTATTTTCCTACCTGTGCCAGGGTATCTCTTTAAACTGTCGGTTTTGTCGTTATTCATAAGAAATTGGCCTTTAGAAGATTTGCTGAATCCAACTTTAACACTTACAGCACGAAGACTCAAGTTTTCCGACCGCAGAGCCAATATGGCTCATTTGTGCAAATCAGTCATTTGTGACGTAGCTCACTAAATAATATTTTTTTACTTGCCAAAACGCTTTGGCAACAAAAAATTTAACGCATATTTAAAGTTAAATAATAGGCAAATACAAATTAAAAAAATTAAGTCGATCGAAACATTTATGCGGCGCTGATGTGGCTTCAAAGTTCGGATATGCAAGCGCAAAAGTTCGGATATGCAAGCGCAAATTAGGTGTCCGGTTTTCTTTGTCCGCTACTGTAGTGTATATTTTATGTACCAATAATCAAGGCGCTAGCATTAAAGGTTCTCTTGTAATTCGACTTTAAAATTTAGTTTTCCAATTTACGGGTGCGGAGGGCGTGGCAAAAATCTAAAAAAAACTCGTTCAATGCAAGATATAAATGAACGTACATGCCGAATTTGGTGTCTCTAGCTCTTATAGTCTCTGAGATCTAGGTGACACAAAATGGGACAGACAGACGGACAAGGCTATAACCACTCGGCTGTTGATGCCGATTAAGAATATACTTTACTAAGGAGTTTGCCCCCTGCTCGCTTTGCTCGCCAACCCCCGGCTCGCTACGCTCGCTGAAATCTCAAGGAGAAATGTGAAGTGAAAATAGGAACACTTCCCACAGCTATACCCAGACCTTTTGTCATTTCTAATAAGAAAGCGGTAAATGGTAATTGAATTTTTCCCCTTTAATCGGACTTAAAATAATATTACTTTGAATAAGCAGGGGGCAAGCCCTCTAATGCTTGCTTCGCTTGCCAACCCCCGGCTCGCTACGCTCGCTGAAATCTCGGGGAGAAATGTGGAGTGAAAATAGGAAAAACTTCTCACAGCTATAGCCGGACCTTATGTCATTTGTAATAATTGTAAATTCAATTATTCCCTGCAATTGAACTTAAAATAATAGTAATAGTACTCTATATAATATAGAGAATTTACATTTTCGCTGCTCGCTGTTTTAAAGTTTTCGCTGCAACTAGATTATGGCAGCAAGAGCAAGTAACAGTGCCATATAGTGCAAATTTATTTTGAAAGTCGCAACACCAATGAATCGTACCCCCCACTTATGATTACACAGTGTTACAGCAAAAAAAACCCTGGGAAATTATCGTGACTTTCTGGTAGGGCTTATCGAGTATAGCATAACTGCATGCATACTTGTAATTTGGGGGACACCCCAAAATCTGCATTTACCGCTAAAAAACTGAGATTTGCTATGTTTGGGTACTTAACACCGTGTAACTTAGTAAATTGTACATTAATTTTGAATTTCTTAACGGATTTAAATAGAAGAAGAATAGACCTTTCGACTTGTGTATATATTGTTTGACCAAACTTGAGACATCTATGCGTAATTGCCTTCCAAACCCATTTGTTTTTCACTTTTTTCAACATTTTTCAACTTTGTCAATGGTTTTATGCACTATTTTCTATAAACACCATACTACTTATGGAATGTTTCAGAAAGACTGTTTAATTCTGAGTATAACCCAGCTTTAATTTTAAAATGGAGCAAGCTCGACAGTAGGAGACCCAGTACTTTTTTTAGTGCAAAGCGTTCACTAAAGATTGTTCTTCAATGTTGCGTACCATTCAATAGATGGCGCCACTTGATAAACATAGACGTCGCTAGCGTCTCTTTTTCTTCCTTTTGCCTGTAACATTGTTAGTTGAATTACTTCCGCGTTTATCAACCGATTGGAATGAAATTTGGACTATAGTGAATATTATATATACCAAAAATCAAGGCGCTAGTTTTAAAGGTTCTCTTGTTATTCGTCTTTAAAATTTTGTTTTTCAATTTCTAGAGGCGGAGGAGGGCGTGACAAAAATCTAAAACAAACTTGATCAATACAAGATATAGACGAACCTACATGCCAAATTTTGTGGCTCTTGCTCTTATAGTCTCTGAGATTTAGGTGTTCAGAAAAGGGACAGACAGACAGACAGACGATCATGGCTATATCGACTCGGCTGTTGACGCTGATCAAGAATATATACACTTTATGGGGTCTGCCACGCCTCCTTCTGCCTGTTACGCACATTTTTTTTGCACAAACTTAATAGACCCATTTGTACTTTTTTAAAGTACTGGCACTAAAAATCGGATAGTTATTGACCAAGATATTACACTTTTTATGTTACAAATTTGTTCAAAAATACAATTTCTAACCACTTAAAAAATTAAAAATTTGTTCAACTTATTTTTTTTTAGTTGGCAATATCAATTTCTTGTTGAACTGACCAACAATATTCTAAACTCATTTTTAGTCGGTCTCTTTTTTTTTAGAAAAATTTTTTAATTTCAGCCATTTTTTGTTGAAAACGTTCCTTTTGTTATCATAAAAAGTGTAATATCTTGGTCAATTACTATCCGATTTTTAAAATTAAACCTGGGTTATACTCAGAATTAAACAGTCTTTCTAAAACATTCCATAAGTAGTATGGTTTTTATAGAAAATAGTGCATAAAACTATTGTCAAAGTTGAAAAATGTTGAAAAAAGTAAAAAAAGCAAATGGGTTTGGAAGGCAATTACGCATAGATGTCTCAAGTTTGGTCAAACAATATATATATATACAAGTCAAAAGGTCTATTCTTCCTCTATTTAAATCGGCTACGATATTCAACTAAAATTCACTAAGTTACAAGCTGTTAAGTAGTCATACATAGCAAAACTCAGTTTCTTAGCGGTAAATGCAGATTTTGGGGGTGTCCCCAAAATTCCAAGTATGCAGGTTTGATAAACTCGATAAGCCCTACCAGAAAATCACTATTATTTCCCAGGGTTTTCAACTTCATTCCAATTTGTAACACAGTGTTATTTATTAATAGCATCAAATGCTTCTGTTCCTATGGCAGCTATACGATATAGTGATCCGATCTTTACCAAATTTTCTTAGGATGTAGCAGTAAGTAAGAAATACACAATCTGTGAGTTTGGTTGAGATATCTCAAAAAAAAAACAAAGATCTTCATACAAAGTTTTAATTTGCATCTGGTTGTTCCTATGGCAGCTATATGATATAGTGGTCCGATCTTGACCAAATTTTCTCAGGATGTAGCAGTGAGTAAGAAATCCATAATCTGTGAGTTTGGTTGAGATATCTCAAAAAATAACAAAGATCTTCATACAAAGTTTTAATTTGCATCTGGTTGTTCCTATTGCAGCTATATGATATAGTGGCCCGATCTTGACCAAATTTTCTCAGGATGTAGCAGTAAGTAAGAAATACACAATCTGTGAGTTTGGTTGAGATATCTCAAAAAAAAAACAAAGATCTTCATACAAAGTTTTAATTTGCATCTGGTTGTTCCTATGGCAGCTATATGATATAGTGGTCCGATCTTGACCAAATTTTCTCAGGATGTAGCAGTGAGTAAGAAATCCATAATCTGTGAGTTTGGTTGAGATATCTCAAAAAGTAACAAAGATCTTCATACAAAGTTTTAATTTGCATCTGATTGTTCCTATGACAGCTATATGATATGGTCATCCGATCTTGGGCAAATTTTCTGAGGGTGAAACAAAGAGTAAGAAATACATAATCTGTGAGTTTGGTTGAGATAGCTCTAAAAACAACAAAGGTCATCATACTAATGATTTATTTGCATCTGATTGTTCCAATGGCAGCTATATGATATAGTCATTCGATCTTGACCAAATTTTCTCAGGATGCAGTAGTGAGTAAGAAATACATAATCTGTGTTTGGTTGAGATTGCTCAAAAAACAAAAAAAAATTGCATACTAAGCAATTTAGACCTTTGACCCCCCATTTTAGCCCCTTCCAGTGGGGTTATCAAAAAATCCCGTCTTATTGCACGATAATTATGTCTCAGCTATGTTGTGTGAAAATTTCAGTTCGATATCCTAAGCCAATTAGCCTACAGCGTGATGACTCAGTGAATCAGTCAATTAGGACAAAGAGTTTTATATATATAGATGGGGTCTGCCACGCCTCCTTCTGCCTGTTACGCACATTTGCACAACCGTAATATACCCATTTGTACTCTTTTAAAGTACAGGGTATAAAAATTTATGTGGCGACCTTTACTTCCACAAGGTATTTTACTGTCGAGCCCTCCCGACTGAATGCAATATTTTTTGTTATGCATAACATCAACCAAATTGCAAAATATGAAAAACTGGTTTTCATTTGAGGAAGTGTTGAGCCAGCAAGAACGGCAAATCACACAATGGCGCACCCTAGGGAGCTCCGAGATGCGACCAAAGCAAAGTTCATCATTAGCTTGAAAATTCATTTAGTTGGCTATTTAGCCATTGTCTTTGTCTCACATTTTAGCAAAACAACAATTTGCATGCACAGTTGCAGTTGCGTCTGAAACTTTTTCGTTGTCTCGATGTTATTAACCTTGCCCAGTACTTGGAGCCCGCTGCCTTTTCCTTGATTCCTTGTGGGGAGGAGGTTTCAGACAGGTCTAACTTACATACTAGTAACTAGTCAATAGAATTGTACCGGTCCAAGCAGCATAACCAGTTTTCTTTATGTGTGTTCTTTGTAACAGCTTTTACTTGGCCCGATCGCCGGCTTACTCTCTCTTTGGTTGCGCTCACTCAGAGTTTTTTTCGCTCTTGCTTTTGCTGTCTCTGGGCACTTGTTTACCTACCTTTTAGACGTTTAAGACACGTTTGCAGCTTCGCAGCTCGACGCTTTTCAGTCACTTTTAATTCGTCGTCGGCGTCGCTAGTTACCAAAGCGGATCGCGCAGCTCAGCTACAGCAGCAGCAACAACAACAACATTCCGTTCACTTCAATTGTAGTTGTTACTTATATTTTTTGTTGTATGTACATATATGCAACTTATATCTTAAGGCCCGTTCATTTCATGCTACAGCTCTGCAAAAATATATAATAATACTAATATTATAAAGAGGTTACTCGAGTGCTTAGAAACAACAACAAAAAATAAAAGAAGTGTTTGCCTAGGCATAAAAAGTTTTTTAATAATATAACAGCAATAATAAACGTGTATGAAGAAAAGAGGTTACTCGAGTGCTTAGAAACAACAAAAAATAAAAGAAGTGTTTGCCTAGGCATAAAAAGTTTTTTAATAATAAACGTGTATAAAGAAAAAGAAAAAAGGTGCTATAACTAGTGAAGTTTTTTTAACCTCAAGTTTCGTATCGTGTGCTCGCTCTTACGCTCTCACGTTCTTGCCTCGAAACCATTCTACTGCATGCATTCCGTGGAATCATTCTATGTGGATAATCGTTATTATCAAGTCAAAACGTTGCGTTATTTGGAATATTTTTTACGTTATACCTCAGTCTATAACGCTAAATAAGTGAGTTTACATTAATTTGAATTAATATTTAATATGTTTATATGCCTGATTCATGTTATACCCTTCCACACTCCTACATTTGATTTATCATCAGTCCTATTTCACTACAAAACACGTTGCCCAATTAAGTACTAAGTGTTTGGCGATTGGATCATCCGCTTAGATAAGTTAATGAGTGTTTTTTGGACGTCTATACGCAATACGAGGCCATTTAATCTGTTCTTAAAATAAGAAGATCGTGAGGGTTCATGCAAATAATCCGAAAAGTGTATCCATAGTCAGCTGATTGCTTGGGTACTTACGTTCCCAGTCTGAAGACATCTACACAACTTTCTTTATTTTTCATGTTAAAAAGCATATGGTTGGCAATTACCTTGCACGTAGAAAAGTGAACCCTACAACTCGCTAATATTAGCTAAAAACAATTTTTAGTGGATTTTAGTGACCTTTTTAATGTTTAAATTAAGAGTTTTTAGCTGACTCGAGGTCTGAGTGTAATAATGTCGATATGACATTATTAACACAAATCAACAACAACAATACAGCACAGAACAGTTAGACAAAGCTATTGTCTTTTGTTAGTTTTTAATTGATTTGCAAATTGTAAAGCGAAAGAGTATATTACTTTATATGCAAATAATTACGACGTGTCTTCCGTTTTTAGTTAACAATTTTTAGTGGACAAATACAGTGGACAAAACAAATACAAAATGTACAGAGTCAATGCAACAGGAACAGCTGTGTTAAAGTCAATTGGTATTTTGCAAATAAATAAATAAGGGGATTCTACGAATCTTAGGGCGCGAGCAATTTGTATAGAATCGGTCAACTTATCGGTCCCAATATCTCGAAAACCCAGTCGAAAATCGAAAAGTTTTATTTTTTAATTAATAATAGAATTATTAAAATTAATTAATATAACTTTTTTGTCTTATTTCGACGAGTTCTACCGGAATCCATCATCACATCTGGGCTCCGAACCCCTCATACTAACAAGCTGCCAATAATTTTGTATTAGCAAACGCATCCGCATGTAGAGACGCACTATTAAATTCGTTTTGCTTATGAGCAGCAACAATAGCTGATTTATGTAAGGCAAGCACAATAATAGCGTCCTTACATTGCCGCCGCTAAGCAAAAACCGATATCTTACCGGCAAAGGTGCTTACACTAGACATAATGCCGATAAATATGCCGCCAACTTGACGTAGTCAGCTGTTTTTTGTCATATAGCTTTGTGCAAAAACTAAATTGTTCCAGCAAATTTGCTTCACAAACTGTGGCAATGGGTGCATATATAAACGTGATAGTATATAGGCCATATTCTCTTATTGTGGAGACCATTTCTGCATATATACTGGCCCCACTCAGATCATTCAATACGTCCCCCTTATTTTCATAAAAAGCGTGCCCATGTCCACTGTTAACCTTTAGCGTTTCGCGGTTACGGTTTCCTCGTGCTTTAAAAAACATAAGTAATAGAAATAAAAGAAAATAACATAAAAATATATACTTGCGCCATTTTCAATATTCCATATCAGCTGTTTTTGTTGTCGATTACCTAATTTTTAATGGGAAACAGACAGCGTTGCCACACTTTGTGTCAAAAATTTTGCGCAAATTTTGATATACTGACAGCGGCCCGCCGTACCGAAATATTTGAACAAAACTGTCAACATATTTGTATGTTAAACAAGACAAATCAAACTTGCCGGCCTCAAAGCGGCAATTTTTCGTTACGGTGCTATAACGGCGGCAGTGTAAGAACGCTATAAGAGTGCATTTAGCACATGTATCGATATCGAAGACGAATATCTAATACAACTAAATATTAGGACTTCTGACGAATATTTTCCGCTCTCAGTGTATATACCGCTATATTTGAAAAAATAGAAATTGCAGTAATATTTTATATGGCAATAGTAATTGACATAGGAATTTACGTTATTTTCACAATTTTATCCATTCGTACTTTATTTTTAAATATACGCAAACCTAATTATTACGCTGTTTAGACGGATCCCAATTTGGAAATTCAGTTTACAAAATGCTGTCAAAAGTGTGTGTAAAGGCACCGATTCACAAATTCGATTACACACGAAAGTTGACTATGAATTCGACTTCAATACATGAAACCAACGGCGTGCCAGCTGCTCTTTGCACTGAACTGCCTAGCAGTGTTGTAAAGTGTCCCTTACAACAATCGTAAGTTTATTCGATTGCAATATATAAATTTAAAAAAAATGTTATAAAACAAAATGGTTTGAATATCCGCGCCAAGCAATGAAGTTAAAACGGACACACATGAGAATTGGTCAACTTTGAACCTTAATATCTCGAAAACCGAGCCCTCGTCTGGACTATTCCCATCAAGTGCTTGTGCCTCCACTTCATAACTTCGCACATTAACTTGGCTGTGCGCCTTTGCCGATTAAATAAAAATAATTTTGCAGCTACCATTTCAGTTTAACACATATGATACTATCCTTGATTTATGTTTGAATTACAACGATTTATATTTTTTATTTTTAAGCAGTATTTACACTCAATGTGAAACACCGTGGAAATCAAAAACTCCATATAAAAAAACAGCGACATTTTTTTTCAGCTTTCTATTTCAAAGTTGGTTACCACTTCTCGTTACGTTTCATAAAGTAAGTGCCTATCCTTCTGATGAAACTCAAATGGTACTGCTTAACATAACACTGTTAGCGTGTCATTTCATTTTTACGGTAATGAAAAAAAGCTTCAACACTTATTTCGTCAGTGAATTATCAAATTGTGACCTTTTGAATAGTAATATTTGGGGAAAATGTGGTTTAAGGGAATTACCAATGTTCAATTGGAGGTCACTGCTTTATCACCGCGGATTTTCCAAGGTCATAATGACCAAAAAAGTTAGGCTTTATTTTTTTAAATTAAAATGCTATGTCTAACAAAATAAATATATTATATAATTATAATTCATTTTATAAAGCGGCAGCAATAACACCGTAGAAAACAAGATTTTTGACGATTCTTGCGATTTTTTGCGTTGAGTGTAAATGCTGTTTTATCTAAATACTCCTTAATTTATTTTGTTAATGATTCCTAAAATGTAAATCTCCATCCAAAATATGTAGGACCTTATCGATAAATAAAATTATTTCTAATTAATAATAATATTAATAATTATTAAAGTTAGAACTAACATAACTTAAAATTCTTCTGTAAAAAATATTATTACTATTAAAAAAATATTGTAGCCCAATAATAATTGTTATTCGTATCTTGATGTTGGACACTCTGTATTGTTGTGGTTGCTACCGTTGTTGATGCTGTCTATAACTAGCACACGCTAATTTTACCAGGCTGTTGAGGCTTTGCATTCCACAATATGTTAACAATGTTGCTTAGTAGTGTGATGCGTGGTGGTTGCATTCTTTTACTAGTTGCCACGGCTTGGATCTGTTGCATGTTGCAAATTGCAACTGCAACAATGCGTGGTTGTAATTGTTTCGGCCGTCGTCAAGCGTAACCA
The DNA here is from genome assembly GCA_035044365.1 of Drosophila neotestacea. Taxonomy (NCBI): domain Eukaryota; kingdom Metazoa; phylum Arthropoda; class Insecta; order Diptera; family Drosophilidae; genus Drosophila; species Drosophila neotestacea. The sequence continues at coordinate 210,133 of JAWNMD010000861.1, forward strand.
ACATCCCAATATAGCGGCGTCGTGGGCCACATCCTATCAAATGTCTGCTAAGTTTAAATTGTCCTCATAAAAGTTGCATTGACCATATTGGAAGTAATCAAAGTGTTTGTTATTTTTGATAGCTCTTATAACGTTTTTGACGTAGCCGAACGTCTGCACAGTGGTCGATTTGTTAAAATTTGTAGTTATTAATTGATAACTTTAAAATTATTCGTTGTACTTCAAGTCTGTCATTTTTCTCATATAGGAAATAGTTTCTAAAATAATATCGACGCATTTTCGCGAGATTTTCGCCAAATTGTTAGAAAACTTATGTTTACAATCTTGCAAAATATTATAGCTAAAATCCATATAGATCCGCTAAAAATCAACTGTATGTTATGACAGTTTATATGCAAGCCTATGCACAGATTAAAAGAAAAACCGCTCTCCTGAAAAATTTAGTTTTTTGACTTACAATACTTTCACGGAAATGCGTCGATATAAAATTTTTTTTTTAATTTTTTAAATTGGGGTTCGAACTTTTGTTCAATGTTATACGTTTTTCTTGCTTTTATTATTACTTGTTGCATATTTTATAATCTCTTTTTATATCACATTCTAAAGTTTTAAAGTTCAATTTAAATAGCTTGTTTGAATAGAATTGGCTTTCTCTAGGAAATGTATACCTTTAGAAAAAGGCCGCCAAAGTCCAAAAAAAACGAATGTCTTATCGAAATTGTTGCGTACCGGCACACATTTTTAATTCCGAACCGAACCTTTTTTTATGAAAGTGCTCCGGTTTGTGTTCGGGCTCAGTGCTAGAATTAAATAGCTTGTTTGAATAGAATTGGCTTTCTCTAGGAAATGTATACCTTTAGAAAAAGGCCGCCAAAGTCCAAAAAAAACGAATGTCTTATCGAAATTGTTGCGGACCGGCACACATTTTTAATTCCGAACCGAACCTTTTTTTATGAAAGTGCTCCGGTTTGTGTTCGGGCTCAGTGCTAGAAAATTTGAAAGGTTCGGTTTGAACCGGTTGCGCGAGGTTTGGTTCGGAACCGGCTTGCGATGCGAGGCGCTTATGCTAGGTTAACATTGACTGGCACAGCGCGTCAGGGGTGCATTTGGGCATCGGAGCCTTCGAAATTTTAATTATCGATTGTAACTGAAGCCGCACTTTTTTTTTTGCATCATTTGTCAGCTGTTGGCCTGCCAATGTCAGATTTATTTACTGAAATAGAGACAATTTTGAATAATAATCTGTTAAATGTTGTATATGATGCACTTGGTAATTGCAATGCACTTTTCAAAATGCTTTTAAAACTGGAAATTTTGTCTTGTTGTGTTTCTATTTGAAATTATTATTGACGCGGTTCAATTATATTGTCATTGCTTATCGACTTCGATGAAAAACAGCTTTCCGATGTCGATACCTCGAAAAATTTCAGTTCTTTTGGAAAAATACTAGACAAAATACGGCAGATCTTGAAAATGATGCTCCGCATGTTTGTTTTCTTCTTTTCACATGTTTCTTGGGGGTAAATGCTAGGTTGACATTGCGCCAAAGGCTGACACATCACAGTGGCAGAGCTCAATGTGAACACCAAATGCTGTGCACCGAAATTATATGGCACAGAAATGTGAACAGCAGAGACTGGCATAGAAAATACACAAATTATTTGAACAACTGTTTCAGTTAAAACAGCTCAAATGAACAATAGGTGGATGTCATAAAAAGTTTTGGATTATTTTTAAAGTGGGTTTCTAAACACGGATGCGTTTGCTTTAATTGGGAAATCACTTCCCAAAAGGAAACATTCCGCAGAAAAATGTACCAATTTGCCGCAGCTCGACTCAGAGGATTTCACTCCGAGTTCGTGTAAAAGTTTCATTCGCATTTACATTTGCGTTTCCGATGAAATTCGGTAGGAAATCCACACTTCCCTACGGCAGGTTCCGCTGCGAACTCCAATGTTTTCCTGAGTTCGTCATGGACACATTCTGCAGGAAATTCTGTTTCCATTTTTACTGTAGGGAATTCTAGTTAGGAATTCTTGGAAATTTCATTTGGAATTCTGGCTGGCATTTCTCCATCCCTAGGCATCTGGCTGCTGCAGAAATAAAAGCGTATAAATACATACATATATTTTTTATTCACCTTTATTCTTTAGTTTTATTTAATAAATATTTTCATACATGAACTTAATATTAATATTATTAAATTAATTAATACTAAAAAAGATGAAACGAAAATGTATATACATTAGTTTTTATTTTGAATATATTTCATCTTTAATTGTGTATACTTACATTTCGTGTTGGTCCAGCAATTTATTAACGCATTTGACTTAACACATATTGGCCAATTTAAGAATATGTACCTGTATAAAAAAATTACACAATATGATGCATGAAAAACTTAGACTTACCCATTTATAAATGCTAGAAATAAAAATGATAGAAATACACAAAAAATGGGTTGCCAACCTAACAAAATGTAGCCGATCGCTTACTCAAGACTCTAAGCTAAGAGTACCGCAAACGTATTGACAACCCTTACAACTTAGAAGATTGCCTTGCAGAATACTATGCAGCACAGGCTATACCAAACTCAGCAAACGGCTTAAGTTCGTAGCGGAAGCTGCCGTGGGAAATTCCAACCTCTGTGCAAGAATTCCAATCTGAGTACTATGCAGAGCAGGCTGTTCAAAACTCTGCAAAATTTGAGCTCGTAGTGGAACCTTCTGTAGGAAATTCACAAGCTGAATCGAACGATTTTTACTACAGAGCGCGCTGCTGACAGCCTGCAGCTTGAGGGATCGATCCGTACTTCATCTAAAATTTTGTTCTGGATCGACTGGGTTGTGTCTGTCGAATTGTGTGAGCTGCCCATGAGCAGATGGTTTTCTCAGCAATGCTGAGCAGTGGAATAGCGGTGTGAGCCCAGTCCCGCTTCGAGTATATGGAGCGCCCACCCATGGTTTATTAGATTGAATTTTTAAACGGTTTTGTTGCTGCTGTATTGTTGAACTTCCGGTATGCAGTAAGCATAAGTCTTACAATGGTTATACTTAATTGAAAATTCATTTTGTTAATTTGTTAGCAATTAAGTGCATTTGATTAAGACTTTTGCTGTTATAACTTTCACCATTCAAATGGATATTAAAAAAATAATAATTTCATAAGTGACTTGACTTCTTTTGCACTCTACAGCTGCTTATCTCCTTATTATGCTGCTATTGTCCGTGACAATGAAGTCCACAAAGCTTACGAAATCGTAAGAATAAAAAAACTTAATAATTTGCGTCTCGTCTGCTGAATTGTTGATTCCTGGTTTATACGTTCACACTCTATAAAGTGTAGGTGTTCACTTGGTCTTGGTGCCATTTCTTTTTGTTTTGTCAAGAGATGTGTAACGTATTGAATGAGGCGTTACAGATCCAATAAAGTATATATGTATATTCTTGATCACGTTCGTCAACTGTCTGTCTGTTTTTGCAAGCCAGTCTTTTAGTTTTAAAGCTATGTATCTTGGAGTTACTTGGTACAGGTACGTGTTTTGCTACACACATTACATATGAACAACTTTTTTTCTTAAGATATTTCCAACCCAACTCACTGATTGTGGTACAGTTTCATACAGCTTCACTTGAACTTGAAAACAAAATCGGACAACTAAACAATATAGCCCATATGACGAAAGTTGAATGCACGTCTCTGCAAGGGCGGAAAAGACCCAGTACTTTAAAAAAGTACAAATGGGTCTATTACGTTTGTGCAAAAAAATGCAGTAAGCTATAGTGGAGCAAGCTCGACAGTAGGAGATCCAGAACTTTTTGAGTGCAAAGCGGTCACTATAGATTGCTCTTTAATGCTGCGTACCACTGAATAGATGGCGCCACTACGAAGATAAGTTAATAAACACAGAGGTCAGGTTCATTCCAATCGGATGATAAACGCGGAAGTTATTCAACTAACAATGTTACGGGCAAAAGGAAGAAGAAGAGACGCTAGCGATTTCTGTGTTTATTTACTTATCTTCGTAGTGGCGCCATCTATAGAATGGTACTCAACATTGAAGAGCTATCTATAGTGAACGCTTTCACTCAAAAAGTACTGGGTCTTCTACTGTCGAGCTTGCTCCACTGTAGCTTACTGCATTTTTAGACCCATACTTTGAAAAAGTACAAATGGGTCTATTACGTTTGTGCAAATGTGCGTAACAGGCAGAAGGAGGCGTGGCAGACCCCATAAAGTATATATATTCTTGATCAGCATCAACAGCCTAGTCGATATAGCCATGTCCGTCTGTCTGTCTGTCCCTTTTTGTGTTGCCTAGATCTCAGAGACCATAAGAGCTAGAGACACCAAATTTGGCATGTAGGTACATCTATATCTCCCATTGATCAAGTTTGTTTTAGATTTTTGCCACGCCCCTTCTCCGTCTCCGGAAATTGAAATACAAAATTTCGTTGTTGAATTACCGGATCACCTTTAATGCTAGCGCCTTGATCTTTTGTACATATAATAAACACTATAGTGCAAACCTGTCCTGCAAATTTCATTCAAATCGGATGATAAGAGCGGAAGTTAATCAACTAACAATGTTACGGGCAAAAGGAAGAAGAAGACACGCTAGCGACCTCTATGTCTTCGTAGTGGCGCCATCTATTGAATGGTACGCAACATTAAAGAACAATCTATAGTGAACGCGTTTCACTCAAAAAGTACTGGGTCTCCTACTGTCGAGCTTGCTCCACTGTAGCTTACTGCATTTTTTTATATTGTGTTTGTATTTTTTATAGTTAGACTACTTTTGGCTATTGTGGCCTAAATTTGAATAATTTATGTAAATATTTTAAAACTGTAGTAAGTACTAGGTCACTTAAAAAGTTTGGCAAGCGGAAATGAAACAAAATGAATGAATGGGTAAAACTACATTTATTGTTTAGTATAATCTCCTCTGAGCTCAAAAAATTGTTTTCAGCGATTTTCCATCCCGTTTACCCCCCCACTGAAGTGTTCTTTTGAAAGGCCTTTGAAGTACTCATTTACTGCAAGTATCATTTCGCCATTTAAAGTTACCGGTTCCCAAGTAGAAATTTTTTGAGTTGTGGGATCAAATAGAAATCAAAGGGTGGCAAATCTGTTAAATAGGGTGGATGTGCCAACAATTCATAATGTAAGTCACGGAATTTTTCTATCGCCAAAGCACCTTTGTGGCCGAAGCATTTTCTAAATGATATTGGTTTTTTTCTTAGCTAAACCAGGTCTTTTTTCACAAATCATCGCAACCAGTTGGTCCAAAACACTGCAGAAGTATTTCCCTGTTATTGTTTTTCCACTTAATGATATTGGTTTTTTTCTTAGCTAAACCAAGTAGTCAATCAATAACATTCCTTTCTCATCAAAGAAAATTGAAGACATAACCTTTTTCGATGATTTTGACCACGTTGGTTGCTTCGGAGCCGAAACACCGCCTTTAGTCCACTCTGCAGTTTGTTGTCGGAGTGCTGGATCATAGTGGTAAGTCCTGCTATAACCGTATCATGTACAGCATCAATCATTTCTTGATCAGCTGCAGTTTTTGGCCGTCCAGAAGGTGGATCATCATTGGCAATCGTACGACCACGTTTAAGCTCTAAGGTCTATCTATGAAGGCGCAAACGAAGGAGCAGAGTCCTAAAACTATTTTACCAAATTGGTTTGCATTTCGCTTGCTGATAGGCTATCCAAAAAAATAATTTTATCACAGCACGAATTTCAGATTTCTACTTGGTTGACACAATACCAAAACCTGTGCTCTTTGAACAGCTGTTGAAAAAAAAAGATTTTTGACAGATCGACTTGAAAGCTATGGCATATTTACCGTAAGAATGGAGCTTTCAAATGATATACAGATTTTGGTTCTAAAAGTGCTAGAAACCCGTCGCTTGCAAAACTTTTCAAGTGACCTAGTATATTAAGTTGGTCAAAAAAAAATGCGAAAGAGGCAGATCCCATAAAGTATATATATTCTTAATCAGCACCAACAGCCGAGTCGATAGTCCCTTTTTTAAACACCTAGATCTCAGAGACAATAAGAGCTAGTTTAGTTCGGAATTTTGCAATGCCTCCTTCCGCTCTCGCAAATTTAAAAAACAGATTTCAAAGTAGAATACAAGCGCCTTGAGTTTTGGTTCATACGATAACTATATCATATCTGTAATTTTCGTCAGACAATAATCTCGATAGTTATTCAACAAATTATTTTCCCATCATCGGCCAAAAAAAAGAGACGCAAGCGCTATAATGTAAAAAAGGTTGCAGAGTGTTTGCTTTTCTCCACGGTTTGTTTTTGACTACTGGGATAAAATTAAAAGGTGAATTTTATCAAAGTCCTCCTTCGGAATGTCCCTCAGAGCCTTCTGCGATTTAGATTTTTTCACCTCAATCGAGTCAAAATGGTGTGCCCGGAGCGGAGCTCGTTAAATAGCTAAAAGTCACACGAAGCCAAGTCAGGTTAATAAACAGGTTGTGGAATGATATTAGTTGAAATTTTTAAATGGTTACGAAAAACGAATAAAATATTGATATTGGACTCTTCTTAAGCACAATTCGTCCCTCAAAGTCGCCTGCATTGATCCAAGAGATATGCCCAAACTATCAGAAATGTCTCTAATAGTCAATCAACTATTTCAAAGCCCAATTTCTTTGAATTGCTTGACGTGATGTTCTTCAATTGATGTTTTTGGACGATTTGACACCACATTCTTTTCAACAGTCGCGGCCGGCCTTAAACTCATTATTCCATTTGGAAACAATCTGATCACCAAAGTCTATTTGCAGCATTCTCAATGTTATCAACGCAGCCGAAATTCCATTCCGCAATCAATAATGCAACTTCTTCGCTCAATAATTTCTGAAATATTACAAAATGAAGCGTATTTCAAAATACAATTAATACAGAGGACACTAATAGTACTACAAACCAAGTTACAGAAAAAAATTAAAGCCCATTGGACAATCCCTGGTATCCTAAATTAAAAATTCACCTTTCAATTTGATCGCAGTAGCAACTACTTGCTTTTCCACTGTCGAGCTTGCTCCACTGAAGCTTCATTGATTTTTTTATTGACTCTCATTCAAATATACACAAAATAGTATAAGTGTATAAGAGCTAAACATGCTCTAAACTTTGTGTGTTGACCGAGGCATATATAAATTTTTGTTCTGCTTTTTGATTGCCATAAATATTGGCATGCTGTTCATCTTAAGCAATTTGATTCTTATTTTGAAGTTTATATTTACACTTTTATGAATATTTTTTTTTTGGTTTTTTAATGTTTGTTAGACAAGCTACAATGTAAGAAGACCAATCGCTTAAGTTATATTTAGACCCAGTACTTTAAAAAAGTACAAATGGGTTTAATACGTTTGTTCAAATGTGCGTAACAGGCAGAAGAATGGGTTGCAGACCCCATAAAGGATATACATTCTTGATCGGCGTCAACAGCCGAGTCGATACAGCCATGTCCGTCTGTATGTTCGTCTGTCCGATTTTTGAGTTCCTAGATCTCAGAGACTATAAGAGCTAGAGACACCAAATTTGGCATGTAGGCTTATCTATATCTTGCATTGATTAAGTTTGTTTTAGATATTTGCCACGCCCCCCTCCGCCCATAGAAATTGAAAAACAAAATTTTAAAGACGAATTACAAGAGAACCTTTAAAACCTTGATTTTTGGTATGTATATAATACACAGTATAGTCCAAATGTGTCCTGAAAATTTCATTTCAATCGGATGATAAACGCGAAAGCTATTCAACTAACAATGTTACGGGCAAATGGAAAAAGAAGAGACGCCAGCCATCTCTATGTTTGTCAACTGAAATCTTCGCAGTGGCGCCATCTATTGAATAATACGCAACATTGAAGAACAATCTATAGTGAACGCTTTGCACTCAAAAAGTACTAGGGTCCTACAGTCGAGCTTGCTCAGATTTGGTAAGGATGTATGAAACTGTATCAAACACACAATCTGTGAGTTTGGTTGAGATATATTGAGAAACAAAAAATTTTTTCATACCAAATGTTGATTCCGAACCGATCGTTCCTATAGCAGCTATATGATATAGTGATCCAATCCGGCCGGTTCCAACATATGTACTGCGTGCAGTAAAAAGACGGACCTGTACCAAGTTTCATCAAGATAGATTCAAAACTGAGACAAGTTTGCATAAAAACAGACAGACGGACAGACAGACGGACAGACAGACGGACAGACGTACATGGCTATATCGACTCAGCTCGTCTTCCTGATAAAGAATATATATACTTTATGAGTCTGAAAAGTCTCCTTAAACTTCGTGACAAAATTATAATACCCTCTGCAAGGGTATAAAAATAGAACACGTGGAGTTAATCATTGAAATCTTGAAAAGGGATATTTATTTAGTGGCCATCAAAATAAGTACTTAGGGCTTAAAGATTTTAGCGTTATAATCAGGGATTTAAACCGAAACAAGTAAAGGTTTTAGTTACAGTTTCGGTAATGGTCGGGTTTCGGTACCTAAAACTTTGTTATATCGGTTTTGTAACGGTTACCTGTTTTTCCTAAGTTTCTCCATCGATAAACTTCTAAAATTTGGGTTTCCAAAAAAAAAAAAAAATAACATGAAATTTGTCTAAAAGTCAACAACATTTTTTGAGACCCTGTACTTAAAGAAAGTACTAAAGTATCTATTAAGTTTTTCCAAAAAAATGTGCGTAATACCAGAAGGAGGCGTTACGCAAACCCTATGAAGTATACACATATATTCTTGATCGGCATCCACAGCTGAGTCGATATAGTCATGTTACCTATATCTTAGAGACTATAAGAGCTAGAGACACCAAACTTGGTATGTAAGTTTATCTATATACCGCCCAGATCAAGTTTGTTTTATAATTTTGCCACGCCCCCTTTCGCCCCCACAATTTGAAAACAAATTTAAAACTCGATTTACAAGAGCCCGTTTAATGCTGGCGCTATGACTTTCAACACAAATGATATACACTCTAGTTCGATTCGTCCTGAAAATTTAATCTTGATATGAACTAGATGTATTGAGTGTTAGTACGTACGATATTTACTGTAGTCTGAATCTGTCCTGAAAATTTCATTTCAATCGAACTCGGATCAGATAAACTTGGAAGTCATTCAACAACAATACACAGCGTCGGGCAAAAGGAAGAACAAGAGACGCTAGCGTTACGTACAAAGCTTGTGGTGTCTTTGTCTTTCACCACTTTTTTTTCTACCACTATTCGCTTTTCCCCACTTTTTGCTCTTACGCAAAAGTACAAGGTCTCCACTGTCGAGCTTGCTCCACTGTAGCTGGCTACTAGCCTTGTTTTGTTTAATTTACTTGATAGCGGTTGTGCGGTTTCTTTTTGTTTTGTTTACGAAAGACGCGCAATCAGCAAGCTAGGAAGACAACTTGTTGACTGCGAAAGCAAATCAGAATAAATGAAGAAAATTTAATCAATCGACCGCTGAATTACAGTTGGAGTTAAATTTATGGGCTACCTACCATTGACTTGCCGTTGCCTTCCCTAGTATTCCCAGATAACTGGGAATACAGCATCAAATCTGCAAGCGTTGCATGTACGTCTTCCCATGCAACCACACTCACAGCTGCCCCAATCTACATGCTGTCGCCGTTTTTGCTGTTATTGTTTTATTTTATTATTGCTTTACTTAACTGGGCTTATCACTCGAAAGACGGGTTTACCTGACTGACGGCCACTCAGATGTTGAGTTCTGAAGACCCACTTTGCTGTTCCCGTTCTCGTTACTGCCACGCATGCGCTGAGGCGTGAAATTAGAGCTTGAGCTCTTCTTTTGCATTCGCATTCATTGTTTCTTATTATTTATTTTTTCTTTTGCTACACAGAGCGAAAAAATTTCGTATTTAAAACCCTACAATTCAAACTTGATATCTTAAGTTATTTTTATTGAAGTTACTTGAAGTTTACTTGATTTAAGGTTATTTGTACTTTTTTTTTTTTTAATTTTTTTGGTTTATGAGTAATTTGTACTTAAATCAAGATTTTAAGAATTCGAAATACTTAATTGGAGTTCATTCAAACTTAATTTTAGCACAGGTTTTCTCCCTCTGTGTTCTCCTATGCTGCACACAGTAGAAGCCGAAAAGGGACAATATTTGTAAACTAGTGTTATTGTATTAAAATGCAGTAAGGTACAGTGGAGCAACCTCGACAGTAGGAGACCCTGTACCTATTGGAAAATGATGAAATTGATGAAAGTCACTAATTAAAAATTTTTCAGTGCAACACCTTCACAAAAGGTTGTTCTTCAATGTTTTGTACCAGGAATTTCAATAGATGACGCCGCTACAAAGATATCAGTTGATAAACACAGAGGTTGCTAGCGTCTCTTCTTCTTTCTTTTGCCCGTAACGTTGCTAGTTGAATAACTTCCGCGTTTATCATTCGATTTGACTGAAATTTTCAGGAAATCTCAGAGATTTTGCCACAAAGCTGCTTTTCAAACCTCTCAAACTAAACCGTAGGTGACACAGTAGACTCTGAGATTTCATTTTTCGGACATATTTTCGGAGTAACATAACTCGGCAGCCATGAACTTAATTTCAATTTTCGAAAAATTCGAAATTAGCGGAATAATTTAAACAATTAATAATTTTATTAAAAATGTCCATTGTGTCTTTTTAATAATTTAAAAACATAAGTTAATTTTGTTCAATAAACTCAGAGTTTTATAAAAATCGTTCTACAATTGTTTCGAGAAATGAGATTTGATTTTTGTGTCACCTAAAATCAGCTTGATGATTTTTTTGGTTGAGTTTTGGGCGAATTGCTTTTCTGTGACACCCCTGAATATGTGAGTTTTTTTGAGATATCTCAAAAAACAAAATAAATTCTCATACTAAGCAATTTTGGCATTTGACACCCCATTTTAAGCTATCTTGATCAAACTTGGTACAGGTCCGTCTTTTTACTGCACGCAGTACGTATGTCGGAACCGGCCGGATCGGATCACTATATCATATAGCTGTCATAGGAACGATCGGTTCGAAATCAATATTTAGTATGAAAAACTTTTTTGTTTCTTAAAATAACATAACTTAACTCACAGATTGTGTGTTTGGTATATCTGCAAGGGTATTTAAACTTTGGCTCGCCAAAGTTAGCTTGCGCTATATATTTAAGTTAATAATTGAATAATTGAATTTACATTTCTCGCATTTGTATTACAAATGACATAAGGTCCGGCTATAGCTATGAGAAGTGTTCCCTATTTTCACTCCACATTTCTCCCCGAGATGTCAGCGAGCGCAACAAGCCGGGGGTTGGCGGGCGAAGCGAGCATTAGAGGGCTTGCCCCCTGCTTATACACAAAGTAATATTATTTAAAGTCCGATTTCAGGGAAAAATTGAATTAACATTTACTGTATTCTTATTAGAAATGACATAAGGTTTGGGTATAGCTGTGAGAAGTCTTCCCAATTTTCACTCCACATTTCTCCCCGAGATTTCAGCGAGCGTAGCGAGCCGGGGGTTGGCGAGCGAAGCGAGCAGGGGGAAATTCCCCTAGTATGGTATATAGGAAGAAAATTTCGGGGAGAAATATGGAGTGAAAAAACATCTCACAGCTATAACCAGACCTTATGTCATTTCTTATAAGAAAGCGGGAAATGTAAATTCAATTTTTTCCTGCAATTGGACTTGATATAGTCATCCGATCTTGACTAAATTTTCACAGAATGTAACAATTAATAAGAAATACATAATCTGTGAGTTTGGTTGAGATATCTCAAAAAACAACAATGCTCTTCATACAAAATATTAATTTGCATCTGATTGTTCTTATGGCAGCTATAGGATATAGTCATCCGATCTATTCCTAATTTTCACGGAATGCAACAATGAGTCAGCTCGATATCATAAGCCGATTGGGCTGTAGCGTGATATATCAGTCAGTCAGGATAAAGAGTTTTATATATATAGATTGTATACGATAATTGAATACGATTGTCCTATACACTTCATACATATACTTTCAATTATAATTAAAAAAAATTTTCATTAGCATTACTTTTTTCAATGCTAGTAAACATTTTTTCAACTAGCACTACTTTAATCAATGCTAGTGAAATGAAATTTCATTAGTATTCCTTTTTTAATGCTAGTGAAAAAAAATAATATTTTCAATGCTAGCGAAAATTGATTTTCATTAGTAGTACTTTTTTTAATGTCACAGAAGTGACAAATTCATAAAAAAAAAGTAGTTAATGGGGAACGTCTCTGCCGAAAACAAACAAGCTTAATTAAAATATTGTTTATATACGAGGGGGGCTGTTAAGTAAACGACCTTACCAAGAGAACACATTTTTCACCACCTATAAATATTTTATTCGAATAGTATTTTTTTTTTACCCGATTACTGTAAAAGTTCCAGGCGGTTTTATCAGTACTGGTAATTTTGGCAGGACTTTTAGCGAGTTGATTTTTGCATTTTCGTCAAAATGAGTAAAATCGAATTTCGAGTTGTCATAGGAAAACTTTTTTTAAAAAAGAAATCCAACGCAAATATTAAAAAAAATGCAGTAAGCTACAGTGGAGCAAGCTCGACAGTAGGAGACCCAGTACTTTTTGAGTGCAAAGCGTTCACTAAAGATAGTTCTTCAATGTTGCGTACCATCAATAGATGGCGCCACTTGATAAACATAGAGGCCGCTAGCGTCTCTTCTTCTTCCTTTTGCCTGTAACATTGTTAGTTGAATTACTTCCGCGTTTACCAACCGATTGGAATGAAATTCTTAGGACAGGTTTGGACTATAGCGAGTATTATATATGCCAAAAATCAAGGCGCTAGTCTTAAAGGTTCTCTTGTTATTCGTCTTTAAAATTTTGTTTTTCAATTTCTAGGGGCGGAGGGGGGCGTGGCAAATATCTAAAACAAACTTGATCAATGCAAGATATAGATAAACCTTCATGCCAAATTTGGTGTCTGTAGCTCTTATAGTCTCTGAGATCTAGGAACTCAAAAATCGGACAGACGGACAGACGGACAGACAGACAGACGGACATGGCTATATCGACTCGGCTGTTGATGCTGATCAAGAATATATATACTTTATGGGGTCTGCCACGCCTCCTTCTGCCTGTTACGCACTTTTTTTTTGCACAAACGTAATAGACCCATTTGTACTTTTTCAAAGTACTGGGTCTAATGATTTAACCGAAGTTAAGGGGCACTCAGCTCATCGTTTTCACCTATTAAATATTGGACTGCCGAATTCAGGCGCGGCCGGACAAGTATTTTTGACGAGGATCATCCGTGACGTCTCAGAGTGGTGATAACTCCAAAAATGGTGGATTAAGTCCACGGAATATAATTGGAAGATTACCGAATCGATCTTCTAGAGAATGGTAATACCCTGAACATTTCTCGTGAACGTTTTACACAATTTCTTAAAGACGAAAAAGCTTTCGTCAAAGTGGCAACTGCTTGGACATTGCGAAGGACAGTTTGGCATTGTTACCGCAAATAAGGACGAATTTGTGACCGTAGGCGAAACTTGGATACATCACCATACACGAAAGTCTGGTCTTCAAGAACGTGTTATCGTTGTATTCAAATTTTTTTTGAGATATTCAGTGCATAAATGTTTTTGACTTTATACTTAAAAATTTTAGAATTTGATATATAAAGAGATTATAAAATTTGCATCAAGTAAAAAGGTAAGCAAGAAAAATGTATAACATGGAACCAAGGTTTGAACCTTGGGTTCAGAGGCTCCTTAAACCGGTCCGCGGTTTATGGCTCGAACCACCGAACCGAACCTCCCCAAACATTTTTGAGGTTTGCAGCCTTAATTCTAACCTTTTGGGTCGATTTGATTCGGAACTGAAAAAAAAAAGACTGTATATGGCGCGGAAAAAAGCTCTACTTCACCAAGACAACACTCCCGCTCACAAGAGCGTTGAAATTATGTGAATTAAACTACGAAATTCTCCCCCATCCCCCCTATTCACCAGATTTGGCACCACGTGACTATTACCTGTTTCCAAACTTAAAAAAATGGCTTGGGGGAAAAAAATGTCGATCGAATGAGCAAGTAATCTGTGAAACCAACGCCTATTTTGAGGACCTGGAACAATCCTATTTTATGGTAGGTATAAAGAGATTGGAGGATCGCTGGACTAAATGTATTCGCTTAAAAGGAGATTATGTTGAAAAATAAAAAAAAAATGTTTTTAAAAAGATGTTTTCTTTGGTAGGCCGACTATTTATCAGCCCACCCTCGTATGTATTCCATGTTTATTTTTGATGAAATTTTCTCCAGATTTGTGGGAGTAATAAGTGGCTCATTTAAAATTTGAAACTGACGATCGGTCCGACCCCTTTTAATCATCATACTTGCTTAATCTCAAGTCATTAGCTTTAAAATTACTTTTGTTATATCGTTTTTTTTTCGATTTGTGGGCGAAGGGGACGTGGCGCTCAAAATTTGAAATAAACTTCTTCTGCGTGCAAATATGAGAAGTATTGCTACCGAATTAAGTATCCCTAGGTCTTACTATCTCTGAGATACTTTTGTTTACACTGACAGATGGATACGGCTATATCGATTTGGATTCTGATGCTCATCGAGAATAAATATACTTTATGGGGTTTACCACGCCTCCTTCTGCCTGTTAAATACTTTTTATATGCTTGCAGAAGGTATTAATTTGTCACGATGTTTGTAACGCATTGAAGGATGCGTGTCAGACCCCATAAAGTATATATATTCTTGATCAGAGTCGATACAGCCATGTCCGTTTGTCTGCCTGTCTGTCTCTCTGTTTATATTCAAACTAGTCTTTCAGTTTTGAAGCTATCTCGATGAAATTTGGTACAGATCTGTCTTTTTGCTGCACGCAGTACATATGGCGGAACCGTCTGGATCGGATAACTATATCATATAGCTGCCATAGGAACGATAGGTTCAAAGTCAACATTTAATATGAAAAACTTTTTTGTTTCTTAAGACATTTTAACCAAACTTTTGTGTTTGGTAGAGTTTCCAATAGCCTGACAAAATTTGGTGCAAATCGGACTTCTATATCATACAGCTGTCATGGGAACGATCGGTTTGAAATCAACATCTAAAAAATGTTGTTAAAAATCTGACGGCTTATGCAAATCTCTGCAAGGGTATTCAAACTTTGGCTCGCCAAAGTTAGCTATCGCTATATTTATTTTGTGAAAAAGCTCAGTATACGCCCACAGGGTATAAAAAACAGAAAGAGAAAAGAAACGCGTGTTACAAAACACGAGATCAATTGTGTACTTAAAATTTGTCTTATATGTATATACTTTTTTGATACTATATTTGAATTCACTCTTCCTAGTGAATCCTTCTGCTATTTATTTGCAGACGGTAAAAACAGCTCTTGACGATAACCGTGACCCGATAAAATTGCCAACAAGTACAAAAGTCACAACAACAACAGCAACAATAAACAATACTTTGCTACCTTTAATGGCGAATTTCGTAAGTGCCGCAACTGAAGAAGCCGCAATAATTGCGAAGAGCCAAATTCACAAACAAAAACATGCAAGGCTGCTGACTGTCGGTAAAGCTATATTTAAAGATACCCTACAGTCAGGTATGGTATATTCTAAAACAAAATTGTACTTAAAATAACATTTTTTTTAAACGTTTAGGTTTTCCTAGAATTTGATGAACCCATATCTACTTTGAACTATTAACTAGGGTATATAAAATCAAAATGAGACGGCAATTGTGTAAAGCTGTGTTATGTATGTAGGAGTTGAGTTCGAGTTTGAGTTTGGTCTACGTCGACAATGGCTTGCACTTTTGCATTAATATATTCGGGACAAAGACTTTTCAAACACACATAAAAAAGTTAATGAATCTCTTAATTTAGCTGCAAATCAAATGGGGCTCTTACTTGAACACAGACAGAGACTTGGCCAGACAGAAAGTGAAAGCCCATTCAACCAACTCAATGTGTGTGCAAATCTTATGAACAGTAATGCGAACGCTCCTTTTGTTTACATTTTTCGTGCGTTTCACACGCAAGTTTATTACCATTTCAACTTTGACTGGTGCTTACCATAGCGAAAAAATAGTCAAAATCAACAGACAGAGAAACAAAATGTAAACTTGAATTCAAATCAGTAAAAAAGATTAAAATATAGCGCAAGCTAACTTTGGCGCGCCAAAGTTTGGATACCCTTGCAGTGCCCGGTGTAAGCCGTCAGATTTTTTACAAAATTTGTTAAATGTTGAGCTCGAACCGATTGTTCCTATGACAGCTATATGCTATAGTAGTCCGATTTATACCAAATTTCGTCAGCCTGTTTAAAACTTTAAAAAAACACACAATGTGTATGTTTGGTTGAGACATCTTGAGAAACCAAAAAGTTTTTCATACTAATTGTTGATTTCGAACCGAGCATTCCTATGGCAGCTATATGATATATGTAGTTGTTCGATTAGATCCAAATTTGGTAAGTAATTAAAATGTATCAAACACACAATCTGTGAGTTTGGTTGAGATATCTTGAGAACCAAAAAAGTTTTTCATGTTAAATGTTGATTTCGAACCGATCCACAGTTGTCGATTTGGCGATATTAGCTGCATTTAATCCAAAATTCAAAGTGGAGCTAGCCGCCAAATTCTTTTTATCTTTATAACTGACATCCCACTGATGTGAAAAGCACTCATCGTTTGGGATTTCTATCGATAGTTGATCAGCTGTGAGCTTTCAAAGTCAACATTTGTTTCTGCTCAAGTTGCAGAAAAGTTTCCCGCCGTTTTGCACGTCAACAAGATTTTCGTCAGAAAAATTGTAAAAATTAGTTCTAATTCAAGTTTGTATGTATTATGTAAATAATATTTGTTTGTGACCTGTGCCTATCTCATTGAGTCATACTTTGATGTAGAACTTAGCCTTAAAACTAACCTTTTCATAATAGCAAAC
Source organism: Drosophila neotestacea (assembly GCA_035044365.1). Classification (NCBI taxonomy): domain Eukaryota; kingdom Metazoa; phylum Arthropoda; class Insecta; order Diptera; family Drosophilidae; genus Drosophila; species Drosophila neotestacea. The sequence goes on from JAWNMD010000861.1 coordinate 227,121, forward strand.
ACCTGACTTCAATGGAATGTCACTAAAGGGATTCAAATAGATTCAAGCTAATTCCAATTTTATAAATATAATATAATAATATTTTTGCAACTTTTCATGAAAATTAACTTTTTAGGTCCAAAGTGGTAAAAAGAGACCTTTTTTTTATATGTCGCTATGAGAAAGTGTCTTTCATGAAATTTTCTTCTATAGAAAACTACGTATTTGCTAAGGTTATTGATAAAAATATACTTAGTTAACAACAATTCCTTGATATCGGCAAACGATTGAAAAATTTCACTTCGTCGTTAGTCAAAACATTGGGAAAAAGCCACAGAATCCTTACAAAATTAGAGGAATTTAACCAGGAATGGTTAGATGGGCCCCTTATATTAATTGATAATATATCTAATGCTCGACGACCTGATAAGATGATTAATAACTGCACAGAAAGAGTTAAAAGAAAAAAATGTCTGATGTTTTTGAACAGTCACAATGTGAAGAGCTCTTAATAGATAAAGAAGTCTGTAAGCTTCTTGAAAATTAAAAATAAATTTTTCAGAGAACAAAAAAAAAATTGAAAATTTTTTTTTTAACTTTAAATATTTTTTTATATTTAACAGAGTTTTCTCTTTTAAAATAAATTTAAAAAATTAACTTTTTTTTATTTTATTGTGTAGAAACATTTTTAGACCCAGTACTTTAAAAAAGTACAAATGGGTCTATTAAGTTTGTGCAAATGTGCGTAACAGGCAGAAGGAGGCGTGGCAGACCCCATAAAGTATATATATTCTTGATCAGCATCAACAGCCGAGTCGATATAGCCATGTCCGTCTGTCTGTCCCTTTTTTGAACACCTATATCTCAGAGACTATAAGAGCTAGAGCCACCAAATTTGGCATGAAGGTTCATCTGTATATCGCATTGATGAAGTTTGTTTTAGAATTTTGCCACGCCCCCCTCCGCCCCTGTAAATTTGAAGCAAAATTTCAAAGTCGAATAACGAAAGCACCTTTAATGCTAGCGATATGATTTTTTTCACACATGATAAACTTTATAGTCCAATTCTGTCCTGAAAGTTTTATCCGGATCGGATAATAAATGGATAGTATACGGCTGATCGAAATTTCGAAAATATGAACACCTAGATCTCAGAGACTATAACAGCTAGAGACATCAAATTTGGTATCTAGGTTCATATATATCTCCCATTGATCAAGTTTGTTTTAGATTTTTTCCACGCCCCCCTCCGCCCCCGGAAATTGAAATACAAAATTTCGAAGTCGAACTGAAGGAGCCCCTTTAATGTTAGCGACTTCATTATTGGTATATATAATATACACTATGGTCCAAACCTGTCCAGAAAATTTCATTCCAATCGGATGATAAACACGGAAGTTATTCAACTAACAATGTTAAAGGCAAAAGGAAGAAGAAGAGACGTTAGCGACCTCTGTGTTTATTAACTTCGTAGTGGCGCCATCTATTGTTTGGTACGCATTATTGAAGAACAATCAATAGTGAACGGTTTGCACTCAAAAAGTACTGGGTCTCCTACTGTCGAGCTTGCTCCACTGTAGCTTACTGTATTTTTTTTATATGAGTAAATATGAGATTAAATATACGGTGAATAACATTAAAGTTATTAATTAAAAACAGCTAAGTTCGCCAAATCGACCACTGTGCGATCGTTCCTGTGGCAGCTTTATGATATAGTTGTCCGATTTGAGCCAATTTTATAAGGACGTGTAGAGCAGTATTTAAAACACAATCTGTTAAATTAGTTGCGTTATCTTGAGAAATAAAAAAGTTTTTTTGTATACTAATTGTTGATTTCGAACCGATCGTTCCCATGGCAGCTATGTGATATAGTTATCCGATCCGGCCGCTTCCGACATATGTACTGTGGGGTACTTGTGGGATCTGTGAGGCCTCCTTCAATGCGTTACACATTTCGTGACAAAATTATAATACCGTCTGCAAGGGTATAAAATACAGTAAGCTACAGTGAAGCAAGTTCGTCAGTAGAAGACCCTGTACTTATGGGAAAGAGCCAAAAGTGGTGAAAGCGAAGAGTGGTGACAAGCAAATAATAGTTGTAAACTTGTATTGTAGTCTCATCTATATCTGGCCCAGATCAAGTTTGTTCTATAATTTTGCCACGCCTACTTCCGCCCCCGTAAGCCGAAAAAGAGAATTTCAAAGTCTAAACAAAAGCACCTTTAAGGGTAACGCATGTATTTTTGGTACATGTAATATACATATATGCGAACCTGTCCTGAAAATTTCATTCCAATCGGATTATAAACGAGGAATTATTCAATTAACAAAGGTTTGTGCAAAAGGAAGAAGAAGAGACTCTAGCGACCTCTTTTTATATTAACTGATAGCTTCGTGGTACGCAACATTGAAGAACAATCTGTAGTTAATACTTTGCACTCAAATAGTACAGGGTCTCCTACTGTCGAGCTTGCTCCACTGTAGCTTACTGCATTTTATAGACCCAGTATAGCCATAGCCGATATAGCCATGTCCGTCTGTCTGTCCCTTTTTTGAGCACCTATTTTTCAGAGACTATAAGAGCTAGAGACACCAAATTTGGCATGTAGGTTCGTCTATATCTTGCATTGATCAAGTTTGTTTTAGAGGCCCCCCTCCGCTCCCGTAAATTGATATAAAAACTTTCGAAGTCAAACTAAGGGAGCCCCTTTAATGTTAGCGCCTTGATTATTGGTACATATAATATACACTATGGTTTAAGCCTGTGCAGAAAATTTCATTCCGATCGGATGATAAACACGGAAGTTATTCAACTAACAATGTTATGGGCAAAAGGAAGAAGAAGAGACGCTACCGACCTCTGTGTTTATTAACTTAACTTCGGCTCCATCTACTATATGGTACGCTACATTGAAGAACAATCTATAGTGAACTCTTTGCACTCAAAAAGTACTGGGTCTCCTACTGTCGATCTTGCTCCACTTTAGCTTACTGCATTTTTGTTTAATCACGTATATCTCGTTGAGCAAAAGAGCTAGAGACATGGTATGTAGATTCATCTATATGTATCTTGCCTAGATCAAGTTTGCTTTGGAATTTTACCATGCCAAGGTCCTTGCTTTTCACCACTATTTGCCTAATCCCACTGTTTGCCTTTTACCAATAATTGATTTTAAACACTGTTTGGTCTTTTCCAACATTTTTCAACTTTGACGATGGAACAATGGAATGTTTTGGAAAGACCGTTTAATTGTGAGTAAAACCCATGTTTAATTTAAAAAATCGGATAGAAATTGACGAAGATATTAACTTTTTTGTGTTACAAATTTTGTACAAAAAAAATACAAAAATTCAATACACCAATCGAAAGGTCTATTCTTCTTTTTTTAAATCAGCTAAGAAATTTAAAATCGGTGAATTATTCACTAAGTTACAAGCCGTTAAGTACTTATACTTAGCAAAACCCGGCTTTATAACGGTAAGTCTAGATATTGGGGATGTCCCCAAATTCAAAGCTTGCAGTTTTGCTACACGCAGTAAGCTCCACCACAAAATCACTATCTCTTTCCAGGTATATTAACCCTCTAAGACCCAATTGAAGAAATATTAAAAGAAACTAAGTTGAATAATTTTTTTTTGGGTAAATTGTAGCTTTTAAGTTAAAAAATGACCTCAAGAAGAGTGTACTAGTTGTAGTTTACCTGTAAAGCGATCAAAGGTAAATAAGTGCCTCAAGGCACTCTTGGGGCTTTAAGTCAATTTATATATATTTGAGTTTATTTTTATTTTTGATTATGATAATCAAAGAAACAATTTTTATTTGCTGTACAGCATAAGTGGAGATTACATTTTGTGCACATACATTGTGTTTGGGATTTCTTACAGTGCTTGCACCATCTTTTGCCACTATTTCGACTCATCCAAACAGGAAAATAGTAGATAAAACCGTATATCCGAAATTGGATGCTTTGATTTTTCACCAACTGTGAGCGATGGCTTTGAAGATTTCGGCGTGGATGGAGATTGCATTGTCCAACCTGGTTGTGCAGTTCGCTGTGATGATAGTGATGAAAATTTCCGATCATAATCACGGAATGGACCGCATTTATGCTTGCTTTGATATGTCACTAAATCAGCAGCAATTGATTCCCGAAACTCGGGAAGCTCCAACAATTTGTCTGTGCTCATGTTTTCTTTTTTGATGCGCCTGTATAAAACATAAGCATTTGACGCTGCCATATCAACCAAATGGTAAAAAATTCGTGTCATGGCGTCCCGTGTTTTTGCTCGAATATGATAACGACCCATAAGTCCATCCATGAGGTCTACACCGCCCATGTGGGCATTATATTCCCGAATAATTTGAGGACAATCAACCTCTATGTGTCTTTTTGATTTTCTGTCGTAACGAGCTATTTTTTCTATTCCTTCATTTGCATTTAATTTCAAAAATGGCTTAACACCCACATAAGTGGATAGCAAGGAAATTGTTTTATTGTCTTTCCATAATACATTTGTTATGTCGATGTTATATGACGAGCCGACATACTCAGTCGAAAAGACCCTCGGCTGTTTCCTGTTCGTAATGTCATTCGGTATCTTGCAATTTGGAACGCGATTAACACGCGCTGTTCCAAGGTTATATATCCCTTTAGCACGCAGATATACCATCAAAGGTAAAGACGTTTAAAAGTTGTCGAAATAAATTATGTGGTTTTTTAAACTTTGTACCGTTTTTGTCAGGCGTACAACAATGTTGGCCGCAGCTCCTAGATCTGGATGAGCAGGCAAGATCACGTTGTCAACTGCACCACTATAGATTTTAAACCGGTAAGCATAACCAAATGAATCGCATAACACAAACAGCTTAATACCCCACTTATGAGGCATATTGGGCATATACTGCCGAAAGTGGTGTCTCATTTTTGTGCTGCATATTTGTTCATCAACACAGAGTCGTGCTTGCTTTGGCACGGAATCAAATCTATGGTTAAGATGATCTAAAAACGTACGTGTGCGGTACAGTGAATCGTATCCTGGCTCACCCTTCTTGATTCGCTTACTCTCATCCCGCAGTGAGAAGTATTTTTTGATTTCTTCAAACTTGTTTCTCGACATGGAGTGTTTTACAGGTCCAAATGCATTTATACCACAGTAGCTTTTTATATTCGGGTACCGATAAATTGACATATAGATCAAAATTCCAATGTAGTGATGGATATCGTCAATGCAGAATTTGAACTGACTAGCGATGTTTTCCGTTAGTGCTGACCGAATGGTTTCTTCAACAATCATATTCATAATCTCTAAATCGAAGAAGTAACAGAAAATCTGCAACGGTGTTTCAAGTTCCTTTATACAACCTGGTAGTGAAGAATCTCCCCGAAAAGCTACGTCGTTGACATGCAACTGCATCGATTGCTGCCGCCATGTTATCTTAGTCGGTACCTTGTTTATTGATTCAACACCTATTCATAAATTAATAAGTTACTTGATTACCATTCTACAATTAAGTTTTCTTTCCGGCACAATTGAAACCACCAGAAGAAGGCTTAGATGTACACACTGAATATTCATTTAACGGCAGTGGTGAACGAGGTCTCTTTACAGGAATTTGAGTAATTTCCAGCTCCTGTACATTATTTTTGACATTATCAGCGGTATTGTCTATAAATGAAATAGTTTCGGCGTCCTCCAAGGCTGTGTTGAGTGCTTCTACCAAATCCAAGCTGCCTTCATCGTCATCACTAGAGTTACTCAAGAGTTCCTCGTCCGTATCAACTTCATTGAACAAACCCAGCAACGGTTCATCGGTCAACTCGGACAATTTAAAACGTCTACGCATTCGCTCTGCCATTTCGATTTTCTTTCAATATGTCTTCAAAGAAAAACCGTTTAATAAACAGAAACAAACACAAAAATTGCATGCAGTTTTAAAATAAGCGCTGCTAGTAAAAGGGTGCGTGGAGTCCCAAAAGTGCCTCAAGGCACTTATCACAATTTCACCGCTGAAACGCACTATATATATAAAATTGCATATATGCAACTTGATTTGGATTATTTAATATCTTACCTTCAATAACAATAATTTTTATTTGTCTGATTTTTTTTTATTTCACTTTTATGAATAAACAGAAACACAATACAAAACACCCCCAAATTTTTGAGCGCGAAAGCATGATGCATATGAAGAGCACAAAAAAGACCCGTTATAAAGCTTCGGAGAGCTTTCAAAGCTTCTACTCATAAAATCACATATTTTTTGTCAACTGACAACTATAATTCAAATGATTGAAAAGCTTCTCGCTTTTTAGATAATACAAGCTATATAGTAAGTGCCTTCAGGCACTTTTGGGTATTAGAGGGTTAACTTCATTCCAGTTTGTTACACAGTGTAATTTATAAATTACAATTTTTAGCTTTTTTTATAGTCTTCGGCAGAATTTTGATTTTTATAATAGATATATCCAAAGATTAAATATATCGACTTTAAAAAATGTTACTGGGTGTAGATTTTTTTTTTTTAATTTTTAAAGTCTGGTCGTTTCTTTTTTAACTTTTTCAAGAAATGCTCTTACATTTTGAATCACTTCTCGAGAACGTCAGAACTTATCTTAAAAAACTTTGAAGCCTTCGAAAAATAATGAGTATATCTACTAAGCATTAATACGTTGTTTTTAATTAAAATCAATAGTTTAACACATATATATTTTTAAATTAAAAATATTTTTTTTGTGGTTATTACTTTAACTTTAAAATATGTATATAAATATATCAATAAACGTTTATTTAAAACTAAACATTCTGTTGCTATTTTAAGATATAAATAATTCGATATACGAATCTGTTTGCTATTGTTAATAACATCAGATGACGTCTGCCTCCAGTAGATTTCGATCCGCCGATATTCAGATATCCAGATTCCTAATTCCTGTCCTTGTTGTATCCTGTCCTAAAAAGTCAGAGTCTGTAGTATAAGTATCGTTTGATGATGAAAATATTGCGTTTTGTTTTGGGAGTATTTTCACTGGAAGCTAAAAGCCATGACCAGATACTTTCGGATAAATACATTTAGCTTGGTTTCCGATACCAATTTTTTCAAGTGTTGAAAAGTAGCAGTTGGAATCATGCAGATCTGTTTTTTCCACTTAATAGGACTTGATATTTGAAAAGCTTTAAAAAGAAAAAATGTTAGTTATTATACTGTTGCAGATAAATTGTTTCCATTAAATGTGGTAATTACAATTTGTTATACAGACTAACTTTGCACATATATATGATGGAGCAGAGGTTGGAAAAGATCGAATTTTGCAACAATCGATGTTTTCTATTGTCGATGTTACCGATGTTTTGAAGCGAAAACATTGATAGTCGACGATACATCGAAATTTTTCAAATAAAATTTAAAACAAAATAAAAAGTCTTTATTCTTCAAGAATTTACAAGGGAGATCATTTTCGAGATCACAGTTTTGTTTCAAAAATAATTAGTATCAGGTTTTATTATTCAGTATTCAGGAGATCATAGTTTTGGTGTATAAATAATAACGCATTAACTATTTGCGATTTCAGAGCACATCGGCGATCTGACACGATTTGTCCGGCTTTGCTAAACATCCTTTCAGATGCACACGTTTGTTACAACTATAAGAAAATATATAACTTTAATTATTGTAAAATAATTAATATCAACCAACAGAGTAGTTTTGGCGCGCAGAAAAAATGTAACATACATACATTTATGTACTATCTAAACTTACCTTTCAAGTGTTTGTCAATTGTTACTTTGTCGCTTTCACCTCCACCACAATAATTAACCACACGTACTAAACAGATATTTTCAATTAAATTTATGCGATTAATAAAAAAGCGCGGTACTTACGCATTTGTCTGCTGCTTTTAGAGGTAAAAAATGTATAGCAAGATTCGATGTTGGGCATCGATGTATCGATATTAACATCGACTTCGAATATTAGACATCGATAATGAAATTTCTTTTGAACATCGATACATCGATATATTGTCAAACCTCTATGATGGAGCCCAAGCTTCATTCCAATCTTTGGGTGTAAAGCCAAGCGGAGCCAGAAAAGACGTTTTAGTCCATTCGCTGAAGCTAATCCTTGACTTGGAATGTGAAATAAAGACACCACATACATAGCAAAAGGAGTCTGGATTGGTTCTGCAGGAATACGAGCGCACAAAGTTACTCATTTTATATAGTAAAAATTCTGCGTCGGTAGCTCACGCAGCGACTACCAACTATTTAAGTTTTTATATTAACTATATCCTTTTCAATATGACAAATAAAGAGATATGTGTATTCTGCCTTCAGACTTTGTTCAAACATCACTGGATTATATTCATGTTCGTACTGGCAGCAAAAGTACCCATGCAATCAGCTGACTATGGATGCGGCAAACGCAATAGAAACACTTTTCGGATTTTTTGCGTGAACCCTTACGCAACCGAAAAATCCCAACTAGTGTAAATTCACTATAAGAGAGCTGCCACATATTCTGACTAGCTTGGGACTAATTTGTAAAAAGAGGTATCAAGTCATTCAACAAATACTGATTACCGCTGTCTGTACCGCAAAAATGTCGTCAAAATTGTTGACGGAAAGTGTGGCAACGCTGGCTGTTTTCGAAATATTGAAAGTGGCGCAATCATATATTTTTATGTTATTTTGTTTTATTTCTATTACTTATGTTTTTTAAAGTAAGAGGAAACCATAACCGCGAAGCGACAAAAGGTTAACGGTGGACATGGGCACGCTTTTTATGAAAATATGTGGGACGTACTGGATGATCTGAGTGGGGCCAGAAAAATATGCGTATTTATGCAGAAATGGTCAACACAATAAGAGAATATGGAGAGAATATATATGCGCGCATTGCCACAGTTTGTGGAGCAAATTCGCTTCAATAATTTCGTTTTTGCAATAAACTATATGACTGTTTGATTTATAGTAAACAAAAAACAGCTGACTACGTCAAGTTGGCGGCATTTTTATCGGCATTGTGTAAGCAGCTTTGCCGGTAAGATATCGCTTTTTGCTTAGCGGCGGCAGTGTAAGGACGCTATAAAAGGAAAAAAAACTACACCCAGGAAAATTTTTTAAAACCGATTTTCGGCATCAGGGGATCCCATGTGGGCCAATCCTGCGTTGCTGCGGACGTTACTTTTGTACGCAAATTTGATTTTTAATATTGACACAGCAGGCGTTCACATTGGTATATTTTGATGAATACTTTTAAACTTATACTTTTAAACCTATTTTAAAAAAAGAGGTTAACTGTTTTTGAAAAAAAATAAATATGCTTGCTTTAAATACCGTTGTGGACGTTACAAAAAATGGAACGATTTTGAGGCTCATTTACATTAGCACACATTTTACCGAAATTCGCATAATAAATAAAGAAAGTCCATTAACAACAAATGAAGTTGATGATAAGACCATATTAATTTTTCTTAAAAAATTACGTTAAGTCGTCCAGTTAAAAAAAAAACTTAATTTATGTTTGTTGCGGACGTTACGTTGCGGACGTTACATTTCTTCCACTAAGATTGAGATGTTATTGATCTGTATATAAAAAAATTTAGCTTAACTTTTTTGAAAATTAAAAAGCGAACTTATCAAGCTATAAGCGTTCTCTTTGCACATTGATGAGATTTTTGGTCATTCAACAACGATTTTGTGGAATAATACTTTTATTTCGTACTCCCCATTTCAAAAGTCGATTTTTTCCAAAATGGGCAAAAATACAGAAAAACTTAATTTGTTCATTATGTGTTAATTGCTTAAATAAATAAAATAAATGGGTTTCTGAAAAATTTTTTTTTTAAATATTTGAGTTTTTGACGAATTTTTCGTTTTTTGCGTGGTTTAACTTTTTCTGGATTAGCCCATATGTATCAGACAATGTGATTTTTGGGCAGGGGGAGTTTTGGCTGTTGGCTAGTTATTAGCCGCAAAACACAAATATAAAGCCCAGATATATAAAAACCAATAGAACTTGCTATTTAGCGGCCTATTGTTTACTATATCGCCTTGATCCAAATGTTCCCCGGGAATTACTTACATAGCTGCAAAGCAAAACAAACTATCCGATATATTAAAGTTTGATAAGCGTTATCACTGTTACGTTTATTTAAGTGTCGTTGTGTGCAAGTGTGTTTGTTGTCTTTTATTTAGTATTATTATTTTTTTCTTTATTAGTGTTCAAGCGCACCTGTCGCTACGGACGGCGGTCGGAAATGTCGTTAGTCGTTGTCGTGTGTGTCGCGCACACCTTTTGTACCATTCGGTCTTTAGGCCGAACTAAATGAACGCTAGATTCAGTACTATACCGAAAAGTGCAAAAAATTGGCAGCGAAATCGTATCGAAATTTTAACACTTTACCACTTTTTTTTTGCATTTGTGTTGTTGGTGTGTGTGTGTGTGTATGTGTGTTACGCTTATCACAGCCCAATAAACATACCAATGGCATTAAATTCTTAGAATGTTATCAGTATTAAACGAAAAGTTGAGCTAAATATAAAATAAAATTTGTAATTAAAATAAAATAATTAATTAAAAATTAAAAAAATGTATGTCAAAAATTTCAAGTTTTCTCCCACCACAGGATTACACAAAAAAAAACAACAACAAACAAACTAACCGATTCTTAACGAACACAGGTGAGAAATTTTCAGGCCTTTTCACCTAAAAAAGCCCGTTTCTGTATAAACAAAGATACCGATAAACACAACACCTGATGACAAGCAGTAATGTACTAAAAAGTACTAAAGTTTTGACCCCAGAATTAAGGTGAATAATAAATTTTGTAAAACACAAACTCAATGAAATACATATGTGAATGTTCTAAACATACAAGCGAAGTTCGTAACGCTTTAATAAAATTAGAAATTTACGAAGACCACATACAGCTGTACCTAATTTTGTTTTATAATATCTATATTTTGAAATTGTTCTTATGTATTTTCTCTATTTGTATTTATTTCCCTCTTATGGGCATTGTTATAACTATGTATGTACAGTGGCTGTACCTAATTTTGTTTTATTATATCTATATTTTGAAATTGTTCTTATGTATTTTCTCTATTTGTATTTATTTCCCTCTTATGGGCATTGTTATAACTATGTATGTACAGTGGCTCACAGCTTAAAGTATGCAGTGCAGATGCTAGATTTTAACACTTCATAGAATCCTGTTCACAAAGCTCCACACTTGTATTCTTTTCCATACGATTTGTATGCAATGAGTTTTGTAGCATGGAGCTTTTTGGTTAGGATAAATTAATATATGTGCATAAGTTCGTCATTCGTCAGCCGATTCTTATGAACGATGGCTTGTTTTGCTCGACAAAGTCCGAACTTTATGCCTAGCTCATAAAACTGGAGTTATTTTTGCGATTAATATATTTTTTATATATTGTATACCGTATTTTTGACACCAAAAATTTAATTTTTTAAACTTTTAAAGTCTCTACCATTTAAACGATCCAACTGATTTAGAACTTTTATATAGAATTTTTAGGAGATCTCATTACCTTAAATTGGAGACTACTCTTGTACAAATCAGCAACCGCGTTTACGATTTATGATTAAAAAGCTGAGTCACCTCATAAAAAATTTAAAAAAAATTCTATCTCGTAAACTAATTTGAGAAATTTTTTTTTAAATTTTATTTTTGTGTTTAGGATGCCAAAATCTATGGAATTAAATATTAAGATTTCTGAGGCAAAATGACTGTAGTCGATTAAAGTGCCTGCATAAAATAAGCTGTGACCTAAAAATTTCAGTATTTTGATATTTTGTTTGTTATTGTTAATGAATAGAAAATTTAGAAAACAAATGAAGTCACAATGTTAAAGTAAAAATTTTTTCCTTCAATTTGGTATTTTTTTGGTTTAGATACTATTACTTGTTTTGATTCTATGAAGTGTTAAAATCTAGCATCTACACTGCATACTTTAAGCTGTGAGCCACTGTATATAAGATAGCGCCGAATAGGCGTTAGGCACAGCTAAAAACAAACGTGCTCATATTGTCGGATGCAAAGAGAGATCCACTTGGAACGTGGGCTTTATTGGAATAGAATCGTGTAATGTGATGAGTAGAGAGTGAGTTGCACTTTTTATAGCTTTCCCGTGTGCGTGACTCGAAGATATCTATTATCTTTAAAATGATAAGCATTCTTGGGACTACTGGCTTATATCAGAGAAAAAATGCAGTAAGCTACAGTGGAGCTAGCTCGACAGTAGGAGACTCAGTACTTTTTGAGTGCAAAGCGTTTACTATAGATTGTTCTTCAATGTTGCGTACCATTCAATAGATGGCGCCACTACGAATATATACATAGAGGTCGCTAGCGTCTCTTCTTCTTCCTTTTGCCATTGTTAGTTGAATAACTTCCCTGTTTATCATCCGATTGGAATGAAATTTTCAGGACATGTTATAACTATAGTGTGTATTATACTAAAAATCAAGGCGCTAGTTTTAAAAGTTCTCTTGTAATTCGTCTTTAAAATTTTTTGTTTCAATTTCTAGGGTCGGAGGGGAGCGTGCCAAAAATCTAAAACAAAGATATAGATGAAACTTCATGCCAAATTTGGTGTCTCTAGCTCTTATAGTCTCTGAGATCTAGGAACTAAAAAATCGGATAGACGGACAGACAGACGGACATGGCTATATCGACTCGGCTGTTGATGCTGATCAAGAATATATAGACTTTATGGGGTCTGCCACGCCTCCTTCAACAAAATTTATATCGATTTATAACTATACATTTCTGTGGCAAGTGAACTTTTGCAATTAAAAAAGCTGCTGGCAACTTCCAGTCTGAATGTGATCTCAGCAAGCAAAACAGATGGCCATCCACACCAAGATTTTTAAAATTTGCGCAATCTCGGTCGAAATACTTTATGTATACCCTGCAAGTAGACTATTTAATAAAAATAATTTATTCTCTTCTGAAAACATTTTCCTGCCCTTCTCGATAAGTTTTTACTTAATGCATGGGCCTTTTTTAGGCATTTTATTTATAGACGAATACGAAATGTGACGCATTTCGCTTTATTTGCCATGTGAACTTATTTATTTTTGTACTTTTTGTGACATTTATATTTTTTTATTTCGAGTGAATGACTTGTGTGCCTCTTAATTTAAATGTGGCAATTTCTTTTAATTAGACAACGTATTATCGGTACACACAATATACACCATGTGTGTTTTATACATGCCTACATGCATTATACAAATATAGTACGTAATACATACTACGTATTTATGTACCTATATCATTTTTTATCCTCATATGTTTTGGCGTTTTTTGCTTGGTTCCAAAGTTCAGAGTAGTTAGCTTAGTTGGCCAAAAAGTTGATGGATGCATTTGGTAAAGCCAAAGGTAAATAACTTCCAATTTATAATTATTATAATGGGTGTCTCTGGCCAGTAACTTTACGCATATCATATGTTTACTCGTACGAATTTTTTCTGTCTCTTCTATATTGTCAAGCCATTTTATTAAAAAAGGCAACTCCAAAACCTTTTAAATATTAAGCTGATATATTGCAGTTATGACAGCTTTTCTTAGTATAGGAAGTCTCAAAAAAGTGAAGTTGTTAAAATTATGTAAATTAATACTAGGTCTCTACTCACTTTAAGCAACTTTATTAAATAAATTATCACTGAAATATATTTTACTACTTTGATAAGTCCACTGTTCTAAGCAGTACCAACATTCTTAATAAAAGAGTAGATCGGAGACAGTGTTACTTGTTGTAAAAACGTAAAATAAGCTTTACTTGGTCTACTTAGTCCCATATATGATAATAAACAGTGAGCAAAGACTAAAATATTATCAACATTTTCGAAATAATAAACTAATTAGACCCTTTAAAAAAGTACAAAACTGCCTTTTAAGTTTGTCTAAGAAAAAAAATGTGGCAGACCCCATAAAATATATATAAACTAGGGGGTTTGCCTCCTGTTTGCTTCGCTCGCCAACCCCCGGCTCGCTGAAATCTCGGGGAGAAATGTGGAGTGAAAATAGGCAACACTTCTCACAGCTAAAGCCAGACCTTATGTCATTTCTAATAAGCGGGAAATGTGAATTAAATTTTTTTCTGCAATTTGACTTAAAATAATAGTAATAGTACTTTATATAATTTACATTCTCGCTGTTCGCTGCTTTTTCGCTGCAATTGGATTATAGCAGCAAGAGCGAGTAACAGTGCAATATACTGCAAATTTATTTTGAAAGTCGCAAAACCAATGAATCGTACTACTTACTGCTTTTGATTGCTTATTAATAGCATCAAAAGCCACTGTTCCTATGTCAGCTATATGATATAGTCATCCGATCATTTCATAGAATGTAGCGGTGAGTAAGAAATACATAATCTGTGAGTTTTGCTAAGGCAGCTCAAAAACAACAAAGCTCTTCATACAAAATTTTAATTTGCTACTGATTGTTCCTATGGCAGCTATATGATATAGTCATCCGATCTTTACCAAATCTCATCAAGATCTAGCAGTGAATAAGAAATACATAATCTGTGAGTTTGGTTGAGATAGCTCAAAAAACAACAAAGCTCTTCTTTAAAAATATTAATTTGCGTTTGATTGTTCCTATGGCAGCTATATGATATAGTCATCCGATCTTGACCAAATTTTCTTCAGATTTAACAGTGAGTAGGAAACACATAATTTGTGAGTTTGGTACAAATAGCTTCAAAAACAACAAAGGTCATCATTCTAATGCTTTATTTGCATCTGATTGTTCCTATGACAGCTACATGATATAGTCATCCGATCTTAACCAAATTTTTCAGGATGTAGCAGTGAGTAAGAAATAAATAATCTGTGAGTTTGGTTAAGATACCTCAAAAAACAAAAAAAATTTCATACTAAGATATTTTGACCTTTGACCCCCATTTTAGCCCCTTCCAGTGGGGTTTTCAAAAAATCCCTTCCTATTGCACGATAATAATGTTTTAGCTGTGTTGTGAGAAAATTTCAGTTCAATATCTTGAACCGTTCGGCCTACAGCGTGATGACTCAGTGAATCAATGAAGCAGTCAGAACAAAGAGTTTTATATATATAGATATGTAAAAGGGGTTTTGACAAACTAAAGGAGGCTATGCACAATGTGCATTGCACATACCAAATTCGATGAAGCGAAACACTGTCGTGTAAAAGCTCAGTGAAAACGCTTACGTGAAATGTATAATAACTAGAAAGTCGAAAAAAAACATTCAGTTAAGGACGATGATAAATTCCATATGCAAGCAAACAGAGTTAACCTGCGCACGCGTGCGCGTGTATGTGTTCTAATATATAAATATATATATGTATATATATATATATATAGCGTCACTATATGGAATAATTGTCTTCGAATATCCTCCATTTTTATTACCCGATTGCTATAAAACTTTGACAATGGTGTTACATCATTCTTGCTGAATCTCAAATTCTCAGCTTGATAATTGTCAGAGTTATGGTATTTTTTTTGCAATTTATGGGAGTGGGCGATGGCTCATCAAAAATTTAAAATTACTGATCGGTCCGGACCCTCCTAATCATCACACGTGCCAAGTCTCAAGTCTGTAGCCTTACCTACATCCAAAATTTGAAATAAACTTGATCTGCGTGCAAATATGAGAAGTCTTCATACCGAATTTGGTGCTCCTAGGTCTTACCATCTATGATATCTGCCTGTTACATACATATTTTTTTATCCCCCACAGGGTATACAAATTTTTAAGAAAAAAAAAAACTCAAAAATTAAGAAGCGAATATTAATTCATTCTTACATATTTTCCTGATCATCATCAACAGCCGAGTCGGTATAGCAATGTCCGTCTGTCTGTCTCAGAGACTACATATAAGAGCTAGGACACCAGACTTGATATGTTGGCTCAGCTATATCTTACCCAGATCAAGTTTGTTTTAGAATTTAGCCAAACCACTTTTCGCCCCCGTAAATCGAAAAACCAATTTTCGAAGTCTTATTACAGGAGCACCTTTCATGCCAGCACCTTAATTTTTTGTATACATATATACAGGGTGGGCCATTTAAAGTGGAAGGATTTGTTTTTGCAATAGCAAAGTAAAAAAGTGGAATTTATTTATTTTCATTTATTTTGGTTCAAGATTGGTATTTGGTAAATGAATTTCAAAAAAAAATTTAAAAAATTCCACTTTTTTACTTTGCTATTGCAAAAACAAATCCTTCCACTTTAAATGGCCCACCCTGTATATATGTATACAAAAAATTAAGGTGCTGGCATAAAAGGTGCTCCTGTAATAAGACAATTTAAATTACCTCGGCCATTACAATCCTTCAACACATTATCCATCCTTCAACACAGCCAACACCAATTGTATTTTCCAAATATAATTAATTTATAATTTTCATTAATTATAATTAAAAACGACGCTGAAAAACTTACATACTTTTTCCAGCTTTTTTCTTTTTTGAGATGAGAAAAAATGTCGAACATCGGAAAACATCAGTTTAAAAAAATCGATATTTTTAAGAAATTGGAAATCATCGATGTATCGATATATCGTCGATGTTTTTTTCAGCTCTAGGACCCGGATCGGGTTCAAAGTTCAGATATTTCGATTAATGCATTTTTAACCTTCGGAGCCGTAAAAAAATGTTTAATTTGATTATTTTTTTTATTGATTAAGAGTTTTAATATATTCAATTCTATCTAAATATTATAAATATAAATCATAAATGTCAATTATACTCTTCCATATAGATCCGAAATTAACTATATGTCGAAATTTGTAGATTTTGCAATTTAACCTTTTCATTTGAATCTCTTGGGCTTTATTTACTTTTTCCCTTATTTCTGCTTCAAACTCTGGCGCAGAAGAATGTATTATCTCGATTTTTGTTGATGACAGAGTGAATTATTTTGTTGTATTCAATTGTTGATGGAAGTATCAGTTCAACTGTGTCATTCAGGTGTTTTTCTATTTTTAAGCATCGAGCAATTTCAGCTATGAAATCTTTCTACTTGCCCATTTGATGTACTATGGCAGGGCGTTTGCTATTTGCACATTGAAACGGTTATTTAGTAACGATTTTATTGTGCCAGAATTAAATGACGGCTCGTTGTCACTGTATATGGTTTTTGCGCTTGGAAAGAAGTTCATAAGTAGTAGAATTGGGGGTTCTACATACATACATATGTCTACTATTGTTCTGGAGGCTATGGGCTGCACAATAGCAAACTTTGAAAATTTATCTATGCAAGCTAAAAAATATTTTTTATCAGTTGAAAAAATGTCAATATGTAAGATTTCTCCTACTTGCGATGGAATGGGTGTTTCGCCAATTTCTTGCTTTTGAGGATGTCGGTCATATTTAGCTCTGTTGCAAACTTTACAGTTTGCCACGACTTCGCTTACTAAGCGAGTAATTTTTGGAAAAAAATTGTCCTGTAGTATCTGTTTTATGTTTTCATGCGCTGCTCTGTACGCTCTGTTATGTTCTGCGACTATTATTTCCTTCTGTTTGTTTTTATCAAGAACATCAATGACCATTAGCTTAGTATGCCAGAACTTTGTGGTCGGGAATTTTTCGACAAGTTTGTTCTGAGCAAACGCCAAGATTGGTAGTTCACACACGATTGCGTTCACTACGTCTTTCTTTACTGCATCACATACTAACTCCAACAGTTGTTGTTTGTCAGAAAAATGTATGATATGCCTTGTCTTTTGATCGAACATGATTACCGTACGTGTTGATGGAATCGCGTTTTCTTCTACAATGATTTGATTTCGAAAACAGTTTACAAGTTTTCGGAGGACTCGATGGTATATGTTAGCGATAGTTCACTGTGTATAGTAGCTACGTCAGATGAAACATCGTCTTCGAGAGCATAAATGTTCTGCCGGGATAGAGCATCAGCGACATTATTTTCTTTCCCAGGTTTATAAAAGATGTTAGCACTATGCTCATCAATGAATGCCTTCCATCTCTTAATCTTAGCATTAGGGTTTTGTCCGAGACCGCAAACGTAAGAGGTTGATGGTCGGTGTAAATGTTAAGATTTGATACGCCATATAAATAGTTTCTTTTTAAAGCCCACAATATTGGGAGTAGCTCGCGTTCATTTGTTGCGAAATGTAACTCGGGGTCCTTAAGGGTTCTGGATATCACAGTGATCGGCTTTACCTCTTCAGATAGGACAGCTCCCAGACCAGTGGACGAGGCGTCTGTTGTCAAGTCAAATGGTCTTTGATAGTCAAGGTAGAGTAATAAAACGTCTTCGGAAACAAGATTAGTTTTTAGTTTCTCAAATGCCAGGTGTAGATTTTCATCAAGACTAACTGGTATTTTCCTTGATCGGGCAGCACTAACTTTGCCGTTGTCTCCTTTTAGAATTTCTGTCGGCGGTCTAGCTATTGAAGCATAA
Source organism: Drosophila neotestacea (assembly GCA_035044365.1). Classification (NCBI taxonomy): domain Eukaryota; kingdom Metazoa; phylum Arthropoda; class Insecta; order Diptera; family Drosophilidae; genus Drosophila; species Drosophila neotestacea. Next base: position 245,548 of record JAWNMD010000861.1, read on the forward strand.
TCCTTTATAAAGCACCTATAGTAACTTGCTAGACCCAAAAATGATCTAACATGAAACAAGGTTGTCGGTTGCAAAAACTTGCTAATTGTTTCAACTTTACTGGGGCTTGTCGAAATGCCGCTTCGAGAGACCACGAATCCGAGGTACTCTACTTTTCCTTTAAAAAATTGGGACCTTTCTTATACTGTTTTTACACTGCCGCATCATTGTCGAAGGTGCGGAAAAAAGATGCGAGTCGCTTACACTGAAGCCGCATCTTTTGTCGCATCATTAGTCAGCTGTTCGGCCTACTAATGTAAACAAACACTGTGAGTAAGAAGAAGAGAGAAAACACAAATTGAAAGAATTCAGCCAAGTAATGAGTGATTTATTGTTAAATGTGGCAAACGGTGCATTCGGGAGTTATACCACGAGTACCCAATCGTTTATGGAACTTTTAAAGGAGGAATCTGATGCATATGAAGGTATCGCTGGCTTCAGCGAACAAATTATGCGTTCGGCCATATATGTGGGTATTTTTACGCAACCCACGCAACTCCTCCACCTTGTCTCCCCACAAATCTATTAGGACATTCTCCGCGATCTCTGTCCACTTTTTCTTCTTCTGTTTTGAATTTTGTTGATTGCTCATCTTGCGCTAAACTTTGAATTAAATTTATTGTTTGTTGTGTCAAAAACAGCTGTTTGCTATCGATACCCCTTCGATACCTCGAAAATACTGCAGTATTAAAAAAAATACTAACAGAATACGGCAACACTTGCCAATGATGCGTCGCATGATTTAAGATGCGGCCGCATCATTGTCTTCTTCTATCCACAGGGTTCTTATGGGCATCATTGCCGCATGTTCCGTTTAACGGAAAAATCCAATGATGCGGCCCAATGTAAACACAGTATTAAAACCCTCATATTTGCATCATATAGTTTATCTAATACCCATGCGATGTGCTCAACGTGTTCTTCCATGGTTTCAGAAAAAATAATTACGTCATCGACGTAAACATAACACGATTTTCCTATGTTTTCCCTAAGAACGTCGCTAATAGCTCTTTGAAAAATGCTTGGAGCATTTTTCAATCCAAAGGGAAGTCGAAAAAACCCATACTAACCGTTTCCTAAAGAAAATTCGTTTTTCCCCTTTCTTTTTCTGCCAAAAGAATTTTGTAAAATCCGGATTTTAGGTCAAGTGTTGGGAAATATTTAGCTTTTCCAAGATTTGAGAGTATTACCACTATATTGGGTAATTTCCTAAAATCTTTTCTTTTTGTTTCCCTTTTCGTATGTTCCTTTTTTCTCTACCACCCACACCGGATTGTTATATGGGGATCTAGATGACCTAATTATGCCATCTTTCAACAAACTGTTTGTTTCAGAGTGAACGAAGTCGGATACCCCTATTGGGTATGGGTATAATTTTGAGTAGATTGGGTCCTCGTTTTCAGTTCGACAATATTTACATTATATGTAAGGGCTTAGTTAGGGTCTGCAAAGACAGCAGTTCTTGTTTCTAGCATTTCCTGGAATTGCATTTTAATTTTTTCCGGGACCTCTATATTTTTGATTCCTGTAAAGTTCACGTGTGCTTTATACTGTGTTTACACTGGGCCGCATCATTGGATTTTTCCGTTAAACGGAGCATGCGGCAATGATGCCCATAAGAACCCTGTGGATAGAGGAAGACAATGATGCGGCCGCATCTTAAATCATGCGACGCATCATTGGCAAGTGTTGCCGTATTCTGCTAGTATTTTTTTTTAATACTGCAATTTTTCGAGGTATCGACAGCGAACAGCTGTTTTTTTTTCATCGAATATCGATAATCAATAGTAATATAGCTTAACCGCGGAAATAATAATTTCAAATAGAAACACAAGAGACAAAATTCAAATTCTTAAAAGCATTTTTGAAAGTGCACTGCAATTAACAATTGCACCATATACAACATTTGCCAGTTTAGAACTCATAATTGTCGCTATTTTAATAAATAAATCTGACATTGGCAGGCCAACAGCTGACAAATGATGCGAGAAAAGATGCGGCTCCAGTGTAAACGACGCGCATCATTTTTCCGCACCTTCGACAATGATGCGGCAGTGTAAAAACAGTATTATGAACTGAATTTCCTCAGATCCAAATTCAGTATGTAATTTTTTGTTTTTAAAATCTAATGTAGCATTTACTCTATTTAATAAATCAATTCCTCTTATGCCGTCAAAAGTTGTAAGATTCGGTAGAATGAAAAATGTCGCTTTGGTATTAAAAATGTGCATAAAACATTTCTTTTGAACTTAGTTACTTCCATGAAGGGACTATACTATAAAGAGGTTTGTTTACCGGAATCCCCCTTTTAAGCTTTCTAGCGGTTTAATACAATTTTTCGAGACCCCTGTGTCAATTAGTAGTTTTATGGTTCTTCCTGCTATCGTTCGCTCTACGAATGGTAGCAAATAGCCATGCCTACAAAATTTGTGTCTGTTTGTGCATTTTCGTCCTCAATATCTGTTACTTCAGCGTCAGCCATGGCATCGTATTCTTGTTCGCTTTGGCTATACTGGTATTCTTCTTGTGCAATATTATTTAATCTCTGTTGTTTGGGACCTGTAATCCTGGCTGTGCCACTATTTGCTCTCTTCTGGGTCTGATTTTGAAATGATGAGTAAGGAGGGGCCGCTTGATTTGCTTGGTATTTTGTGGGTTGTCTAAATCTAGACGAACTGTCCACATCCATTGGCTGCGGTGAATCATGTTTCGGTACTGGGGCATTATTTTGTGCTCTGGGTCTGTTATAGTAAGGGCTTTTGCCTTGCTGAGAGCTGTCCATTGTCTGTTCTTTTTGTTGACGGTGTTCATTTCGCTGAGCCCTGTCTTCCAGACATTTCGCATAATTATTTGCGAAATGGAAACGCTCGTGGTTGGCCTCGACTTCTTGAGCCAATGCCCATGCCGATGGCAAGTCTTTGGGACGTGCCGAAAAAAGTATGTCACTAAGCTGTTTTTTGCTGCCAGAGATAAATATTCTTAAGGCATCCATTCTGTACTTTTTATTAAGGGAGGCAGCCAAATTGGCATCGAATTTCATTATAGTTTTGCTGATGAGGAGCGTAAGTTTTCGCGCAACTTCATCATAGTACTCTATAAGTGTCAAGTTTCCTTGACGAAGCGTTGATAGTTCCTGTTCTATCAAATAGATTGGGCGTTTATCAGCGTATGTGAAGTCCAATCTATCAATAATGGCTTTGAAATTAAATGGAGTGTTATATGAAGACAGCACCATATCAGCAGGGCCCTTTATTTTGATTTTTTTTTGGCCAATGCTTGGTAATGTTTTGAGCTACTTTGAAACGGTTCGACAATTTTATAAAGTGTATGCACGGATTTCCGCCAAGACACGTATGTCTCCTGTTTCCCTTCGAAGTCGGGAATCGATTTCACTACATCGAGGCTCTCGTCACATTTAACACTGGTATCAATCTCAGCATCTTTAAAAATTTCCACTTCTGGTGCGACTATCTGAGTACTCTCAACCTTTCCTTCATCTATTTTTAATTAGACCCAGTACATTAAAAAAGTACAAATGGGTCTATTAAGATTGTGCAAAAAAGAATGTGCGTAGCAGGCAGAAGGAGGCGTGGCAGACCCCATAAAGTATATGTATATATTCTTGATCAGCGTCAACAGCCGAGTCGATATAGCCATGTCCGTCTGTCCGTCTGTCCCTTTTTTGAGTTCCTTGATCTCAGAGACTATAAGAGCTAGAGACACCAAATTTGGCATGTAGGTTCATCTATATCTTGCATTGATCAAGTTTGTTTTAGATATTTGCCACGCCCCCTCCGCCCCTAGAAATTGAAAAACAAAATTTTAAAGACGAATTACAAGAGAACCTTTAAGACTAGTATAGTATTTTGGTATATATAATACTCGCTATAGTCCAAACCTGGTAAACGCGGAAGTTATTTAACTAACAATGTTACAGGTAAAAGGAAGAAGAAGAGACGCTAGCGGCCTCTATGTTTATCAAGTGGCGCCATCTATTGATGGTACGCAACATTGAAGAACAATCTTTAGTGAACGCTTTGCACTCAAAAAGTACTGGGTCTCCTACTGTCGAGCTTGCTCCACTGTAGCTTACTGCGTTGACCGCAGTCTCGATTAGGACTTTTAAACTTGCAGCGTCGAGCATTTTATTTGTCTCTTTTTTATCGGACCACTAATTCTCTACACTATTTTCGTTGCTGGCAGATTGTTGTTCTGCCCTAAACTTTTGAAATTCTTCGGAAATATGATCTATATTAGACAGCAGCTCCTCTAGTTCACTATCACTCATGAGGCTTGTTTCTTTTGGGGCCGAAAATTTTTTTTTATGTTTTCTTTTTACTCTCACAAAGATTGATTTATAAAATTATTTTATTTTAAAAATTTAATTTTTATTTTCTCACAAATATTTTAATCGTATTTTTATTTTTTAAAATTTGAACACAAATGAGCACTCTACTTACATGGTCATTTCTGTTGCGCCGGCCTGGCGTTGTTGAGTTGAATTTTGGATTTATGTTTTTTTGTTTTAAATAGATTTGGAAACGCCCGAGGGTCTTACGGAACGTTTTTTTTAGACCCAGTACTTTAAAAAAGTTTGTGCAAAATTTGGTGTAAATCGGACTACTATATCATATAGCTACCATAGGAACGATCGGTTCGAAAACAACATTTAGTATGAAAAACTTTTTTGTTTCTTAAGATATCTCAACCAAACTTACAGATTGTGTGTTTGGTATAGTTTTATACATCCTTACCAAATTTGTAAATCACACTACTATATCATATAGCTGCCATAGAAACATTCGGCTCGAAATCAACATTTAAAAAATTTTGTAAAAAATCTGACGGCTTACACAGGGCACTGCAAGGGTATCCAAACTTTGGCGCGCCAAAGTTAGCTTGCGCTATATTTTTTTTATTATTATTATTATTTTTTGTTTTGTTTTTTTTTTTTAAACGTAACGTCCGAGGGTCTTACAGCACGTTGTTTTTATAATATACTATTTGCGTACTTTGTATCACGAATAAGAGTTAATGCTTCGATTACTTATGATTTCGATTTTGACTTGGGGTTTTCGCGGTTGGGCGCCAGTTAATTAAATTAATGTTCCATTCTCTTTTATTGTATAAAATCAACTAAACTCTTAGTACAAAATTTTCCTATTCGAAAGCTAGACCTGTCGTTTAAAGTGCTGACCCAGCGCTCCACTCAGACGGATCGTATTTCGGGTGGCCAGCGCGGGGGAACGTTACCGACGATATTTGTCGCCAGCGCGCAACAATGTCGTAATAGCATGCAGAGCGATCGCGAAGAACAACAGGAACATCAGGAACAAAAAGAAATATAGCTGATGCTGTTTATAATACTTTGGTCGACTGAAAAATTTCTGACAGAGTAGTAGCATCCGGATTTGATACAACAGCCTCTAATACCGGCCTTGAACTAGTGCATGAGTTCTGTTGAACAGGAAACTCAACCGATTGGCTTGCAGTCATCACATATATGAAGTTATTCTGAAAAATGTTTTTCAAATCAAGTTTGGCTCCTTCAGTGGAACTAATCCACAACTTTTTAAACGTTTCGCTGGTATTTGGCTTTTACTTAACAAAGAAAAATTTGTAAACGGCTTAAAAGATTCAATTGTCTATGATAAAATATCATTGAATGAATGTGAGCAGATAAAACGGTACTGTAAAGACGAGCTCAGCCGTAAAAATATTCGCGACGATTAAAAGAAACTTTTAGAGCTAACATGCAGTTTTCTTGGCGATTCTGTTGGTCCATTTCGTGCATGTGGTGCAACATCACATGTCAGGTTTATGTCAAAGGCTATTTATATCCTCAAAATTTTTCTTTTTCGGGACCAGTTCTAATTTCAACCTTCAGTGCTTAACAGTGTCCGAGACATTAGTATCTTTGTTGTCAAACTTTATGTTATGGTTTGGTTTGGCTCCATGAATTTCATTAAAAGTCCCAATCAAGATTTAAATTTTTTTGCGTGATGCTTGTAATTATTCAAATGTTGATTCAGATACTTCTAATGCGGTACTTGACAAAATTAAAAATCACTTGTGGTATTTGACACCAAAAACGGTAGGTTTAGCTTCCTTGGATCCGGAACTTCCAAATATCGTATGAAAGAGACAGGTTCGCCGCTTAAACAAAACGGCTCCGGCTATCCCCTTTGTTAAGTAAACTATTAAAATGTGATTTATCACATTTTGTTTCGCATAATACGAAAGAATTTTTCAATAATTTCAATGTTAGTCACTGATTTTTTGAAATTTATCCTTCCGAATGGGACAACAATGAAGACTACATCACTGCTTCCGCTCACTTTTAAAACTTATTGGATGTCAACGAAGCGCCGTTACAGAGCGTGGAGTAATTTATGAAATGCTACAATCGCATTTTGACATGAAAGGTGGTAGAATTTCAAGGCTTGCTGCAAGATGTGGCCAACAGCGAATTTAAATTACATACTAAATCTGCCCTATCAAAGCCATTGTAATATAAGGTTAGTATTAATCATAATTTAATATCTTATTACATAATACTAGTGATTTAAATCCAAACTGAACATCGATTTAAAAATCGGATTCTTAAAATCGCCTACGCAAATATCGATTAATCGAAACATCGAAAATTGCGACATCGATTGATCGATTTTTCATTAGCATGTAAATACACATAACATATCTTAACTCAGCTCGCGATCAGTAACATAATCTTGTCATGTTATTTATATACATATACGTTAATAATATTATAGCTCACACTTACTACAGCATATTTGTAAACTTTAGCTTTTCTATGAATGAAAATTGGACACCGCGTGTGTATTTTGTAGCGTTTGCTAATGATGTTCAAAGAGGACGATTTTTCATGAAAGTCGATTTATTTAAATCGATTAATTGGAAAAAATATATCGATCTAAAAACCTCAAAAATCGTTTATGCAAAAATCGATCAATCGATGTTTCGATGTTTTTTTACATCACTACATAATACCAAGGCTGCAAACCGGTTCCGAGCCGAACCCCGAGGAACCAGTTCGTTTCGGGTTTCTTGGGCTACCCGAACCGGACCCCGAACCGAGCACTTTAAATTTTCTAGCACTGACCCCAAACCCGAACCGGAGCACTTTCATAAAAAATAGGTTTGGTTCGGTATTGAAAATTTGTGGCGGTCGGTAACAATTTCGATACAAAATTAGTTTTTTTTTGGACATTGGCGGGCTTTTTATAAAGCATACATATCCTAAATATAGAAGTTTTCTCAGAATTTGATATACTTTCAAGAAATCTTCAAAAAAGGCGTTCTGGTTGTATTTAAATTTCATTCGACCGATTCTGTTCAAAAATGTTTTTTAAAAAATGTTGTTAAAAATTTTAGAATTTGATATAAAAAGATTATGATATTTGCAACAAGTAAAAATGCAGTAAGCTACAGTGGAGCAAGCTCGACAGTAGGAGACCCAGTACTTTTTGAGTGCAAAGCGTTCACTAAAGATTGTTCTTCAATGTTGCGTACCATCAATAGATGGCGCCACTTGATAAACATAGAGGCCGCTAGCGTCTCTTCTTCTTCCTTTTACCTGTAACATTGTTAGTTAAATAACTTCCGCGTTTACCAACCGATTGAAATGAAATTTTTAGGACAGGTTTGGACTATAGCGAGTATTATATATACCAAAATACTATACTAGTCTTAAAGGTTCTCTTGTAATTCGTCTTTAAAATTTTGTTTTTCAATTTCTAGGGGCGGAGGGGGCGTGGCAAATATCTAAAACAAACTTGATCAATGCAAGATATAGATGAACCTACATGCCAAATTTGGTGTCTCTAGCTCTTATAGTCTCTGAGATCAAGGAACTCAAAAAAGGAACAGACGGACAGACGGACATGGCTATATCGACTCGGCTGTTGACGCTGATCAAAAATATATATACTTTATGGGGTCTGCACAAACTTAACAGACCCATTTGTACTTTTTTAAAGTACTGGATCTAAAAAGGTAAGCAATAAGAAAAGCAAGTACAATGTATAGCAGTAAACCAAGGCTCGAACCCAAACCTTGGGTCAAGGGGATCCTTAAACCGGTCCGCGAACCGAACCTTACTTTACCAAGCCTTACATACCAAAAAGTTCTTAAAATAGAATTTTTGCGAAAAATAGCAATATTCTAACTTTTTTGACTTATAATTCATTTTGGATCTATATAATAATGTATAATATATAATAATATATAAAATACTTTTATGATTTATATTTATAATATTTAGATAGAGTTGAATATATTAAAACTCTTAATTAACATAAAATAATCAAATTAATAATTTTTTATACGGCTCCGAAGTTTAAAAATGCATTAATCGAAATATCTGAACTTTGAATCCGATAATATATTTAATATCATAATTTCTGTGTACTGTCTATAGTCAGAATGAAAACTTTTTAGCTAGTGAAACTATTGAAAACGCCATTTTGTAAAACTGCCCTGCATACCGCGACCACCCGAATGTACAGCGTGGTCCATCTGGCGGTTATTTTAGCAACCAGCTAGTATAATGACCTTTAGTTTTGACAGGAATTAAGTTAAAGGTTTGAAATTTACGAAATAAGACGCTTGAAGAAAATTGGGAAATATTAAAAACATACTTCCAAAGTAGTGAGTCTTCAACACAAACGTTAAACAATTTTTAAACAAATTTTCGTGAAGCTCATTTTCATCCCGGTGGGTATGTAAACAGTGTATACTAAACTAGCAAAATTGTAGGATTTTGGGCTAGGAAAACCCAAAAGCAGTCTTTGAAAATCCAGTGCATCCACAAAGAGTTACTTTTTGGTGTGGTTTTCGGCAAGGCGGAAACGTTGAATCATTTTTCTTTGAATGTGAGGAAGGAAACGCCTTACCGTGAATGAAGAGCGGTACCGTACTATGCTCAACGATTTTTCTACTCCAAAAACAGAATAGGACCACTTGCCATAAAGCTTAAGTTCCACTCGAATTTTATGGAAACTGTTTTCAAAAACCGAATAATCTGCCGAAATTCCAAAATTATTTGGCAGACTAGTAGCTGCGATTTTCTTTAGGGAGCTTTTAAGAACATTTGTTCCGCGAACCTTCCCGAGACAATTGACGTCTTGAAGCCTAAAATTTAAGTTGCATTGGTGAAATAGTACTTGAAAATGTCTCAAATGGGCTACTGTAAAGCAATTCGTGGCAGCCATCTCAATGATGTTGTTTCTTATTCGCAAATTTACATTTTTAAATTTAAAATTAATTAATATAAAATATTTAAAAAAAAATTTTGTTTATAGCCGATAGAAATTTAAAATCTTAAATGGTCTACCCTTTATGGCTTTGCTAGCGGCATTTAATTCATAACTTACAAAATAATAAAGTTTTCTATAGGATATGTATATTTTTATTTTTCTGGTATAATAGCTCAACAATAAAATTAGTAAATACAAATTTTTTATTATTTTTCTAATTTAAAAAACATTTTGTTATATATATATATATTTTTTGTAATTAAAAAAAACAAATTTGTTTAACCTTTTATACACATTTATAGCAACTAACTAACTTTCACTGTGACCGGACGTGTTCTATTTTACTCTGTGTTATTTTTGTTATTTGTGCTATATTAATATATAAATTATCGTCGATAACTCTGTGTATCGCAAAAAGTGTGTAATTACTGTGCTGTGTTTTGCATTATTATAAATAATCATAAACTTTCAATAACTAATTGCGGTTTAATTGCTGTGTTATTGTTGTAGTTGGCTAGAACTTTTTACGCTCTTTTAAGCTCTCACTCTCTCGCTTTTGTGTACCCGTTGTTGCTTTCTTTCGTAACTACGCTTACACGTTTAGTTCAGCTCTAATCTATATTTTTCTCTTAGCTAACATTCTCTCTTGTTTTTGCTTTCTTAGTCTTTTCTTCTCTCTGTGCTGGGAAGTGTAATCCGTTATATTTGTTTGTTGTTGCTTTCTTTCGTAACTACGCTTACACTTTTAGTTCAGCTCTTATCTATACTTTTCTCTTAGTTAACGTTCTCTCTTATTTTTGCTTTCTTAATCTTTTTTTCTCTCTGAATTAAGAATTGCAAGTGCCAGAATGATCATGATAATAGTGCGTTTACACGCGAGGATGCGTTTGCTCCAATTGCGAAAATTAGACGACGCACTTCACTTGCCATACCCAGAAGGAAATATTCCGCAGAAAAATGTACTAATTTGCCGCAGCCCAACTCAGAGGATTGCACTCCGAGTTCGTGTAAAAGTCTCATTCGCTTTTACATTAGCGTGGCCGGAGTAATTCTGTAGGAAATCCACACTACCCTACGGCAGGTTCCGCTACGAACTATAACGTTTTCCTGAGCTCGTCATAGACACATTCTGCAGGAAATTCAGTTTCCATTTCTGCTGTAGGGAAATTCTAGTTGGGAATTCTTGGAAATTCCACTTGGAATTCTGGCTGGCATTTCTCTCTCCCAGGGTTCTGGCTGCTGCAGAAATAAAAGCGTATACATACATATAGTTTTTGAAACTTTATTCTTTAGTTTTATTTAATAAACATTTTCATACATTAACTTAATATTAATATTATTAAATTAATTAATACTGAAAAGAGATGAAACGAAAATGTATATACATTAGTTTTAATTTGCATATATTTCACTATTATTTGTGTATACTTACATTTCGAGTGGGTCCAGTATGTTATTAACGCATTTGACTTAACCCACATAATGGCCAATTTAAGAATATGTACCTGTATAAAAGAATTACACAATATAATACAAGAAAAACTAATACTTACCAATTTATAAATGCGTTGTTCATCCAACACGCGGTCAAATAGCACTGCTGCGCAAAAGACACTTTGATAGAAATACACAAAAAATGGGTAGCCAACATATCAAAAATGTAGCGTACTCTAGACTCTAAGCTAAGAGTACCGCAAACGTATTGACAACCCTTACAGCTAAGAAGATTTCCTAGCAGAATACTATGCAGCACAGGCTATACCAAACTCAGCAAACCGCTTGAGCTCGTAGCGGAAGCTGCCGTGGGAAATTCAAACCTCGGAGCTAGAATTCCAATCTGAGTAACATGCAGAGCAGTCTCTACAATACTCAACTGCTCAGCTGCTGTAGGAAATTCGCACCCTGAATCGAACGATTCTTACTACATAGCGCGCTGCTGACAGCCTGCAGCTTGAGGGATCGATCCCTACTTCATGTAAAATTTTGGTACTGCGGCCGTAGCGAATTTGTTCTGTACGTGCCCTCTGGATCGACTGGGTACAAAATCATAGGCAACTTGTTGGTGAGAGCGGGAGGGAAAATTCTGCGTCGCTAGCTCACGCAGGGACTACCAACTTGTTTTTTGTGATATGGTCTCACAATATTGATAAAATTTGGGCATTTATCGAGATTTTTGCAGGCAACAAACAGCTGAATGAGAATAAACCATGTACCTTTTGATTTCGTTTTTTAGACCCAGTACTTTAAAAAAGTACAAATGGGTCTATTGAGTTTGTGCAAAAAAAATGTGCGTAACAGGCAGAAGGAGGCGTGGCAGACCCCATAAAGTATATATATTCTTGATCAGCATCAACAGCCGAGTCGATATAGCGATGTCCGTCTGTCCGTCCGTCCGTCTGTCCGTCTGTCTGTCCCTTTTTTGAACACCTATATCTCAGAGACTATAAGAGCTAGAGCCACCAAATTTGGCATGAAGGTTCATCTGTATATCGCATTGATGAAGTTTGTTTTAAAATTTTGCCACGCCCCCCTCCGCCCCCGTAAATTTGAAACAAAATTTCAAAGTCGAATAACGAAAGCACCTTTAATGCTAGCGATATGATTTTTTTCACACATGATAAACTTTATAGTCCAATCCTGTCCTGAAAGTTTTATCCGGATCGGATAATAAACGGATAGTATACGGCTGATCGAAATTTCGAAAATATGAACACCTAGATCTCAGAGACTATAACAGCTAGAGACATCAAATTTGGTATCTAGGTTCATATATATCTCCCATTGATCAAGTTTGTTTTAGATTTTTGCCACGCCTCCCTCCACCCCCGGAAATTGAAATACAAAATTTCGAATTCGAACTGAAGGAGCCCCTTTAATGTTAGCGACTTCATTATTGGTATATATAATATACACTATGGTCCAAACCTGTCCAGAAAATTTCATTCCAATCGGATGATAAACACGGAAGTTATTCAACTAACAATGTTAAAGGCAAAAGGAAGAAGAAGAGACGTTAGCGACCTCTGTGTTTATTAACTTCTTAGTGGCGCCATCTATTGTTTGGTACGCATTATTGAAGAACAATCAATAGTGAACGGTTTGCACTCAAAAAGTACTGGGTCTCCTACTGTCGAGCTTGCTCCACTGTAGCTTACTGTATTTTTAATATTATTAACGAGTTTAGGGTGCACTTTTCTATCTGCAACGTCATTGCCAATTTACAATAAACTATTTAAGTTTATGAATTAACCATATCATTTTTAACATGATAAATAAAGAAAGATGTTTATTCTGCCTTCAGACCTTGTTTAAAAATCACTGCATTACATATATTCATGTTCGTTCTGGCAGCAAAAGTACCCATGCAATCAGATGACTATGGATGCGGCAAACGCAATAGAAACACTTTTCGTATTTCTTGCGTGACCCCTCACGCAACCGAAAAATCCCAACTCGTGTAAATTCAGTATAAGTTTATACATGCTAAGTGTGCCGGCTTCACGATGATAAAAGACTCGATATTAAATAATAAATGGTCTTGCGAATCTTTCCATGAGGCTTAGGCTGACATGTGTAAGTTTATACATACGTCAAACGAGAGAGAATTTCTCTACCTTTAAGAGTTTTATGAAGTTGCATGATGAATTTCAGACTACGGAGAAGCAGTTCAATGCCCTTAAGGTATTAGACGTCTTCTGGTAACGCCCACTCTACTTTTTTAACACCTCTTTCCTCTGTCTCCAAGTAATTCCTTCTGTTATACACCTACTAAAGATCCTAGCTTATTAATATCGAATTCTTCTGTTTATCCAACTATTGTAGTTAATGATGATGCTGGTCCATCATCAAATATTCACTTGCCTACCATATCTAACACATTGCCTGCGCCTTCTTTGCCTGCACCTAAGCCTCTTGTAGTTGTTCCCTTAAGAAAACAGATATTTATCTCAAGGTTGCATCCGGATACTTCGATTGATGACATAAAGCGTATGTTCAGTCGAAGATCCCTAATGCTCTTATAACTGCAGAAAAGATTAAATTTTCTTATGCCGGAATTATTTACAACAATTTGTTGTAAAACATTTTGGCTCAATGATTTGCCAATTAAAGACTTTACTCCTCACACAAGAAGAAGACCTACTGTGTCTCTACCAATAAATGTATCTACAGTTGAACCATCTAGTCTTTCAAAAAACAAAATTTACCTTTCCTGTTAGCGTAAGAGGCCTTTCAAAATATAGGACGTCTTAAGTCTTAATTAACTAATCTATATGTGAATAGTATCACTTTTGATTATAAAATTCTAGCCTTCACTGAAACTTGGTTAAATCCAGAAATATATAATTTGTTATTATTCACTAACAAGTACACCACTTCCACGAGTTGGTGGCGGCGTTTTAATCGCAGTTGATTATGAACTTCCGTCGGAATTAGTAAGTTGCTTATCTAATATTGAGTTTGTTGCTATTAAGTTAATTGTTTGTCAAACTTCTGTTTATATAACCTGCTCCTATATCCCGCCGCAATCGGATTTTTCTGTTTATCTTAAACACTTTTCTAATATACGATTTATAACCTCTCAACTTTCGGATAGAGATTATTTGTGTATTGAGAGACTTTAACTTACCTGATATGTCTTGGTCTATTGTGAATAATCTGGTTGTTCCTACTAGTTCTCATGAGTTTGTAAATATCATCCTAAATCTTCAACTTTATCAAATAAACAATATTCGTAATTGTAACAACCGTCTTTGGGACCTAATATTTATATTTGATCATTCAGTTAGTAATGTTATCAGAATAGATCCGCTTGTGCTTCCCGAAGATTCTTTTCACCCTACGCACGTTGGGGCGCACGTTGGGGCGCCTAGAGCAAATTCCGCGCCAAAATTGATTTTTTTTTTAAGATATTGAAAAAAGTTTAAATGCAACTTTAAAGATGATAAAATTTTGCATAATAATCTGAAAGGAAAATAGTCTAGGATATTTGGTTTTCGCATAACACTTATTTAAAGTTAAACTTTCGAACTCGACTTTAAGCAATTCACAGAGTATGTCATTTTAATGTCTGTTCGCAATTGTTTTTCATAAACATGAAACAATTATGGGCATATGTGGCAACTGAAAGTATAAGTTTTGACTTTTCTCAGTTCATTAGTACAAATCAAGTTTTCATAAAAACATTTTGTATATTTTTTTTTAACTTTAAAAAAAATGTCAAAAAAACCAAATTTTTTTTGTTATTGATGGACATAAAGTAATAAATCGGGCAAGATCCGTCTTCAAATTTTTTTTTAAAAACAAGATTTAATATTCAACTTTATGTCCTAAAAAAATAAGCTTGCCCTTTTTTGCCTTTTCTGAGAAATTTGAATTTTAGTAAGTGAAGTCATTTCCGAAATTCAAATGTCGCCAGCCCTGGAACCTTAGCGCGCATTTACAATACGAAGCCCTAATGAAAGGCATTAGTCAGCTGTTTTAAGCCCTGGCTTAAACATCTGTTTTGTTTGTTTACTTTCTTGATATTTGCGAGTGGATTAAATTTGGAAACACTTTTCTATAAATAATCATGGAAAATGAAGTAGGTAGTGTTTATTTTGTGCTCGTGACGTGAAATGTGTTGTTTTTAATATGTTTAATATGTTTATACGTATATTTACAAGTGTTTAGAGCTTTCGTGATGTCACTGTGATATTGTCGGTAATTTGACAGCCTATGTGTGTATTTAATGCCACAGCAAAGTTTACAAGAATTAAGCTATTTTAGGAATATAATCGATTTGCTATAGTCGACGAGAACTTTTTGCCATCATGCAAAGCTCGGAGAGTATATTGATGAGAGACAAGTTCGTACACCTGGAGGAAGAGATGAAGCAGCGTACAACATTTGCTGGGGATAATTTGATTGATCTCAAGCGGAAGCTTATTAGATTTATCTCGGAATTTAAACCTCGGTGGACGCGTTCACATAGAGTGGAAGAACGGTTTCTCAGAGTCCATCAAACTTGGCTAGATGGAATCATCCCCTTCGGGTGCGAGCCGAAGCGAGACCGCAAAGAACTATCTTTTGATGAAAGCAGTAAACGATCAAAGCTTCGAAAAACAAAAGATTTGCGGGACAGTTATTCATAGAGTATGCTAGCTTTTGCAACCGAAGTAGGCAATAGAGAGACTGTTGTAAGATCGCAATGTGCGGACAATCAAATGTCAAAAGAAGAAGCACTAGCTGTCTTGGTCGAGGCTCGATTGTCTCGATTTCAATACAATATTGTTAGAAATTCGGCGACAGAGAGATTCCCTTCTTACTATGCTGTTCAATCAGCGAAAAAGGAGTGCTATCCACCAAAAGAGAGCATTCGTGTTAGTGAGACAGTGGCAGAAGTGAGCCTTCAAGCTCTTCTGAACCATACCGCGCAGCGCCTTGCGCTTTTAAAAAGTAGCGAGATCCAGCTGTTGAGCTTAAGCCAGAGAAAACGGATTTGTCTTTTCACAAAGTGGGGATTCGATGGAAGCTCTGGACACAGTTCCTATAAGCAGGCGTTTCATGGCACAGATACCAGCGATTCCTCGGTTTTCATTACATCCATTGTGCCAATTATTATGAGATGTGAAGACGTGGTTATTTGGCAGAACCCTCGACCCGGCTCTACACGGTTTTGTCGACCTTTAAAAATTGAATTTGTGAAGGAAACACCCAGTGTTTTGCTGGCAGAAAATGATAGAGTCGAGAATGAAATTCAGCGACTTATTAATACGGTGATACAAGTTGAAGGCGCTGAAGTTGAAGTTAGCCATCAGCTAATTCTTTCAATGATTGACGGAAAAGCTTGTAATGCATTGACGGAGACGACATCAACATTTAAGTGTTACATTTGCGGAGCAACAAGCAAACAATTCAATAACATTGATGAAATGTTGCTAAAAGAAGTGAAAGCAGAGAATTTAAAATTCGGGCTTTCAACTTTACATGGATGGATTCGGTTTTTTGAATGCCTTCTGCATTTGTCCTACAAATTGCCTATAAGAAGGTGGCAAGCCAGATCGGTGGAGGACAAAGAAATTTTTGCCAAGACAAAAAATCGAATTCAGAACGAATTCAAGGAAAAACTAGGCTTACTGATTGATCTCCCGAAACCTGGATTTGGCAGTAGTAATGATGGTAACACTGCAAGGCGATTTTTTCAAAATGCAGAATTGTCTGCAGAGATAACAAAGATAGACATCGGTCTGCTTGAAAGAATGCACACTATATTAATAGTTGTTTCATGCAACCATGATATTAATGTGGACAAATTTAAAAATTACGCCTTAGAGACTGCAAGGCATTTCGTAAATTTGTACCCTTGGTATAATATGTCGCCAACTTTACATAAATTTTTTATTCATGGCCCGGAAATAATTAAGTATGCGTTGCTCCCAATTGGCCAATTAACCGAGGAGGCCCAGGAAGCACGAAACAAAGATTTTAAGTTTTACCGAGAACATTTTTCGAGAAAATGCAGTCGGGAAAAGTGCAACCTCGATGTTCTGAATAGAATGTTAATTACCTCGGATCCTTTAGTATCGAGGCATTACAATAGTCAGGAAAAAAAATAAATCAAATGCCAAAATCAGCTTTAGATTTATTACAAAATGTACCTGAGGTTAAAGAGGAATACTCTAATTTAAGCGATTTTTTGGAAAGTAGCGATGAGGAATAA
This sequence comes from Drosophila neotestacea, assembly GCA_035044365.1. Classification (NCBI taxonomy): domain Eukaryota; kingdom Metazoa; phylum Arthropoda; class Insecta; order Diptera; family Drosophilidae; genus Drosophila; species Drosophila neotestacea. The sequence continues at coordinate 262,564 of JAWNMD010000861.1, forward strand.
CGAAAAAAAAAATTGTTGAATTAAGAATTTTTACAAAATAAATGAACATTCCACTAAATATTTGTAACTTTTAAGTTTTTTTGTAATACTTTAATTCTCTTAAAAAGATGTCATCAAAATATTTTTCCTATGGGGCTCCGCTGAATTATGGCGCTATTTTGACTTTTTCGCCCCACTGTGCTACGTCGCAAATGATTCTCGATCTACCGGCTCTTGAGCAAACTGTTTTCCCTGTACCACCGAATAAAACGCGTTGTTTTAGAAAAAGCGATTTAAACAAATTAAATAATCTCATTAAAAATCATGACTGGTCCCAGTTTTTTGCGAGCAATAACTTAGAATTTGCTCTGTGCCTTTTTTACTACACTTTGAACAGCTTATTTGATCAATGCGTTCCTCCAAGGCACTCTGTGAGGTCCATGTGCTAAATATGCTAAATGCTAAATGTAATTTTAACTCACTTAACTTGCAACTTTACAACGATTATTTGAATCGTTGCCGGCTTCAGTTTGCTAAGGATCCTAAATGATTCTATAATTTTGTAAATTCTAAACGTAAATTATCGTTATTACCTCATTCAGTTTCATATGAAAATACGACGGCAAACAATGATCAGGCTACTGCCGATTTATTTGCAGAATTTTTTCCAACTGCTTACTTTGTTAATAGCTACTCTCCTGTTACATCCTATCCCTATAATTTGCAAAAATCTAGCTTTATTTCTGAACACGTGATCACTCAGTATTATGTGAACTAAATTTTATTGGTAACGTTTGGTATTCCCCAGGGTAGTCAGCTTGACACTCTGCTTTAAGCCGCTTTATTAAAGATCTTCCGTCTATTATTCTTAATTCTAACATTTTAATGTATACTGACGATGTGAAATTGTGTCTGTCGTTTAAGGACAGCTCCAGCTTTGATTTACTGTAAGCAGATCTTTATCGCTTTTTTAAATGGTGCAAATTCAATTTACTAAATTATAATTGTCCTATTGTTAAATGCAAGGTTATGACTTTCTATAAACACTTGCCTCTCATCATCAACTACACCCTTGGTTTAGTACCTCTTACTAGGTTAGACGAAGTAAATGATCTTGGTATTCTCCTTGACCATAAACTAATGTTTGATACACATGTTGCTTTAACGATCAGTAGGGCGACTCAAGTTCTTGGGTTCATTGGGCAAAGGAATTTGTTGACCCTTATACAACAAAATTACTTTATGTATCTCTTGTCCGTCTGATTCTGGAATATGGCTCGTATGTTTGGTCTCCACAATACTCTAACCAATAGGATCGTATTGAATCTGTTTAAAAAAAATTTTATTATTTGCTTTACGAGGTTTTAATTGGGTTTCAGGCTTTAATTAACCCGCGTATACTAGTAGACTTCTTTTAATTAATCTACCCACTTTAACTAACCGTCGTATTATGCTTGGTGTCATGTTTATAATTAAATTAGTAACTGGTGAAATTGATTCTTCTTATTTATTGAGTCAAATTAATTTCTCAGTTCCTGCCAGGTATACCCGTAATTATGTACCACTGTCCCTTAATCTTTGTACTAACAACTGTTCCCTGCACAAACCCTTTCGAGTTCTCTGTACGGATTATAATAGACTTTACAATGTCTTCAATGCAGAGGCCTCAACTTTAACCATTAAGAAATCTATCTTATTCTCTCTAACTCATAGTAACTAACGCTAACATGATCTTCCCCAACCCTCGCAACAAATGTTGGCTCTGAGTAATTGATCTTAATTTTGAACTGGCCCAATATATACTTATATTGTAATTTTTTTCTTTGTTTTCTTTTGTTTATTTTAAAACATTTTTAAGTACTTAATATTTATAATGTAACTTATGGCGACATTAAATAAAACTATAATTAAATAATTCGATTAGATAATTAGATAAAATATATTAAGAGCAAGAACTTCAGTGTGAAACCTACTAATTTATACATAAAGACAATAAATATTTAAGAACAACATAAAGAAAATATTATTTAGAATCCGAACTGTCGGATAACGATACTTCCGCTTGTAAACTGATAATTGTTAGTAACTTCTTAGCATCGTTATCAAATTAATATGTCTTTATAACACCAGGATGACCTTTTGGATAAAGAAGTTATAACAGGATCAGAGAAAACTAAAAGTGCGCTTATAACATCTTCCATTGTATTTATCCTGGATTTTTTCGTTGATAGCATGGTATTTCTTCTACTACCACTATGTTAACCTGACTTCTAGAAGACATTTTCGAAAAATCTTTTTCAGGGCGACCAGTTTTTTTATTCCCAGACAGCTCCAGTGTCGTTTCTAACCATTGGCGGTTTCTTTTTGTTTTTGTTTTAAATGTCTTGGATCGCCAGCACTCCTTCCACCTTTGGGCACGCCTACTAAAATACTTAAAATGTTGAGAAGAATATAGGCTCGCAAAAACTGGTAGTTAATTTTGGACATACTCGCACTACAAGGACACACACTTACACAAAATGATTTCTTGTTAACTTTATGTTTATAAAGTACAAAAGGAGTCGCCAAATGGGAGGGTGTTAGAATACTTAAGCTCTACCACAGTTTATTAATTACACATTTATAAATGGATCACAAACACATAATTTTTAGCTAATACATACCTTTTGAATCACAGAAAGATGTAACTTAAATAATAAAATCGAATATTGTTGTGATTGCAGTCAAACCAAGTAAAGCTTAATTTGGCGGGACGTTTCGATAACGAATGACAAAAAAAAACATATGTTAAGTTTAAGAGAGCATGGTTGCTCTAACTTTAGTCCAACTATTGATATTAAACTATTTTTGAATATTAAAAGGTGTTTGTAATTTAAAAATGCAGTAAGCTACAGTGGAGCAAGCTTGGCAGTAGGAGACCCTGTACTTTTTCAGTTTGTTCTGGAAATTTCAATAGACTACGAAAATATCAGTTGATAAACACTGAGGTCGCTAGCGTCTCTTCTTCTTCCTTTTTCCCGTAACAATGTTAGTCGAATAACTTCCGTGTTTATTATCCGATTTGAATGAAATGTTCGGGTCAGGTTCGGACCATAGTGTAATATATATATATATACCGAAAATCAAGGTGCTGGCATTAGAGGTGATTTAGAAGTTGAACTTCGAAATTTTGATTTTCGTGTTACGGGGGCGGAAGGAGGTGTGGCGAAATTCTAAAACAAATTTGATCTGGGCCATAAATAGATGACCCTAAATACCAAGTTTGATGTCTCTTATAGCTCTTATAGTCTCTGAGATCTAGCTGTTCATATTTTCGAAATTTCGAAAAGCTGTATACTATCCGTTTTATATCCGACCCGGATAAAACTTTTAGGACAGGATTGGACAGCATTAAATTTTGACTTTCGTAATTTGACTTTGAAATTTTGTTTTTAATTTACGGCGGTGGAGAGGGGCGTGGCAAAATTCTAAACCAAACTTGATCTATGCAAGAGTTTGTGTCTCTAGCTCTGATAGTCTCTGAGATATAGGTGTTCAAAAAAGGGACAGACAGACGGACATAGCTATATCGACTCGGATGTTGATGCTGATCAAGAATATTTATACTTTATGAGGTTTGCCACGCCTCTTTCTGCCTGTTACGCACATTTTTTATTTGCAAAAACTTAACTTTGGACAACTGCTGCATGTGGCAAGCCAGAGTAACATTATCAATTGTGCGTGGGAGACTTGGACAATTGTAAATCCAATAAAGTTCCTGGCACACCAACAATTATGGAGTATATAAGAAATACGTTCAGTAAGGTACTGGAAACGGGACATGCTCCAAATTCTTAACTAGAATTATATTCCCAATTTATAAAAAAGGTGATCCCAAAGACACAAAGTTATAAAGGTATATCGTTACTAAATTCTACAATGAAAATAATGTCATCGTGGCAGCTGGCAAGATTGACCAAATTTGTGGCTGCTAACAATCGGCTTAGCGAAAACCAGATGGGGTGTAAAAACTATATTCGTACTGTCGTCAAAAGCAAAAGAGTCTAGCCAAAAAGTGCGTAACAGGCAGAAGGAGTCGTGGCAGACTTCATAAAGTATATATATTCATGGTCAGCTTCAACAGCCGAGTCGATATAGCCGTGTCCGTCTATCTGTCCCTTTTTGTGTCACCTAGATCTCAGAGACCATAAGAGCTAGGGATACCAAATTTGGCATGTAGGTTCATCTATATCTCGAAATACAGGGTCTCCTACTGTCGAGCTTGTACCACCGTAGCTTACTGAATTTTTTTCTTCAAAGTCAAATTGCATCGAACACTTTAAGACAGCGAGAAAAGAATATGTAATTTTTCTGTCTATATATATAAAACTCTTTGTCCTGATTCACTGACTGATTTACTGATTCACTGAGTCATCACGCTGTAGGCCAAACGGTTCAAGATATTGAGCTGAAATTTTCACACAACAAAGCTGAGACATAATTATCGTGCAATAAGACGGGATTTTTGGATATCCCCACTGGAAGGGCTAAAACGGGGCGTCAAAGGTCAATATTGATTTTTTTTTGCATTTTGTTTTTGTTTATTGAGCTATTCCAACCAGACACATATTATGTATTCCTTACTCACTGCTGCATACTGGGAAATTTTGGTCAAGATCGGATGACTATATCATATTGCTGCTATATTAAAACTCAGGTGCAAATAAAACATGAGTATGATGACCTTTGTTGTTTTTAAAGCTGTGTCAACCAAACTCATAGATTATGTATTTTATATTCACTGCTACATCCTGAGGAAGTTTGGTCAAGATCGGATGATCGGGCAAACCCTCTTGTCTATATATATAAAACTCTTTGTCCTGACTGACTCACTGACTGAGTCATCACGCTGTAGGCCAAACGGTTCAAGATATTGAGATGAAATTTTTACACAACATAGCTGAGACATAATTATCGTGCAATAAGACGGGATTTTTTGATATCCCCACTGGAAGGGGCTAAAATGGGGGTCAAAGGTCAAAATTGCTTAGTATGAAATTTTTTTGTTTGTTTTTGAGCTATCTTAACCAAACTCACAGATTATGTATTTCTTACTCACTGCTACATCCTGACAAAATTTGGTCAAGATCGGGCCACTATATCATATAGCTGCCATAGGAACAACCAGATGCAAATTAAAACTTTGTATGAAGATCTTTGTTTTTTTTTGAGATATCTCAACTAAACTCACAGATTATGTATATCTTACTCACTGCTACATCCTGAGAAAATTTGGTCAAGATCGGACCACTATATCATATAGCTGCCATAGGAACAACCAGATGCAAATTAAAACTTTGTATGAAGATCTGTGTTATTTTTTGAGATATCTCAACCAAACTCACAGATTATGTATTTCTTACTTACTGCTACATCCTGAGAAAATTTGGTCAAGATCGGGCCACTATATCATATAGCTGCAATAGGAACAACCAGATGCAAATTAAAACTTTGTATGAAGATCTTTGTTATTTCTTGAGATATCTCAACCAAACTCACGGATTATGTATTTCTTACTCACTGCTACATCCTGAGAAAATTTGGTCAAGATCGGACCACTATATCATATAGCTGCCATAGGAACAACCAGATGCAAATTAAAACTTTGTATGAAGATCTTTGTTATTTTTTGAGATATCTCAACCAAACTCACAGATTATGGATTTCGTACTCATTGTAACATTCTGTAAAAATTTGGTCAAGATCGGATCACTATATCGTATAGCTGCCATAGGAACAGTGGCTTTTAATGCTATTAATAAACAATCAAAAGAAGATGGACAGAGGGATGGGGTGGGGGAGGGGGGGGGGTGTTACGATTCATTAGTGTTGCGACTTTCAAAATCAATTTTCAGTATATGGCACTGTTACTCGCTCTTGCTGCAATAATCCAATTGCAGCGAAAACTTTAAAACAGCGAGCAGCGAGAATGTAAATTCTCTATATTATATAAAGTACTACTTATTACTATAATCTTAAGTCCAACTACAGGGAAAAATTGAACTTACAATTCCCGCTATCTAATTAGAAATGACATAAGGTCTGGCTATAGCTGTGAGAAATGTTTCCTATTTTCACTTCACATTTTTCCCCGAGATTTCAGCGAGCGTAGCGAGCCGGGGGTTGGCGAGCGAAGCGAGCAGGGGGCAAACCCCCTAGTATTATATAAATTTCAACGATTAAAATACTATGTTGAGTGGGGCCTTCATATAAACGTGGAAAGATCCAAGATAATGGTGATAGAGACTTGAAAGAAAGGCTTGCAAATAATGAAAGTTGGAGCCATGCGGCTGCTTCAATAGAAGTGGTCAAGACCTGCAAAGACCTAGGAGAGTATCTGTCATCAATCATGAGAATGGAGATTCAGGTTTAATAAATGAGGAAGGATATGACAGTCGCCATGCTAGTACAAAATCTAATTTGTACCAGGCAACAGCCAAAGCAATTATTTGCTATGCAGGAACACACCCAATATCAAGAGGTGACGCGTGGTGTAACTAATTTCATAAAAAGAATATTTTATTTCCCAAACAACACGCCGAACTACTTCCGATAGCCCAGGATGCTACGTGTTACAGTGCTTTCAACGCTGGTAAATAGACACAGCTGGATTCACTTTCATTTTCGTGTTAAGGAGGCCAAGACCCATAGGAAAAAAATATTTAGACCTCTAAACTCAAAACAATGTCAATATATGTAAGGTAGTGCAATTATTGATTATAATTATTATTATATTGCGCTGATATTTTGACAGCAAGTCACTCATTTCCTGCTTACCTGGCGGTGCCTTGACTTATCTTTGGCATCGGTTTCACTTGAATTGCTTACATCAAAATACTTTTATCGACCAAATTTCCTTTGTACATTTTCATGAGGAGCATGTATGTATAGTGTGCAATATTGCATGTATATTTCAATTTATAAATAACTTCAGTTTACATAGCACAAATTGCAAAGCAAACATCAGGTCAAATGCTCCAAGAGAGGTTAGCACAATAAATATTTTCTGTTTCTATGCTAGAATCGAATTGAAACCAAATACAAATATAAATACCAATACAATCCTCACCCCTTGTGACATTGAAAAGTGCAGTCGGGGAATTGGGTTATCGCTTGTTCTGCTTATTAAGTTATATTTATGTATGTACATTGTACATATTCAAGCTAGAAACAATGCAAAAAATGCAGTAAGCTACGGTGGACCAAGCTCGACAGTAGGAGACCCTGTACTATTTGAGTGCAAAGCGTTCACTATAGACTGCTCTTTAATGTTGCGTACAAGAAATTTCAATAGATGGCGCCACTACGAAGATATCAGTTGATAAACACAGAGGTCGCTAGCGTCTCTTCTTCTTCCTTTTGCCCGTAACATTGTTAGTAAAATAACTCCCGCATTTATAATTCGATTAGAATGAAATTTACAGAACAGGTTCGCATATATGTATGTATATTACATGTACCAAAAACAAATGAGTTAAAGGTGCTTTTGTTTATACTTTGAAATTTTGTTTTTTGGTTTACGGGGGCGGAAGGAGGCGTGGCAAAACTAAGTTGTTTAAGTTTGTAAACACATAAACTTGTAATGTAAGATCATTAAAATTAATTCAGAAACGACCAATTTTTACGATGTAATACTACGTGTAGAGAGTAATATTAGGCTTTTGACTGATAGGTCCTATATCAGATATGTTATATCGATGCATTTCCGCGAAAGTATTGTATGTTTCTTTGTTAATAGAAATTGAGGTTTTAATGCCAAACTGTCAAAAAACTTATGTCTCACAATCATGCAAAATATTATAGCTAAAATCCATAAAGATCCGCCAAAAATCAATTTATATGCAAGCCTTAGTACAGATTAAAAGAAAAGAAAAACTGCTCTCCTGAAAAATTTATTTTTTTACACACGATTCTTTTGCGGTAATGTCGATATAGTAGTCTGATTTTGGTCTAATTTGATCAGATAATATAAAGCTATTTTCACCTATAAATCTGTTTGGTTGACGTACCCTGAGAAACAAAAAAGTTTTTCCTACTAAATGATTTATAACCGATCATTTCTATAGCAGCTATATGATATAGTTGTCTGATTCAAATTAATTTTGGTCAGAATGTGTGAAAATATACCAAACAAATAACCTGTGAGTATCGTTAAAAAAAATCTTAAGAAGCAACAAAGTTTTTCATACTTAAGAATGATTTTTAACTTATCGTTTCTATGGCAGTTATATGATAATACGATCCGATTCTAACCAAATTTGGTCAGTCTATGTAGTGCTACACCACCCAGAAAACAGGCGAGTTTGGTTAAAAAATCTTTAGAAATAAAAAAGTTTTAAAAATTATAAACAAAAACTACACCTAAGAAAATTTGTTAAAGTCGATAAATTTAATTCTTGTTTACTATCATAAAAAACAAAATTTGATCGAGGACCATAAAAAGAGCGACAAATTGTTGCCTAATGTTATTAATGTTGACAAACACAATCAAGGTTGCAAACCTCCACAGTTTTTAGGTGAGGTTTGGTTCGGTGGTTCGAGCCATAGAGTTATGCTAGGTTTACATTTAGTGGCACAGTCTGGCACAGCGCGTCAGGGGTGCATTTGGGAATCTGAGCCTTCGAAATTTGAATTACCGATTGTAATGCCCAAATGCACCCCTGACGCGCTGTGCCAGGCTGTGCCACTCAATGTAAACCTAGCATTAGATTAATATTCGTTTCGCGGATCGGTTTATGAAGCCAATGTTCGGGCTCAAAACTTGTTATACATTTTTCATGCTTTTATTACTTCTTATTTTTTTACGAGTTGCATTTTTTAATATGTGTATGTGGCTATTAGCACTAACCATTGAATACCATTGAAGAGGTCTTCTATATATATTTTTGACCAGGACGACGAGCTGAGTCGATATTGAAGAACAATCTATAGTGAACGCTTTGCACTCAAAAAGTACTGGGTCTCCTACTGTCGAGCTTGCTCCACCGTAGCTTAGTGCATTTTTAAATTTATTTAATTTTAATTTAATTTAATTTAATTTAATTTAATTTAATTTAATTTAATTTAATTTAATTTAATTTAATTTAATTTAATTTAATTTAATTTAATTTAATTTAATTTAATTTAATTTAATTTAATTTAATTTAATTTAATTTAATTTAATTTAATTTAATTTAATTTAATTTAATTTAATTTAATTTAATTTAATTTAATTTAATTTAATTTAATTTAATTTAATTTAATTTAATTTAATTTAATTTAATTTAATTTAATTTAATTTAATTTAATTTAATTTAATTTAATTTAATTTAATTTAATTTTTAAAGTATTGATTGACACTCTGCACTTTGTTGTTGCTTATATTTTCTTGTGCTCTTATCACCAAATTGGTAATAACGTTTGCTTTGCCATTGTTTCGTATTTTTGTTTTTAGATATCGTTTTCGCTTATCAAAAATACAACAAAAGTGTGTACCGAATGCTGCTACCAAATTGCACAGAAACTTAAAGTATTTGCGATAAAGCAAATTGAAAAAAAATGGTACTATGTACCAGTTGCACTCAATGAGGAAAACCTAAAGAATCAAAAACGAATCGATGTGATACTTGAAGACTAAGTATTGCAACAACGATATAAATACATTTGTGTTTACTATTAAGCGCTAGATAAAAGTGTTTGAATAGCACCACAAATCCAACACATCACCTACATCAAGACTTAAGCCAAAAGACTTTCCAAATTCAACATGGAACACTTGGATCTGGCGGGCTATCTAAATACACCAATTCACTTTAATATGGGTGAACTTGAACAGCAAGGTGAGTAAAATACTTTTTAAGAGAATCTATTTTGAAATTGAGTTAGGAAAATATTTAAAATAAAAAAATGTCTTGGCATACGGCATTTTTATTATTTTTAGATTTTATAATTTTTTGTTCAAATTGGCATACAATTTAAAGTCTAAGCTACAGACTAGAAATTTTTATTTTGCGCTAGTTAGACGAAATTGGAATTTATAATTTTTTGTATTAATTCACGACTTTACTTAGCTCGCCTTGTACTAATGCTTAACGATTTCCAATTAAAAATACACTTGGAACTTTTTCTGAAAAAATTAACCTCACTAATTAACGCAACGCGCTGTGGTCAGTTTTAATGCAAAATACATGCGCATGTGCATGTATTAGGCCGGAGCGAAAAACTCTTTTACTTTCAATTTGTTGGGTGCAAAATTGTTGACCCGCTATAAAATATTAATGTGTGCAAAAAATCTGCTTTTTTTTGTGGCGCACAGACGTTCTTTTTTGAAAAATCAAGCAAAAATGGAAAAACTTGGTAAAAAATATTGATATAAAAAGAAATCATGATCTTTTTCACATAACGCTTATATACATAACGCTTTTTATACATAGCCCTAATGTTTTTCTTTAAAAAAAACTGTATCAACTATTAAGATCGGTGCAAAAACATAGAAGCTATAATTTTTTCTATGGATAGGACATTTGGTAATACCCGTCAGCCTGTATGTGGCTATAAGTAGTTTACAAGTTGGCACTTTTTGCCTCACCTTTATATTTTTTCCTTCAGATTTTCGCCTCCTAAACACGAAAATGAGTTTTAAAAAATTTCTCTCTGATTAGTTTTCAACATAGAATTTTTTTTAAAATTTTGTTCGAATATTTTTAAAGATGACTCAGCTTATATGAGCATAAATCATAAACGCGATCGGCGTTTTCAACAAGGAAAGTCTCTCACTAAGGGTATCTATAAAATGTTTTGGAATAAGCTGGATCGTTATGATGTTAGAGCCTTTTAAACTTTAAAAATTTAAATTTGTTGTGAAAAATGCACAGACAAAGGAAGATTAAAAATTCAAAAAGTGTATTAATCGCAAAAATATCTCCAGTTTGCCAAATTGATCATAGAGTTTGGACTTTCTCGAGCAAAACAAGCCATCATTCATAAACCATTTCATTTTAGTTTGAAATAGATTTCAAATATTTACAACATTGTTATTTAACATGAGTGCCATGCGTATGCTTTCGTATCTTTTTTCTAAGTGATTTAATTTAAATTAAATTTTTTTTAAAAATATATTTTGAATTTTTTTATGGATTATTAGGTTAATTATACCGGTATTTCGTAAGCGAAACTTAAGAGATAGGGTTAGCTATTGCGAAAAAGATATAACATATTTTTATGAAACCGTTAGCCGAAAACCAAAACCCGATCATTACCATATTCGTTTCGGTTTGAGTCCCTGGTAAAAAGTCTGTATAAAGTTTAAAAAGTGCCTTAAAAATTAGAGGTTTAGTAAATAATTTATTTAAAATACTTCATTTGAATCATTGGACCACAATCGCATTCCAAAAATTAAATTTTTTTTAGAAAAATCCATATGCGTCAATATCAAAATGAAAAAATTTTTCATGTTTGTAGAGCTCAACCACCGAAGCGAATCACCAAAATTGAAATGGGAAGTTAGTCCTGCCAAACAATTCTCTACCAAATTGCATTTCACCTTTTTTTTTTTGGCTTTTGGCTTTTGGCTTTCTATCTCCTCAATTATTTCGACAACACTCGTTGCTCGAAGGGCTGCGTTCGGAAACCAACCCGAGGCCACTGGGACCCACTGCACAGCGGTCGATTTCATAGGTCAAAAATAAAAAAAGTTTTCAAGATAATCCAGGTATTCCTCAATCATACACGAAAAATCTCACTGGTCAACGAAAATTACCATGCATAAATAAAGCGATTTTCTTAAAATCAGTTTTTGATTTTTGATTTGATATGCAAACATTTTTTTTTTTTAAATCAACCTAAACTATTTTTAGTATCATTGTTCGATATAATTTGTATTATATTATTACACTTTATTTCTTCTAAATTTTGCTACATTAATAAATTCGTTAAAAACAATACAAAAGATTTTGGGAATTTTTACAAACTATTTTTTAATGGCCGGGAGGCGGCGTGTATAGTGGGAAAGGGGTTCGGAGTAGAGATGGGCCCGCGTCTGATCAAAAAGCCCGAAGCCCGGTAGGCCCGAAAAGTCACAAAAGTTATAATTTTTTCAACAACAGGAAATATTTTAAATGATAGACGCATCAGGCTTACCAGCACTTACTTAGATAAAATTATTTTCTTACATAAAAATATGTTGTTATATATATGTTAAGACAAAAATAATGTTGAATAAATAAAAAATATTTTTGTTTTATAAACAATAAATAAATAATTTTGTTATATTTAAGTAAAGAAGGAAATTAATGAATAAAGAAATAATTATTTTGCCCATATGGTTAAATGCTTTAGTAAGGATGTATTTTATACAATCCAGAGCATTTCCAAAAAACGTATCACTTGGTGTCAGTTGTGAGCTGATTCTTTGGTACAATTTGTGGATCAAAAAAAATTTGGTAGTAAATGACTTGAAGGATATTGAAGTTGAAGAGGACTTATTTAAGAACTCAGAAGAATTTATTCCCACAGTAAATAAATTCATATAAATTTTAAGAGCCTTAAACAGAAAATAATTGAAAAGATTTCAGTAAATACAAGTTTGTTAGTTAACATAAAAAAAGACAGACCTGTACCAAGTTTCATCAAGATAGCTTCAAAACTGAGAGACTAGTTTGCATAGAAACAGTCAGACAGACAGACAGACAGACAGACAGACAGACAGACAGACAGACAGACAGACAGACAGACAGACAGACAGACAGACAGACAGACAGACAGACGGACATGGCTATATCGACTGAGCTCGTCTCCCTGATCAAAAATATGTAAACTTTATGGGTCTGTAAGGACTCTTTCAATGCGTTACAAACTTCGTGACAAAATTATAATACCCTTTGCAAGGGTTTAAAAGTAAGTATATTAAGATGGAACTGTTAACTGCTGTTATACACCCTTTTGTATCCAGAGTATCAACCAAATACAGTCGAATACCGATAATTTGTCCCTCGTGGGTAATGTTAGCTTAAATCAAATTTAGTGTGTTTTCGGTGGAAATCTAGTGGTTTTGAAGTAGCTCTTATTCCCAAAAATAATAATAATTACCATATGATAACTTTTTATTAAATCAGCCTACTACATCTTTTAAAAATACATGAAAAATCTAGAAGTATCAGTAATCAGTATCAGGTATCACACTATTTGTACGATACATTTTTGTGATACCACTAACCATTTAATACCATTGGGGGCATTTAGCAAGTAATTCTGATCACCAATCATTATACCTGATTACTACTTTTTACATTCAGCAGGAAATTTTCGACAATCAGAAACGTCAAATTTTGGTCTCGGTGATCTGACTGTCTGGTCGACTGTCGGTTTGTGACTATTTAGTTTTGTGGCAGACACAGCTGGAGATGGTGCTGCAAATATGCGCAAGTGGCAGGCGCTAAGTACGAAATAATACAAATAAATAAATAAAAATCAAAAGAATTAAAAGAATTTTGGTTAATTAATCACATTATTAATTACGGTTAATAAACATTAAATACTATATATTAGAAAATGCACATGGACAAATTCATAATAACAATAGAAATTGAAATATTATAACTATAACTAAGACTAGTTTGCATAGAAACAGACAGACAGACGGACATGGCTATATCGACTCAGCTCATCGCCCTGATCAAGAATATATATACTTTATGGGGTCTGACACGCCTCCTTCAATGCGTTACAAACTTCGTGACAAAATTATAATACTCTGTGCAAGGGTATAAAAATATTATTAACATTTTAATTAAAATTAAAATAACAGTTAATGAATGTATAATAAAATGTATTGGGTTTTTTTAAAATTAAAAATGTAAAAATCATATTTGCAGATGCTATTTACTTGTCCAGCTCGCGTCAAATGCTGGAACCCATCATGGAGGAGACTTCAGAGGATGAGGACCATGCGCAAAATAGTTGGAATGGTTATGAGCAAAGGGACAGCTGTGGCGGATTCTGGAGCTCCGCAGAGTCTGAAACGGGTTCAGTCATAAGAGTCGAAGTTAATAAAGGTAAGTTTGCAATTAAATCCAATATTTGCACTCATAAATGACACCTTTGCCTTACAGATATCGACGCTTTATCGGAACGTGACTTTGCCTGTCCACCAAAGCGGGCACGTCGATCACAGGATGACCAATTGCAACAACAGTTGCATCTGCAGTCACAGAAGCCTCCCAGTCTGGAGGATGTTGTGCAACTGCGTCGTCCGCCACCGCCACGATATGATGCGGAGGCCCACAACAGCCTGGAGCGTTTTCTGGCCCTGGAGGTTTGCGCACGCGATAGCTACGGCAGTCAGGGTCAACGGAGCAGCTCTGGCAGTCGACGTGGCACCTTTGATGATTTTTATTCAGACAACGATTCGTATCATTCGCTGTCTCGCAGCTCCTCGCTGGTTCAGTTTGAGTCGCTGGAGCGGCAGATGACGCTGCAGGAGCAGCATCAAAGCATGCGCAGTCTGGGCAGCAGTTCACCCTCTCTCCTCAGCTGTGAAACGGTGACCAGCAACGTGGGTGTAGAAAACGGCAGTGGTAGTCACAGCAATCCTGACAGTCGGCGCGGCTCGTCAACATCGCTTTTGAAGCGATATGAATCCAGCGATGGACGATTGCATCAGACTTATTACGAGCTGCACAAACTGGACTTTGAGGAGCAACAACGTGAATTGTTTGGGGTCTGCAAAAGTCTACAACAGGCGGAGATCAAATCAGACTCTGAGTCGAGCAGCACGTCTAGCAGTGATGGCAGTGTTCATAGCATGCTCAGTGCTTGCCCTGCAAAACAAGATGCTGGCGGAGCAAGAAGATTGCCGCTTAATTCTGCGGAGAATTTGTCTGAGGATTCAGGCTACTGTGAGCCAAGCACATTGCGACGCGCCAAATCGAAAAGCATACCAAAGAATTTCGGCAGACTGTGCGAGGAGGAGGAGATGGAGCTGATGGAACACGATGTTGCCACAGCAGTGGGGCCATCAGCAGGAACGCATTCCAAAAACTCCAATGATTTGTGTCAGACAAAAATAGAGCAGACAAATAAGACGCAGTCAACGCCATCAGCATCGCCAACGTCGTCATCGTCTTCCCTATGCTCTTTAACATCGTCTATTAATAGCTGTGAGAGAGACACACGCTCTCCGTTGCCATCGCCTAACGGATCAGCGGCATCTACATCTTCAACGACAACGTCGTCATCGTCGTCTGCCGCTTCATTCACTTGGCTGCGCAACAGTTTGCCTGATATACGCGAGCCGCGAGGTTCGTCTTCCAAATTTCTAACGGACAACAACAGCTACGTGCTGGCCAATAACAATAGCAACAACACACGCTTCAGCAGCAGCTTCTCTGCCGACTGCTTGCCTGTGTTGGCACGAGCATCTTTGGTCACCGCCGTTGCTACAAGTAGCGTGCCCAACGAGCTGCAGCACCTGGGACGACCACGAAGAGCGCGTCGTTCAAGTCGGAGCGATAGAAATTGCCAGAACAGTGACGGGCACAATTCGAGCACGGATTTGGATAACTTTGTTTGCCCCAGTTTGCCACGCATCAGACGCACTTGCAGCTGGAACGATCGTTGTGGTCTCAGTGCGGCAGGTGATAGGGCGGGGTATTTAAATGCCAGCTATCAGAATCTCACCTTGTTGGATTACACAGATCAAAGTGAAAACATCAAACTCAGCTCGTTGACCATGGATAAACGAAGTAAACGTGTCGTGTCTGGTGAGGATTATGAGCATCTCATATGTAAGGGCAACTTTTTGCTGGACGAACTGAGTCAGATCTTCGACAAAAATGCTTCCATACTCAATGACAAGACTGTGGAGGAGGATCTGGCATCGGAGCAGCAACCAAAACCGAAATCTCTGCAAAATCTAATGGATGCAGCAGCTTCACCGCCGCCCCAAGTGCAACATGTGCAGTTAACCATACGCAAGCCGCCGGCGCGACAGAAACGCAGTCCTTTGGATAAGGAGCTGGTGGTGCAGTCCAAGGAGCTGCCACCACTAACACTACCAGTGGCAACTGTCAGCAGTTTTAGCAGCTTTGGAAAAACTTTTGACCAGGATCCAACGAATTTGACGACGTCATATGCCCAGTCGTTAGAACGGTGTAACTTTGAAGTACCCAATACAGAGTTAGCGAACATCAAATCATTTCCTCCAAAGCGTGTGCTGCCCAAGCGACGCTTCCAGAGCACAATGGCCGAACAACGAAGTCTGGTCAGCAGCACACCCAATTTGTCAGCCTTCGATGGTGGCCAGCAGATGGAAGATGATATTTATGTAAGCAGTGCACACAACTCAATGCATCAATTGTCACAGATGCCCATACAGCCCAAGCCATTGGGCATCCTCCTGCCGACTGGCTCACGAAATTCGTTCAGCAAGGAGGTGAGTTTCTGCCCCGTGGTGAGTAAATATTGCTGGCAGGAGCAGTCGTCGGAGGAGCCACAGGAGGAGCAACATACCAGCGATGAGGGGGCTCAGGAGGATGATGATGAGGAGCAAATGTTGGATAACAACGATGCCACTGTTATTTATAACACCAAAGAAAACGAGAATATTGCAGCTCGCTACAATGAAGAGCAGCAGTTAAGAGCAACACATCAAGAGCAACAACAGCAGCAGCGAAGAGCGCAAGAGCGAGAGAGCGTTGTTGTGGAAACGATCGATGACAAGAGCGCTGAGAGCGATGAAAACAACGAAAACATCGCCAGCACAGAAACAAAACAGCAACAGCAGCCGAAAACATCGAAAACGTTTCCGCAGCAGTCCGCTTTGGTTTCAGTTTCAAGCGTCGCTGCTACTGGCAGTCTTGAATCACACGTCGCCGCGAGCACATCTGTCGCGATCGTAGCTGCAGTTTCAGTTCCGGCGTCAACGCCAGTACCACCTACAGTTACACTTCCGCAACGTCCATTAAGCCTGCACTTGCCTATCTTAAGCGAACCGCCCACAAATCGCGCCCATCATATACTGTATGCATCGCAGCAATTGTTGCAGCGTTACGACACCGATCACGACCACGACAACATGTCCAAATCGCAATCCACCAATCTCACCAACTCCCACTCCAGTAGCAACAATAATGAGTCGCTGCTAAAGCAGCAGCGATCCAATAAAACCGATGAGAAACATCCCAGTTCAAAGAGTTTTCTATCGCGTTTCGCCCACGGATTGCGTTTCTCGTTGCGCCGCAAAAAAAAGCAGCAGCACCAGCAACAACAACAACAGCAGCAAAATCTAGAACAAAAAGCGCATACAACTAAATCCGTTATGCAACACAGCAACAGTGCAAATCAGACCGATGTGAAATCACAAAAATTCATTCATATACCCCTTAAGCCGCCACGAAGCGGCATTCTCGACGAGAGCAATGTCTCCATAGCGAGCACAGCGAGCATGCACAGCCGGCAAACAACGGCTACCACACCAACAGCTGATGTGGAGCAACTGCCAAAAACGTCAACACTGCAAAAGTTGGTGACAGGTAAGCCTCCATTGCCAAAGCAACCGCCACGTCAGGCGCATGCGCTATCCTCGGCCAGTGCTGCCCATTTTCAAGCTGGCTGCAGTGCTGCTGATGCGAGTAATGCGCTCTTAGCCGCCGAACGGGAACAATATGCGGCCTTTGCCAAACAGTTGACATTAGGCCACCGTCAAGCGACAACCGCAATGCGCGATATATCGGAAACGGGAATCGAAATAGAATCACCATCGCGAGCTAGCGTTGCCCAAAAGACGCAAATGTTTAATCAGCTGGGCGCCACCGGCAGCAATATATCCTCCCCTCGACCCCTCACAATGGTTACAGCCGTTCCGGTTGCCGTGTCCCCAATGCTAGACAATAAGATGGGGCTCATCGAGACCAATTTGGACACACATGAAACGGTTATATCGGGCAAGACACGCTCCCTTATGGACATCACATGCAATCCAATGCATCACCCGCATAAGTGTTATCTGGTCAAGCGTCTGAATGTCACTAGTGCTGCTTTCGATGTCGAATATGATGACGATGATGAGGATGTTGATGGGCAACGCACTAAAAAATCAACCCATGCTGGCGCTGTTCAGATTGCATCAGTGCGAAGACCACACAAAAGTATGGAATTTCTGTTGGATAAAGACAATCAGAAGAATGTTTTGGTAAGTACAAAAGAATGAAAAACGGTGCAAAAATCCACACATTTCTCTGTCCCTTCACACTACATAGATACTAATTACATATCGATCCCTTCCCGCAAAAATATTCTTAATAGGAGAAATAAAACAATAATAATGTAATGTAATTTAAAAAAAATGTTGACGCAACTATGTTTATAAGTGCCAAACGCGTTTATATTTTTGGTGTGTTGCCAATAGTTTCTTTGATTAATATGATATATAAACTACTCTGCAATTTCAGATGCATGAAAAATTAAAAAAAAAAATATATATGTATATATATAAAAAAAACGGACCTATACTAAGTTTCATCAAGATAGCTTCAAAGCTGAGAGACTAGTTAGCATAGAAACAGACGGACAGGCAGACGGACATGTTTATATCGACTAAGCTCGTCCCTCTGATCAAGAAAATATATATACTTTATGGAGTCTGCCACGCCTCTTTCAATGCATTACAAACTTCGTGACAAAATAATCATACAATTCTGCAAGGGTATAACAAGAAAAAAAAATATTTTTTATAAGATTTGCTATTGTATTTTTTATGGCTTTTGTCTCATGCAACATCATCCTCCAGTTCGCGAGTAAGTCGCTACCTTAACTTGTTTTGTTTATACAAAAGGCGTCGTTGAGTTTTATGTCTCAGTTGGGCACAGATCAGCTGTTCTTCATGTTAAATGCAATTTTGTTTATGTTTTTCTGACTAACAACACTCGTTAACAAATATTGATTTTTAATATTTATACCCTTGCAGAGGTATTATAATTTTGTCACGAAATGTGTAACGCATTGAAGGAAGCCTCACAGACCCCATAAAGTATATATATTCTTGATCGGGGCGACGAGCTGAGTCGATATAGCCATGTCCGTCTGTCTGTCCGTCTGTCCGTCGGTCTGTCCGTGTGTCCGTCTGTTTCTATGCAAACTAGTCTCTCAGTTTTGAAGCTATCTTGACGAAATTTGGTACAGATCCGTCTTTTTGCTGCACGCAGCACATATGTCGGAGCCGGATGGATCGGATAACTATATCATATAGCTGCCATAGGAACGATCGGTTGGAAATAAACATTTAGTATAAAAAACTTTTTTGTTTCTCAAGATATCTTAACCAAATATACACATTGTATGTTTGATTAAGTTCTAAACAGGCTGACCAAATTTGGTGTGAATCGGACTACTATATCATATAGCTGCCATAGGAACGATCGGTTCGAAAACACCATTTAGTATGAAAAACTTTTTGTTTCCCAAAATATCTCAACCAAATATACACATTGTGTGTTTGATTAAGTTTTTAAACAGGCTGACCAAATTTGGTGTAAATCGGACTACTATATCATATAGCGGCCATAGGAACGATCGGATCGAAAACAATATTTAGTATGAAAAACTTTTTTGTTTCTCAAAATATCTCAACCAAATATACACATTCTGTGTTTGACTAAGTTTTAAACAGGCTGACCAAATTTGGTGTAAATCGGACTACTATATCATATAGCTGCCATAGGATCGATCGGTTCAAAATCAACAAATTTTGTAAGAAATCTGACGGCTTACACAGGGCACTGCAAGGGTATCCAAACTTTGGCGCGCCAAAGTTAGCTTGCACTATATTTAGACCCAGTACTTTAAAAAAGTACAAATGGGTCTATTACGTTTGTGCAAATGTTCGTAACAGGCAGAAGGAGGCGTGGCAGACCCCATAAAGTATATATATTCTTGATCAGCATCAACAGCCGAGTCGATATAGCGATGTCCGTCTGTCTGTCTGTCCGATTTTGTGTCGCCTAGATCTCAGAGACCACAAGAGCTAGAGACACCAAAATTTAGTATAAAGGTTCATCTATATCTCCCATTGATAAAGTTTGTTTTGGATTTTTGGCACGCCCCCCTCCGCCCCCGGAAATTGAAAAACAAAATTTCAAAGTCGAATTACAAGAGCCCCTTTAACGCCAGCGCCTTGATTATTATAATATAGACTATAGTCCAAAGCTGTCCAGAAAATTTCATTCCAATCGGATGATAAACACGGAAGTTATTCAACTAACAATGTTACGGGCAAAAGGAAGAAGAAGAGACGCTGGCGACCTCTGTGTTTATTAACTTCGTAGTGGCGCCATCTATTGTATGGTACGCAACATTGAAGAACAATCTATAGTGACGACCTTGCACTCAAAAAGTACTGGGTCTCCTACTGTCGAGCTTGCTCCACTGTAGCTAACTGCATTTTTTTCCTATGGACCTCCTAACACGAAAATGAATTTTAAAAATGCAGTAAGCTACAGAGGAGCAAGCTCGACAGTGGGAGACCCAGTACTTTTTGTGTGCAAAGCATTCACTATAGATTGTTCTTCAACGTTGCGTACCATACAATAGATGGCGCCACTACGAAGATAAATTAATAAACACAGAGGTCGCTAGCGTCTCTTCTTCTTCCTTTTGCCCGTAACATTGTTAGTTGAATAACTTCCGTGTTCATCATCCGATTGGAATGAAATTTTCTGGACAGCTTTGGACTATAGTCTATATTATAATAATCAAGGCGCTGGCGTTAAAGGGGCTCTTGTAATTCGACTTTGAAATTTTGTTTTTCAATTTCCGGGGGCGGAGGGGGGCGTGCCAAAAATCCAAAACAAACTTTATCAATGGGAGATATAGATGAACCTTTATACTAAATTTTGGTGTCTCTAGCTCTTGTGGTCTCTGAGATCTAGGTGACAAAAATGGGACAGACAGGCGGACACGACTACATCGACTCCGCTGTTGATGCTGATCAAGAAAATATATATACATTATGGGGTCTGCCACGCCTCCTTCTGCCTGTTACGCACATTTTTTGTTTCACAAACTTAATAGACCCATTTGTAATTTTTAAAAGTACTGGGTCTAAAAATTTTTACTCTACTACTACTGTTAATTTGTTTTCAATACAGAAATTTTTGCAAAATTGTTTGAATTTTTTTTAGAAGATTGAGCTTGTTTGAGCATAAATTGTAAACGCGGTTACTGATTTAATAAAAGTAGTTTCATATTAAAGGTTTTGATCCAAATTAGTTTTCAAGTACCAATGAAATTTGATGCAAACTCTGTTTGCAGGGTATTTTACTGCCGGATTTAATTCGTTAAACTTTAGAAGCCTTTACCGTCAAAACGATCCAACTGTAGAATTATTGTGAACGGCATTTATTGATTTTTCGTTATATTTTCTCAAAAAATTGCATTTAATTGATGTAATAAATTGAAAATGTAGTTTATAGCCTTTTGCGAATTGAAAAATATGATCTATATTATTTATATTATATCTACATATTTTCTCCTTGTACTGTTATATCTTCTAGTTTTGAGCAAATTATTATAACGAACGTTCTGGTTTTATTTAAACAGACATCGAAATATGCAAGCATTGTTTATAAAAAGAAAAGAAAGAATGCATAAAAATGTATATGAAACTCAAGAGGTTCCAAACGTTTATATTTTTTATGTATACCTAAAAGTTTAAAGACGTATGCATGTGTGTTCTATACAAAACACAGTATTCCAATTTTAGCAGTTTAGCATATACTTTATTTCTAAAAATCATACTAAGGAGAAACTTTTAATTCTAGTTAAAATGGAAGTATAATTTTTTAAAAATGGTATGCAAGTGACGTCGCACCTTATTTGACTTCTACTTCAACAACAGTCCAAACTTTCGCCGTGGTTTCCATATACTTTTTTAACTGTGGATCGAAATGTATGTATGTATGTTTACATATTACATAGTTTAGGTACTTGTAACATGTAGGTATTTGTTTGCTCGTGCAGAAATGTTTCGACATTTTTTTGTCGTTGCGCTTGAGAGTTGCCATGTGGAATATCAATATAAAAGATAATAAAAATGCTAAGAAATGAATGCAAAACATAGAAAATACATACATACATATGTCTACTTATCTTGTGTATTCCCTCAAGCGTACTAATTAAAATCCTTATTCAAATTTGTATCACTTGATGTCTTTGTAATGCGTAAACAAATTTTGTTGATATGACAAAAGTAAATATTTCGAAATCCCCAAAAACAAAAGTAATGCGTTCCAGAGTTTTTGTAATTTTTTTTCATCCACTGCTGTTGCCATCTCCAACTAAATTCTCGGATTTATACGTCTTCCATTACATTATTTGATTATCTTTCCGTGTGCTTTATGATAATACTAAAACTTAGTACTTAGTAGTAGAAGAACCCAAAAAACTGTTTCCACACTCACTGAGCCATCCCCACTCCTTAATGATTGTTTAATGCGTATGTGCCCAACGGACTTTCAATAGTTTGCCGCGCTTAGATTTAATTTTCGTTAAATATTAGTCAGTCAGCTGCCGCTGTAAATATTAAAGGCGAAGGTAAAAATATGTACATATGTATGTACATATAGCGCACATTAAAACATCGCACAGGGCGCTTGGCTGCCTGCCAAACAGATCGAAAATCTTTTGCTATTTTTTCTGTTAAGCACTCTCTTAATCGTGTATAATAACGCTGTTAATGTTTAATGATCAAAGCAGTCACAACATTGTGTGTCACTGTTACCTGTCTGTTATGGTCATACCTGCTAGTGAGCAGCTGTAATGGATTGCTCGTGCCAACTGTTACTGTTCTTACAATTCGAAACGCTATCTCTGTGTTTTTTTTGGTTACCTGCTTCTTTTGCCAACACCGACGCTCACTTGTCTTTGGTCACAATTGTTAAACGCCTAAACAATTTTTCCATTGCCATATTTGTAGAAATTTGTTTTGCTTCAAAGAATGCATTCATTAGCAAACATCTCTCTCCCTCTCTATTCTATAAATTACCCTGAAATGTCAATGCAATCACGAGAAAATATCGAAAAATTGAACTAGCTTTTCATGGGTGCGGAAAAAGTCAACTAGAAATATTTAAAAACAAAGGAGACACGCAACAGCTTTCTATCAAATACTTGAGTTCCTGCGGTTCAGAAGTTTATCTAATATCAATCAGTAAGTTATTTTCCACATGCCCTTAATTTCGTGGCCTTTTTTTACCCAACGTTTAATATTAGCTTTTTTTTGCGTAAATAATTGAAAATTGAGGAACTCTGCAACAAAACAAAGTTTATTTATCATTTCGCGTTTTTCTTTCTACTTCCCAAACTAAGATACGGGCTAATATGGTAAATCATTTTGTGTATCGCCGGAAATGTGTGGGTGTTTTTCTCAGTTTTCCTGCATATGTGTGAGGCTCTTTAGGTGCAGTTGAACTGTACAATTTCTGGGAATGTTGAAACTAATCGACGAGTCTCTTATTTAAATTAAAAGTTGGACACGTGCTGATGCAATCCCTTAAAAATTACAAAATGGAAAAAAGGTGTTAATATTTTCCACAAAAATATTCAACGTGTCCACAAAATAATTAAATTTAAAAGATTTTATATACACATACATACGATGCTTTAATTAATCAGTCTATTGTCATGAAGTTTGTAACGCATTGAGTATATATATTCTTGATCAGGACGACGAGCTGAGTCAATATAGCCCTGTCCGTCTGTCTGTCCGCCTGTCTGTCTGTTTCTATGCAAACTAGTCTCTCAGTTTTGAAGCTATCTTAATGAAACTTGGTACAGGTCCGTCTTTTTACTGCACGCAGTACATATGTCGGAACCGGCCGGATCGGACAACTATATCATATAGCTGTCATAGGAACGCGCGGTTCGGAATCAACACTTAGTATGAAAAACTTTTTTGTTTCTTGAGATATCTCAACGAAAGTTACCAATTTTGTGTTCGATTCAGATTCATATAGTTTGACCGAATTTGGTGCAAATCGGACTACCATACCATATAGCTGCCATAGGAACAAACGGTTCGAAATCAACATCTTACAAATTTTGCAAAAAATCGGACGGCTTATGCAGGGCTCTGCAAGGGTGTCCAAACTTTGGCGCGCCAAGTTAGCTTGCGCTATATTTTTATACCCTTGCAGAGGGTATTATAATTTTGTCACGAAATGTGTAACGCATTGAAGGAAGCCTCACAGACCCCATAAAGTATATATATTCTTGATCAGGGCGACGAGCTGAGTCGATATAGCCATGTCCGTCTGTCTGTCCGTCTGTCTGTCCGTGTGTCCGTCTGTTTCTATGCAAACTAGTCTCTCAGTTTTGAAGCTATCTTGACGAAATTTGGTACAGATCCGTCTTTTTGCTGCACGCAGCACATATGTCGGAGCCGGCCGGATCGGATAACTATATCATATAACTGCCATAGGTACGATCGGTTGGAAATAAACATTTAGTATGAAAAACTTTTTTGTTTCTCAAGATATCTTAACCAAATATACACATTCTGTGTTTGATTAAGTTTTCAACAGGCTGATTAAACTTGGTGTGAATCGGACTACTATATCATATAGCTGCCATAGGAACGATCGGATCGAAAACAATATTTAGTATGAAAAACTTTTTTGTTTCTCAAAATATCTTAACCAAATATACACATTCTGTGTTTGACTAAGTTTTAAACAGGCTGACCAAATTTGGTGTAAATCGGACTACTATATCATATAGCTGCCATAGGATCGATCGGTTCAAAATCAACAAATTTTGTAAAAAATCTGACGGCTTACACAGGGCACTGCAAGGGTATCCAAACTTTGGCGCGCCAAAGTTAGCTTGCGCTATATTTTGTTTCCCAAAATATCTCAACCAAATATACACATTGTGTGTTTGATTAAGTTTTAAACAGGCTGACCAAATTTGGTGTAAATCGGACTACTATATCATATAGCTGCCATAGGAACGATCGGATCGAAAACAATATTTAGTATGAAAAACTTTTTTGTTTCTCAAAATATCTCAACCAAATATACACATTCTGTGTTTGACTAAGTTTAAAACAAGCTGACCAAATTTGGTGTAAATCGGACTACTATATCATATAGCTGCCATAGGATCGATCGGTTCAAAATCAACAAATTTTGTAAAAAATCTGACGGCTTACACAGGGCACTGCAAGGGTATCCAAACTTTCGCGCGCCAAAGTTAGCTTACGCTATATTTTCTTTTTGGCATTGTGTTTAATTTCTTTTTTGCTCTCGTACATTTTCAATTGAGCCTCGAATTCCCATTAGCCATTAGTAGCAAAAGTATGCAAATTTTACTACAAACAAAGCTATTATTATACAATACACTGTGCGACACTCCCAAAAATCTGCATTTACCGCTATAAAGCCGATTTTTCAGACTTATGAGTACTTAACAGCAGAGACGTGCCCAATTAACTACTTTTTTAATGAATTTGTCATTTCAGTGGCATTAAAAAAAGTAGTGCTAATGAAAATCTCATTTCACTAGCATTGAAAAAATTAGTGCCAATGAAATTTAATTTAACTAGCATTGAAAAAAGTAGTGCTAGTGAACAAAATTTTCACTAGCATTGAAAAAAGTAGTGCTAGTGAAATGAATTTTCACTAGCATTAATTTTTTCAATGCTAATTAAAAAGTACTGATAATGCTTATAAACCCAACTCTGCTTAACAGCCAGTAACTTTGGGAATTTTAAACCGATTTTGAGTTTCTTAGCTAACTCTTTTAACTATTTATGATTTAAAATTTGTGTAAAAATATCATAAATGAGACGCTAGCGCTTTAATATACAAAGCTTGCTTATCACCAGTATTTACGTCATTAGACCCAGTACTTTAAAAAAGTACAAATGGGTCTATTAAGTTTGTCCAAAAAAAAATGTGCGTAACAGGCAGAAGGAGGCGTGGCAGACTCCATAAAATATATATATATTCTTGATCAGCATCAACATCCGAATCGATATAGCCATGTCCGTCAGTCTGTCACTTTTTTGAGATCCTATATCTCAGAGACTATAAGAGCTAGATTTTTGCCACGCCCCCGGAAATTAAAATACAAAATTTTGAAGTCGAATTACAAGAGCCCCTTTGATGATTTTTGGTACATATGTATATAACATACACTATAGTCCAAACCTGCCCTGAAAATTCAATTGAAATCGGATGATAAACGCGGTTATCATCAAGTTGTTCAACTAACAATGTTACGGCCAAAAGGAAGAAGAAGAGACGCTAGCGACCTCTGTGTTTATTAACTTACCTTCGTAGTGGCGCTATCTATTGAATGGTACGAAACATTAAAGAACAATCTATAGTGAACGGTTTGCACTCAAAAAGGACAGGGTCTCCTTCTGTCGAGCATGCTCTACTGTAGCTTACTGCATTTTTTTTTATAAGAAAACAATAAACGTATATAACCACTTTGCGCTGCTTTCAATTTTTTCTTGCTGCTGGACTAAAAAGAAAAGTAGTACTTTGTTTAATACTAGGGGGTTTGCCCCCTGCTCGCTTCGCTCGCCAACCCCCGGCTCGCTACGATCGCTGAAATCTCGGGGAGAAATGTGGAGTGAAAATAAGGAACATTTCTCACAGCTATTGCCGGACGTTATGTCATTTTTAATAAGAAAGCGGGAAATGTAAATTCAATTTTTCCCTGTAATTAGACTTAAAATAATAGTAATAAGTAGTACTTTATATAATATAGAGAATTTACATTTTCGCTGCTCGCTGTTTTAAAGTTTTCGCTGCAATTGGATTATAGCAGCAAGAGCGAGTAACAGTGCCATATACTGAAATTTTATTTTGAAAGTCGCAACAAGAATGGATCGTAACAATACATAATCTGTGAGTTTGGTTAAGATAGCTCAAAAAACCACACAGGTCTTCATATAAAAAATAATAATTTGCGTCTGATTGTTCCTATGGCAGCTATATGATATAGTGATCCGATCTTGACCAAATTTTCTCAGGATGTAGCAGTGAGTAAGAAATACATAATCTGTGAGTTTGGTTAAGATAGCTCAAAAAACAAACAAAATTTCAAACTAAGCAATTTTGACCTTTGACCCCCCATTTTAGCCCCTTCCAGTGGGGTTTTCAAAAAATTCCGTCTTATTGCACGATAATTATGTCTTAGCTATGTTGTGTGAAAATTTCAGCTCGATATCTTAAGCCGTTTGGCCTACAGCGCGATGACTCAGTGAATCAGTGAATCGGTGAATCAGTCAATTAGGACAAAGAGTTTTATATATAGATAGATAAAAAAATAAAATTTCCGCTGCTAGCTGTTTTAAAGTTTTCGCTGTAAATGGACATTGGACTTTGGAGAAAAAAATCAGATTTGGTGAGTTTGGTAGAGTTTGCTCAAAATTTCAGTCCGATAGTTTTACCCGTGTCCGCTGCTGTGTGATGTCTCGTCAGTCAGGACAAAGAGTTCTATATTTGTATATATAGATAGATGTATATATTTATGTACTTTAAATATTTGTAATATCTTCAATTTTAATTAGCTCACAATCAGAAAAAATATATTTTTCACAATTCTGCGCAGTTTGTTTCAAATTTTCAAAAATCTGGCAATTTTTTCCTTTTTGAAACATTTTAGATACTCACAGTCTAAAAATACTATAGAAATCTAAAAAGAATTGCAAAATGAAAAGAAAATATTTATTTATCTATACATATTTTTCGAGTTATTTTGTGTGTAGGAATTTCATGTTGATTGCGTTTTTATTTCTATTGTCGAAGTGGATTTACATTTTTTGAACATACGCTGATACCGCCAAGTGGGCTGCACGGTTCGAGAATCTTTCTCACTCGACTCATACATTTATTTATTGTCTTTAATAAAAACATAACATTCAGTCGGAAGGGGCCAAGCAGTAAAATACTCTGTGGACGCGGTTGGCTTTCTGATACATGCAAATAGAAATAGCTTGCTTAAACATATATATGTATGTATGTACATTGTACATTAATTAATTAATTAATTAATTGTATTAACATTATTGAAGATAATTTTTAAAGAAACAAAAATAATTGATTGGACTTTTTTTTATTTATGTACTATTATTATTCACTAACAAAATCATAACATTTTATTTTCAATAAAATTAAGGAATTGAAAAAAATTGAGTTAACAAGTTAAATTTCATATGAAATAAGTAAGTGTGCATAATAAGAAAAATTTTTTTTTGAAATTCAATGATTTTTTTGCTTTTAATAGCTTTTATGTTTTCCTTTGTTTATAAAAAGCTGATTGATACGGTTTGGCATTGAGTTTGTCAAGTTTTGTATGGTTCTAAGGTCAATTTTATCCTATTCTTCGATTATTGCCTTCTTAAGGTCATTTATCGTATCAAATTGGCGACCATTCCTATAAACCTTGCCCGACAATATCCCCCACAGATTATCTATAGGGTTTTAACCCAGACTGATTGCCGGCCATTCCAGTACTGGTATCTTCCTTGCTGAAAAAATTCTTTTGTTTTACGGGCCGTATGGATTGGCGCGTTATCTTGCTGCAAAAAACAATCAACCTCATATAGGTTTCCAGCAAAATCAATGAGAACGGTATCCAACAACTCTACATAGATGTCTGCATATGTTTTCTGATCGGTATGAAGCAATGTGGAGACTTTCCAGCATACCCAAACGCAGCCCAAATCTTTAACGATCCTCCGCCATGGTTCCGCTTA
The DNA here is from genome assembly GCA_035044365.1 of Drosophila neotestacea. NCBI lineage: Eukaryota > Metazoa > Arthropoda > Insecta > Diptera > Drosophilidae > Drosophila > Drosophila neotestacea. The sequence continues at coordinate 291,323 of JAWNMD010000861.1, forward strand.
TAGCATGTCTAGCGTGGTTGCCTTATATCAGTCTGGTCCGTCCAAGTTAAACTTTTTTTATCGGAAAATATAACTTTCTTCTGACCAAAATTTGAATTTGTATCGCCAAATTCTAAGCGGGTGGTTATGTGACGCTTCATAGCCTGGGTATAGCATCGCGGAAAGCATATTTAACGCTATCGTTCTCCTTTAAAATTTGATTAACAAGTTTACTGGATATGTCGAGCTGCAGTTGACGTTTGATTTCTGTGCATGACTTTTTGCCTTGAGCGGCTAGTCGTCCAATTTGCCTCTTGCATCGTATATCAATATCAGTAGGTCGGCCGCTCCATTTGTTTTGTCCATAAGTTTCTGGATACCTCAGGAAATTGGCAATGGTGTTTCTATGTCGAGTAACTCTGGGGGCGATATACATAGGTAATATTCTTGGCAACTTCGGCCAAACCGCAGTCTTCCTCCGACAAATGTGGCATTCTGACGTAAAATTACATTAATAACAAAAAACTTATACTCAAAATATGTACAAATAACACCAGTTTACAGCCACTTTTGCTCTTAGCCCAAAGTATTTTTCCCGTATAGATTTTGACCTCCTTAACATGAAAAAGTATGTTAAAATTTTTCTATGGTGTAGTTTTTGCGATATTATTTTTTTAAATTTTTTCATAGGTGACTCAGCTTCTTCGAGTATAAATCGTAAACGCGACTACCGTTTTCAACAAAATTAGGTTTTAACTAAAGGTAATGAAATTTTCTAAAACTTTTTCATTCAAAGTTTTTAAATCAGCTCGATCTTTATAATGTTTGAGCCTCTTAAAGTTGAAAAATTCAATTTTTTTGCGAAAAAAACACAAAAAGGGGTTCAAACAAAAATTCATAAAGTATATTTAACGCAAAATTAAAAATAAAATGATGCAGACATAGAGCTTGAACTCTCCCGAGTAAAACAAGCTATCGTTCATAGAAATCGGTGGATTAACTATTGAGTAATACGACTTTTAATGGAAAAACACAAGTTCTAAAAATGTATATTTAACGCTTTTCGTGCGATACTTCAATATCGATATTGGATATCTTCGTGCGATATACGTGTATCGCACTTGTGTTGCATGTATATCGCACGAATATCGATATTGAAGTATCGCACGAAAAGCGATAAATATACATTTTTAGAACTTGTGTTTTTCCATTAAAAGTCGTATTACTCATTTGGCCTAGATCTCAGAGACTATAAGAGCTAGAGAGACCAAACTTTGAACGAGTTTGTTTTAGATTTTTCCACGTCCCTCTCCGCCCACGGAAATTAAAAAATAAAATTTCAAAGTCGAATTACGAGAGAACCTTTAAAGCTAGCGCCTTAATTTTTGGTACATATAATGCACACTATTGTCCAAATCTGTCCCAAAATTTCATTCAAATCGGTAATAAACGCGAAAGTTATTCAACTAACAAAGTTATGAGCAAAAGGAAGCAGAAGAGACTCTAGCGACCTCTCTGTTTATCAACTGATATGTTCGTAGTAGCGCCATCTATTGAATGGGATTGATAGTTAAAGCTTTGCACTCAAAAAGTGCTGGGTCTCCTACTGTCGAGCTTGCTCCACTGTAGCTTACTGCATATTTTTTACTTATTTATTTAATGTCCACTATGTGCAACCGACAGGTAATTATTTAGTTACATTAATGATTATAAATATTAAAACTTAAAAATGCTTTAAAGTAAAAAATAAAATATATATATATATATATATATATAATGGGCAAGTTCAAAATTAATATTGATTACTCAGACCCAAAATTTGTTGCGAGGATTGGGGAAAACTCAAGAAAAAACCCAATCAGGTCTGATATCATGTTAGTGTTAGTTATTATGAGTTCGAGAGAATAAGATAGATGGTTTAATAATAAAAGTTGAGGCATCTGCATTTAAGACATTGTAAAGTCTATTATAATCCGTACAGAGCACTCGAAAGGGTTCATACAAGGAATAGTTATTAGTACAAAGATTAAGGGATAGTGTTACATAATTACGGGCAATTACCTGGCAGGAACTGAGTAATTAATTTGAATCAATAAATAAGAAGAATCAATTTCGCCAGCTACTAATTTAACCATAAACATGACACCAAGCTAAATATGGCGGTTAGTTTAAGTGGGTAGATTAATTAAAAGAAGTCTACTAGTATTCGGGGGTTAATTAAAGCCCCAGTTAAAACCTCGTAAAGCAAATAATAAAATTTTTTTGGACAGATTCAATACGATCCTGGTGGTTAGAGTATTGTGGAGACCAAACACACGAATCATATTCCAGAATCGGACGAACAAGAGAAACATAAAGTAATTTTGTCGTATAAGGGTCATCAAATTCCTTTGCCCATCGTTTGATGAACCCTAGAACTTGAGTCGCCCTACTGACCGTTAGAGCAACATGTGTATCAAACTTCAGTCTATGGTCGAGGAAAATACCAATATCATTTACTTCACTACCTCATCTGCACATACAAGAATATTATTCACACGAAAATATACAATAACATTAGATTGCACATATGTATACTTATTTGATATGAAAACCACGGACTGCGTCGCAATTCCATTGTAACGGTAAAAAGAATGAAGACCAAAGAGGAATCTTGGAGTAAGCATATGTTAATAATATAGGGGTACCAAATGTTTGTTAAAAATGTATGCAATAGGCAAACGAGGCTTGGCAGACTCCATAAAGTCGAGCCGAGTCGATATAGCCTTGTTCATCTGTCTGCATGAACAAAAGGATCTCAGATATTTGTTTAAAAACAAATTAATAGAATCAATCCTCCGACAAACAGTTAAAACGAATACTGGCGACGATCTGTAACCCCTGCACCCATTGCAAATGGGTGTTTCCAGGATCGCAATTGCCATATTCGTACGTCTTTAAATGAAAAAAAAAATATAGCGCAAGTTAACTTTGGCGAGCCAAAGTTTGGATACCCTTGCAGAGATTTGCATAAGCCGTCCGATTTTTTACAAAATTTGTTAGATGCTGATTTTGAACCGATCGTTCATATGGCAGCTATATGATATAGTAATCCGATTTGAACCAAATTTGGTCAGGCTGGTATATATGTATATATATATATATATATATATATATATAAATAGCGCAAACTAACTTTGGCGCGCCAAGGTTTGGATACCCTTGCAGTGCCCTGTATAAGCCGTCAGATTTATTACAACATCCTATCAATCCTATGTAGCTGTATGATATAGTTGTCCGATATGAACCAAATTTGGTAAGGATGTATGAAACTGTATCAAACACACAATCTGTGAATTTAGTTGATAATGTTGATTTCAAACCGATCGTTCATATGGCAGCTATATGATATTGTGATCCGATCCGGCTGATTCCGATATATGTACTGCGTGCAGCAAAAAGACGGGAAATCTATGCAATCATGTATTCCGTACACTGTTTCAGGACAGGTTCGGACTATAGCCTATATCATATCAATTTAACTCTTCTATTGGCGGTGGCGGTAGGTGCGTAGCCAAATTCTTAAACAAACTTGATCTGAGCACGATATAGAAGAACTTTCATATTAAGTTTGGTGTTTCTTCCTCTTATAGTCTCTGAGATCTAGTATTAATTAAAGCAAAAGACGGACGGACGTGGCTAAATCGCCTTGGCTCTTAGTGTTGATCAAAACTATATATACTTTATGGGGTCTGCCACGCCTTCTTCTGCCTGTTACCGACATTTGTTTATGGATAAACTAGTAGCCCCTTTTGTACTTTTTTACAGTACAGGGTCCAGTAATGATACTTAAGTTATGGTATGACCAGTTCTGTTTACTTAGACAACTCGCAGCTAATCTACATATGTATGTACTGGTATGTGTGTATATATTGCCTTTTCTCTTCACCACAAAGGGGAACCACTTTGTTATGATGCTGCTGTTAATGGTGAGTAATTTATGAGTTGACGGCAAATAACATTCCAATGGCATTCTCATACCAAATATGAGCCATACAAATGAGAATGCATCTTGCAAACGCATTTCATGTTGCTTTAGACGCTAATCAATAGTACACTGGTTACATGTCACACACAGAAATCACATCACACACATTTCACTGGCTGTTCGACTTGCACCTCGTAAAAATCGGTGGCATAATAAAAGCCTTTTAAAGCTGTTAACTTGAAGTGTTCCTAAGCTGGCGCTGTAGAGACAGACGACACACATAAAAAATAATTTCGTAAAGATATGCGGAAGTTGCAGTTGTCTTTTGTCATGAGAGCTTACAACAAAATCCAGTAAATAAAAAAAGAATCTCGAGCAAAAGGTTAAAGGACTTAATTAAGTTGCGTACTAAAAAGTTAGAATGCTGGGTGTGAGAACTGGGGAAGGGTGGCATAAGTCAACACTACAAGGGATTCGTCTAGTGACTTTAAAGGCGGTTGCCAAGTCAATGAATGGGCCTAAAGAGCAGCAAAACAAAAATAGCAAATAAAGATGTACATATACTTATTTTTAGCGCGAAAAGTGTTAAACTGTTGAGTTTAGTTAAGAGCATTGCGGTTCCTAAAAATTACTATAGTATAGCAGTTAGTTTAATTGTCATATAAAAGTTATATAACTGTATTAAGGCAGTATTCACGTGTATAACAGTATAAAAATCAGTACATATAACGTTTATATACACTAGAAAAACAAGAAATTAGCGGTTAAGTGTAAGTTAATCATAAATAGAACAGGTGTTACCAACTTGTTAGATCCGTTTTGATATGATAATATTATAATAGCTAACAAATAACAGTGATTTTTTTAATTGTTCTTTAATGTTGCGCACCAGAAATTTCAATAGATGGCGCCACTACGAAGATATCAGTTGATAAGCACAGAGGTCTCTAGCGTCTCTTCTTCCTTTTGTCCGTAACATTGTTAGTTGAATATCTTCCGTGTTTATTATCTGATTGCGATCAAATTAAAATCCAGCTTAAAAATTGTCAGAGTTATGTCGTTTTTTCCGATTTGTGGAAGAAGGGGATGGCTAATCAAAAATTTGAAATTACCGATCGTTCCGGACCCTCCTTATCGTTAAACGTGCCAAATCGGTAGTTGTAACATTTCTTTAGTTATGTCGTTTCTTTCGGTTTGCGGGCGAAGTGCGCGTGGAATCCAAAATTTAAAATAAACTTGATCTGCTTGCAAATATGAGAAGTCTTCATACCAAATTTGGCGTCGCTAGGTCTTACCATTTTTGAGATCTGATGCTTGTGATGCTGATCACGAAAATATAGTGATGTAAAAAAACATCGATTTTTGCTTTCGCGATTTTTGAGTTGTTTAGCTCGATATATTTTTAGCCGATTAATCTATTTTATTAAATCGATTTTCATAAAAAATCGTCTTTTTTGCAAATGCTTAGCAAACGCTACAAATTACACACGCGGTGTCAAAATTTCGTTTCATAGAAAAGTTAAAGTTAACAAATATGCTACAGTAAGTGCGAGCTATAATTTTTTTAACGTATCTGTATATAAATAATATAATTAGATTTTGTTTCTGATCGCGATCTAAGTTAAAATGTGTTATGTGTTAAAGTGTTTATGCACTTTTTTTGTGTATTTGTATGCATTTAAAAAATCGATCAATCGATGTCGAAATATCCGATGTTTCGATTAATCGATATTTGCATGTGCGAAGAAAAAAGGAACAATTAGAGCTAGAGACACCAAATTGGGCATGTACTTTCATCTATATCTTGCTTTGAACAAGTTTGTTTTATATTTTTGCCACGCCCTTCTCCGCCCCCGGAGTGCATGTAATATACACTATGTTTCGAACCTTTCCTGAAAATTTCATTCAAATCGGATTGTAAAAAAGGAAGAAGAAGAGACGCTAGCGACCTCTGTGCTTATCAGCTGATATCTTCGTAATGGCGTCATCTATTGAAATTTCTGGTACGCAATATTAAAGAAAAATCTGCAGTGAATGGTTTTGCACCCAAAAAATACTGCGTCTCCTACTGTCGAGTTTGCTTACTGTTTGTAGCTTACTGTAATTTTTTTTTAACAACCTTAATTTATCCCCTCAGTATATAAAAAGTTTGTATATCCTTGCATTCAAATTTCTACACATGACAGGTATATGATAGAGTAGTCAGATTTTTTTGTTAGATTCTATACAACGATACCAGACATACAATCTATGAGGCTGATTGAGATATCCTAAGAAAGCTTTTTGTTTCACATTTTTTTCTTTGTTGTTGAAATAAATAATTTAATTTACAAGAAGCCTACGGACTTCTTTATCTATGAAAATTACTGGCTTTTTCGGTTAATCGTTTGCCTACACCAAGGTACTGTTTACTTAGCAGAAAATTTCTTGAGAGACAATTGGTCATCGCGCCATACGAAAAAAATGTCTCTTTTTACCACTGACATTGAACCTAAAAAGTTAATTTTCATGAAAGGTTGCAAAAATGTTTACAGCTCATATGAAGTTATAAAATAGGAATTAGCTTGAAAGCGTTTGAATCCCCTGAAGGAAATCAGTTATGAAATAAAGAAAACAAATTTGGAGGTTAGCTCCACTTTGAATTTTGAATTAAATGCAGCTAATATCGCCAATTCGACCACTGTGCGTCATCCTGATCAAGAATACATTTTCCTTATCTCTGCCACGCCTCCTTCAATGCGTTACACATTTCGTGCCAAAATTATAATGCCCTATGCAAGCGTATTAAAAACCACCACTAACTAATGAATACATTTATTGGTATGTATATGTATGTATATGTATATATATATACATATATATATAGATAGTATATCAAATAAAACAAATATATGTCTTTAATATTAACTTTCAAAGTTATTCACTTAAAACTAAAAAAAGGCACTGACAAAAGTGTACGTACGTTTTATTGGTTTCACTCTTTTTGCTATTTCTTTCTACAAAACAAAAGGATCTTAGAAATGGTAAGACCTACGGACACCAGATTTGATACAAAGACTTCTTATCTTTGCAAGCAAAACAAGTTTACTTTAAATTTTAGGTGCCACGCCCCTTTCGCCCACAAATCGATATAACTTAAGTAATATTACAGCTGCAGACTTGATATTTGGCACGTATGATGATTAGGAAGGTCCGGACAGATCGTAAACTTCAACTTTTGGATGAGCCACCCACTTCTCCAACAAAATGCAAAAAACCATAACTCTGGCAATCATCATGCTGGAGATTTAAGATTCAGCATGAATGACACCTAAGGTGATGTAAAACTACCGTGATAATTTGATCGCTATCGGATGATAAACACGGAAAATATTTAAACACCATTATTCCAAGTGACGCTAATGTTTTGTTCATCTAATAATTCCAAGGACAGTGACAAAATAGAAATGTAGCGCAAGCTAACTTTCGCTTTTGGATACCCTCTTTTTGTTACAAATTTTTTACATGTTGATTTATAACCGATCGTACCTATGGCAGCTATATGATATAGTTGTCCGATTTGCACAAAATTTGGTCAAGCTATTTAAAACTATACCAAACACTCAGTGTGTGAGTTTGGTTAAGATATCTTAAGAAACAAATAGATAGCTTAAAAACTGAGAGACTTAGAGAGAGTTTCCATAGAAACAGATGGACAGACAGACGGACATGGCTATATCGACCTAGCTCCTCGCCCTGATCAAGAATATATATACTTTATGGGGTCTGTGAGGCCTTTAAAGTACAGGGTCTCTCAAAATGTTCGATACTTTTTTTCATTCACTTTATAAAATTACTAGAGGAATTGATGCTGATCAAGAATATATATACTTTATGGGGTCTGCCACGCCTTTAAAGTACAAGGTCTAATAAAATGTTTGATACTTTCTTTCATTCACTTTATAAAATTACAAGAGGAGTTGCCCCCTGCTTCATCGCTCGCCAACCCCGGTTCGCAACGCTGTTTTCAATTTTCCATGCAATTGGACTAAAAATATAACTAGTACTTAAATAAATGTAGAAAATTGACATTTCCGCTGCTCGCGGTTTTAAAGTTTTCACTGCAATTGGACTTTACATACAGGAAATGGTCAGATTTGTCGAGATAAAACCAATCCGTGAATTTAGAGGAGATAGCTTAGAAAACAACAAAGCTAATCGTTAATTTGCATCCGATTGTTCCTATGGCAGCTAGTCATCCGATCTTGATCAAATTTTCTCAGGATGTAAAATACAGTATGAAGTACATTATACATAATACATACTTAATACATAATAAACAAAAAAAAAAAAAACAATTTATTTATACGAAGCAATTCTGACCAATATTTGAACCCATTGCTCTACATTTATGTCTCAGCTATGCTGCGTGAAGATTTCAGCCGGATAGCTTTACCCGTTTCCACTCCAGCGTAATGTCTTGTCAGTCAGCCAGTCAGGATAAAGAATATGGAATTGCTCATTTAAAGTTTGTTTTCTTGCAACAATCATAAACGTTCCACACGTATTCAAGCATCAAGTTCATCGCTATTCTATTTTTTACTATTTCTCTTTCTCGTAACTTGTATTTAGATGCTGATTCCTAAAATTTTTCACATACCCTTTACTTTGCTGTCTTTATTTCATTCTTTTTCTGAATTCCATTTTCCATTCCCAGAGTTTCTGTTACACATGCAAATGGAAACATCATTTGTCTGCTGCCTCTGCCACACAATTTCTCTCCATGAGGCACATCAAAAAGCTCAGTTTATGCGGGGAACTCCTAGCTTGCACTTTTCGGTTGATTCTCCCAAGGAGGGAAGAGAATGTAATGTTCTACAGCGAAAGTAGAACGAAAATGCAATGTAAATTGTTTGTGGAATATTGAGGTTACATTCACATAATGTGTAGGTAGTCAGAGTCGCTCATTAGTCAAGGAAGCGGCAAAGGAGGGACTTGAGGCATATCAGCTTGAACGTGGCGTAAAATGCGTTTGATAAATGCGATGCACGTGCTAGTGACTATTTGAATTGTTATCAGAACGCGATTTGGTTAAAAGACAACCGTTAGCGGCTTGTTGCCATTTGAGACTCACATTTGATTACAGTTCTTTCTACAATTGTGGGCCTTGGCTATAATCAAAGCTTTGGCCATTAAGAAGCTAAGAGTCATGGCAATGGCCTTTTCTTCCAGATACAACTTCACACAGACATTTGGACAGACAGACAGTCTGTGGGTCTTTCTATCTGTCTGTTTGTCTGTCCCATCATTTGTGTTCTTTTTTGGCCATGTCACATTTACTTGACATGCCTGCTTAACTGCAATCGACAGAAGTACGTATAAAGAGCACAGATACAATTATGACTGCTATAAACTATAAACTTACTACGTAAGCTACAGCAGCTTTTTATAGAGTAACGAAGTTTATTATTAATAAGAAAAATTCAGTAAGCTAATGGAGCAAGCTCGACAGTAGGAGACCCTGTACTTTTTGAGTGCAGCGCGTTCACTATAGATTGTTCTTTAATGTTGTGTACCAGAAATTTCAATAGATGGCGCCATTACGAAGACATCAGTTGATAAACACAGAGGTCAATGCAAGATATAGATTCCCTTATTAAAATGTTGTGCAAAAAAAGTTTCCACAGCAGGCGTATATAAACAATAATCCTCTCTGAAGGCATTTTATTTGTCTCGTCTTCTCTCGTAAGCTTCACGAGGGTTAAGTTCTACTCTAGACTCAGTAAGGCTCACCGGTCAAATCAATAGCAGCGCGGCAAGAGACTTTTTGTTACTTTACCAGGGCAAAACTGAAACAATTTGTCAATTCATCAAGCCAACAGATTCCTTACCCGAATGACATATGTATGTCAGTGACTCCACAGGTTTGCTGACTACAGGCACCTCACTGCCCTCTCCCTCTCTCCTTATACGTGAAGTTTTTCCTGGTCAGTCAGTTTCCCTTTGACCATACTCAATTTATTTTTACCCAGCTCCGCTCAGTGAAGCATAATTTCCAAATATTTTCATTTTGAAAAAATTCACAAATTATATTTTTAAAGGGTTACAATTTGGCCATGGGACTCAGCACAGTTTATTAAGCGTGTTATTGGTGGTTGTTCCTAGAGATACAATCGACATAGATTTTAACTTTAAATGCCTGTATGCATACAGGGGTTATAACCAAGGCTGCAAACCTCCAAAACTATTGGGGAGGTTCGGTTTGGCGATTCGAACCATAAAGTAAGATTAAGGTTCGGTTCGCGGACCAGTTTTAAGAGCCCCTAGACCCAAGGTTCGGGCTCAAGCCTTGGTTCAATGTTATACATTTTTCTTGCTTTTATTATTGCTACCTTTTTATTTGTTGCATATTTTATAAAAGCTTTTTATATCAAATTCAAAAATTTTAAAGTGTAAATTAAAAAGCATTTACGCACAGAAGTGGTAGAAAGAAATTTGAATACAACGAGATCGCGTTTCTTGAAGAAAATTTATCGAATTCTATGAAAACATCTTTCTCAAGGAAATGTATTTGCCAGGGTTTTCAACTTCATTCAAATTTGTAACACAGTGTTTTAAGTATTTACGTCAGTTTTTGGTCATTTCGTATTTCATTTAATTATACTTGTACATTTAATTATTAATTAGTAAGCCAATGATTGCTTTGATATTAGATTAGTGCTCATTCTAAAATTGTCCATAATTAATTTTCCATGGCAGTCTCTCGTCTCGTAATATCTGTATGGTCTCATAATTATATTTCTTAAACAAGCTTAGAGAATTTGATTTATTTAATATAAATATACCCCACCCTGTGGGGTAGAAGGCGGCGTGGCTGACCTAATAAAGTATATATATTCTTGATCAAGGCGAAGAGCTGAGTCGAGATAGCCATGTTCGTCGATCCGTCTGTCTGTCTGTCTGCCTAAATAAACAAAAAGATCTCAGAGATGGCAAGACCTTGGGAAATCAAATTTGGTACGAAGACACAGATCAAGTCAATTTAAAATTTTGAATGCAACGCCCTCTTCGCCCACAAATAAAAAAAAACGATATAACTAAAGCAATGTTACAGCTACAGACTTGAGATTTGGCACGTGTGATCGGTCCGGACCGATCGATAGTTTCAAATCGCACAAAACGTAAAAAAACATAACTCTGACAATAAAGCTGGAAAATTGCCATCGGATAATAAACACGGAAGATCTTATAATGACGCTAATGTTTTGTGTATGCGTGTTCTAACATGTTTATAGTACAAACATACTAGATGTATATATGTATTGAGCAGGTTAATTCTATTCGCATGCATATGGAATTTATCGTCCTTTACTTCCACAGGGTATTTTACTGTCGGGCCCTCCCGACTGAATGATATATTTATACCATTGCAGAGGGCATTATAATTTTGTCATGAAGTTTGCAACGCATTAAAGGAGGCGTGGCAGACACCATAAAGTATATATATTCTTGATCAGGGCGACGAGCTGAGTCGATATTGCCATATCCGTCTGTCTATCCGATATTCTTTTCGATATTGTTTTAGCGCATAAAATTCCTGAATGGTCACACACACAATAATTTTCTTTTAGAAAACTTCTTATAAATTTGTGCAGCTGATTGAATTTATTAACAAGTATTTTAAGTATTATGAAATCTCGCAGCGACCCCTGCTCTTGATTGTTGCCCTACATTTGCACTTAGTGTTGCTTCTTAGCGCACATGACCCAATAGCTTATCATAACTTGCGCTGCTTTCAATTATGCAAATTATATAGTACATGTACATACATTGTATATATATGTGAATTAGAAATCAAGAGATACATCCGTTGCTTAAAATAACAAATAAACATGCTTGCTTCGTCATATGTCACATTATTGGATTGGACTGGACATATTAAGGTTCTCTCAACAACGGAACAGACTGTCAAATATCAAAAACATTGGCGACAGTTTCAAGGTTGGGCTTTCAAATAGTTTGGAGAGACCGTACCCACACTTGACTATTTCTCTATAGAGTACCTCTATCGTCATGAATGACAGCAATCAAATATTTATGCTTGTGCACTTGAATTACGGACTTGTCACATAGCTCACATAAAAATAAGATTTTTTTTAATTTATTAATAAAACGCTGACCATTTTCAGGCTCATTGTTGCTGTTTTTTTTTTGTTGTCATTGAAAACAATTCCCGTGGCGGCTCGAGCTAATCCAGCTCAAAGCGACTTTATGTTTTTTTGTAATATAACTCGTTTGGTAAAATTCCAGTCTCGTCTTGAATAACTGTGGTGTTATGTGATATCATTCTGAGTCAGAGTTAAGAGTTACGCAATGGTTTGGGTGATGGTGAGCATGAACACTGGTGAGAGGGTCGCTCAATTAGTTAATTTATAAAGTTAAGTGTAAAATACTTTTTAACAAGAAGCTTTTTAACTTGATGTAACTGAAAATGACATGAAAAGATCCGAATCTTTAATAAAGTTACAAAGAGAACTTGAACGGGGAAATATCACCTTCTTTATTTATTTTCATAACATTGCACCAGTATCTTAATCTGTCTTCACTATGCATTTACTATTCCTTATAAAACAAGTATACTCAGTTTCCACCAAGTCTGCAACCCTTCACAATTTTGGATAAGGTTCAGTTCGGTTGAATCTATGTATACCTCTATGTCGTAATTTTTTCTCGTTATCATTCTATATATTTGTGAAGCAACCCTTGCTTCTATGTATGTAGCTTGAGACATTAGCTGATGTCAGCAATTAGCTTGATTAACGCTCATGTTTAGGCAATTAAATTCAATTGCTTAAGTTGTCAGCAAATAATGCAAAACGCACTGACGACTCGATGAGTCAAGCACTCAGTTAAGAGTTTTGGCCCAGTTTTCGATGTAAAATCTTAAATAGCTGCGATTACTTTGCTTGCAAATGTTAAGGTGCTACGAATTCCCACTGACCGAATGCTCCCACTTTGGGAGCTTTCTGTCTGCCAGCTGCCGCATACCGTACATTTTTTAATCTTTGTTTTTAGTTTTGAAAACTTAATTGCACAGCAGTTTCATTGTTGGCCCATTGCCCAGCTTTGACGTCATTAACAGTGCAGCAAAAATTTAATTAAACGGAGCCCAAAATATAAACACTCCGATAGAAACTAGACATTGCCCAGCTTTGACGTCATTAACAGTGCAGCAAAAATTTAATTAAACGGAGCCCAAAATATAAACACTCCGATAGACACTAAATAGACATGAAGAAATTAGCAATAACACTGCCTTATTAAAGCTTATTACTTATTATTGGCTGATACTACATACCATTACAAAATTTTTGTAAAATTTAGTAAATATAGAACAAAGTTTTCAGATCATAGCAGAATACAAATTTTCCACATATTTCTGGTAAATCAAATTAAATATATCATTCAGTCGGGAGGGTCCGACAATGAAATACCCTGTGGAAGTAAAGGACGATGTTAAATTCCATATTCATGCGAATAGAATTAACCTGCTGAATACTTCTAGTATATTCAAATGTACATATGTAAACACATTAGAACACATACACACGCACGCACAATCAAATTTTGACGGTGGTGTGATCAACCTAAGTATCATTCACGTCTCAAATCTCAAATCTCCAGCGCGTTAATTTATGTCTGCCACGCCTTCTTCTGTGTGTTACATACTTTTTTTATTTGAACAAACTTAATATTCCCCACAGGGTTTAAAAACTTTTTTAGTCGTATATTATTGGTTTTGAGAGTCTTTTGCATACTTTAACTATTTATCTTAAGAGAAGCTGTGCCAACAAAATTACCTGATGAATTATGGATACTATCTTCTATCACTTAAAAATCCGAACTATATTGTGAGCATTCATTTGCATTTTCCATCATTTGTTCAACGCCCCCTACCAGTGGACATTTCTTACAATTTAAGTTCGCATTAATGTATCTGTGATGCACTCTCAGCTGACTTTTCGAGTGCAATTCGTCAGTAAAAAAGATAACTCTGTACGTATGTATGAATGAGAATTTGTTTTCAGAAAGAGAAACTGTGACAATGAATTGAGAAGCAAAAGCCATATAAGGTAACTTGTCGCGGCCATCGTTTGTTTGAGTAGTATCTAGGGCTATGTATGCCACGGTTTCATGGCTCCCGAATTTCAAAGCAACGCCATTCATGGGGAAAGAACGCAAAGCAAATCAAAGACCGCCCCACATGTTGGGCGCAGGTTCAACAACCCCACAGAGCGAAACCAGAGAAGTTACGCCTCGATTTAAAAAAAAGCAAAAGAAACAATCTCTCGCAATAGCTTTTAATGTAAAACAGAGGCACATAGTTCGTTAAATATTTTCTAGATGAGATCAGATGCGACGTGCCCTAAGTTCCAATGGGCTGGGACGCGGTTATTGTTGGGGTTGAATTGGGTTGGAAATAAAATGAATTGGTAGAGAGCAGCACATTAATAATTATGTGCCGGCGACCGCCGGCTTGACATCTGTTTGAAGCTTACGCTGGCATACCGCAGCTACATGGATCATTTTCCACTGACTATGGAGTTATTACAATGGCCCTATAAATATGTAGACACTCCCAAGACAGAGTCTGACTGTCGTTCGGCACGCTACCAGCAGACGTTTAACTTCTGTTCCATTTCGCTTTTATTATTCTGACCCTACTACGGATACCAGAGCTCCAGTTTTTGCTCTTGGTATGCTCTGGTCAGTGAGGGGTCTTCGGAATTTTATGTCTCCTGCATGAGAAGGAGTTAGACACGAGGTCATGGTCTCGTCTTAAATCATGCAGATGTGGAGAAAAAAATTATTGTACCTGATTAGTAATATGCAATAAGTTGTTTTAAAAAACCTAATGGATTGAATACTAAATTCTTCAGATTCTATTGGCTGCTTTTAAGTTTAATTACACGGGTAACCCGCGTATACCTAAGGTCTGTTAAAGTCAGATCAAATAAAAGTCAAGGTATTGAGTGAGTTCCCCTCCTCACATTGAAGCTTTTCCCCTCTAAACTACGCCACTGTCATCACTTCCTTACAATTTGCTTCATCCTTGTTTATGGTTGGTTTTTTGGTTGTTTGTTTTGTGGGCGTCCATCAACGCACACTTAAGACACATCCATAGCAACAACAACTTATCGGGAATTTGCTGCATATTTGTTTCTGTCCTCTTGGGTTTGTCATTTGCTTATTGGCACTTATGTTATGCAATTTGATATTGAATCTCGCACTTGTTTAACGTTTGTTATACCCTTGCAGAGGGTATTATAATTTTGTCACGAAATGTGTTACGCATTGAAGGAAGCCTCACAGACCCCATAAAGTATATATATTCTTGATCAGGGCGACGAGCTGAGTCGATATAGCCATGTCCGTCTGTCCGTCTGTTTCTATGCAAACTAGTCTCTCAGTTTTGAAGCTATCTTGATGAAACTTGGTACAGGTCCGTCTTTTTGCTGCACGCAGTACATATGTCGGAACCGGCCGGATCGGATAACTATATCATATAGCTGCCATAGGAACGATCGGTTGGAAATAAACATTTAGTATGAAAAACTTTTTTGTTTCTCAAGATATCTCAACCAAATACACACATTTTGTGTTTGATAAACTGTCTAACAGGCTGATCAAATTAGGTGTAAATCGGACTACTATATCATATAGCTGCCATAGGAACGATCGGTTCGAAAACAATAATTACTATGAAAAACTTTTTTGTTTCTCAAAATGTCTCAACCAAATATACACATTGTGTGTTTGAATAAATTTTAAACAGGCTGACCAAATTTGGTTTAAATCGGACTACTATATCATATAGCTGCCATAGGAACGATCGGTTCGAAATCAACATTTAACAAATTTTTTAAAAAATCTGACGGTTTACACAGGGCACTGCAAGGGTATCCAAACTTTGGCGCGCCAAATTAAGCTTGCGCTATATTTTTTTTCTATTTTAAACTAATTCAGATAAGAAATATAGCGCAATCTAACTTTGGCGCGCCAAAGTTGTATGTTGGTTGAGATATCTAAATGTTGTTTTCGAACCGATTATCCCTATGGCAGCTATATGATATAGTAGTCCGATTTACACCAAGTTTAGTCAGCCTGTTTAAAACTTAATCAAACACACAATGTGTATATTTAGTTAAGATATCTTGAGGAACAAAAAAGTTTTTCATACTAAATGTTTATTTCCAACTGATCGTTCCTATGGCAGCTATATGATATATTAGTCCGATTTTCACCAAATTTGGTCAGCCTTTTTAAGACTTTATCAAACACACAATGTGTACATTTGGTTAAGATATTTTGAGAAACAAAAAAGTTATTCATACTAAATGTTTATTTCCAACCGATCGTTCCTATGGCAGCTATATGATATAGTTATCCGATCCGGCCGGTTCCGACATATGTACTGCGTGCAGCAAAAAGACGGACCTGTACCAAGTTTCATTAAGATAGCTTCAAAACTGAGAGACTAGTTTTCATAGAAACAGACAGACGGACAGACGGTCAGACGGGGGGTCTGTGATGCTTCCTTCAATGCGTTACACATTTCGTGACAAAACTATAATACCCTCTGCAAGGGTATAAAAACGCATGCTAATTATCTGGCTGCAACTGTCACGGACACTGGTGGCCTAGCTTTATTAATTTAAGGCAATTTTTTATGCTGTTAAGTGGCCATAAACAATTTACGCCTTGTTTAAACAACGGCATCAATGGGTATAGCAACACTTCCACTTTTTCCGATTCACGCCAGCAACGTGGTTAATTGAGGGTTCAATGAACTTGAACAGCGGCACTGCTTCACTGCTTCATAAAGCTATTTTCGAAAGATCTCTCATCTCTCAAGTGCATTTCATTTGTCGTTTTCAATTGAATCTCGTGTTTGTTTGGGCAGCTGCATGTTGCCAATTGCAAACTGCATTTCCATTTTAATTCTCATTTCCCATACCCTCAGGGCACTTGGGAAAAACAATGACTAATAGTCATCAGACATTTTCAGATTTTCAGACGTCCCAAAAATTATTTAAATTACTCACCCAAGGCTGTCTATATGGATATTATTTTGGCATCGAGTATGGTTAACTCGACTCTCATTTAGCAACAGCCCTTTCAAATGAATCTTGTCTGGCCCTTGGAGTATCGTTAATATTTGATGACTTGATAATGTTAACTTGTTGCCAAATGTTAAACAACTTATTCAACTTAAACTGTGATAGCAATCAACACAGAAATGGAGCTTCAGGTTATTTACACAAAAGTTTATTATGCTTATTTTTCTAGTTAAACACAAAAACAGAGTTATTACAACATAATATTAACCAAGGCTGCAAACCGGCTCCGAACCGAACCTCGCGAAACCCGTTCGCTTCGGGTTTTTTGAGCTACCTGAACCGGATCCCGAACCGAACCCTTCAAATTTTCCAGCACTGAGCCCGCACCCGAACCAGAGCACTTTCTTGAGAAAAAACTTTTGGCTAGGACTATAAAATAAGAGGCGGTCGGCAAAAATTCCGATACAAATTTCATTTTTTTGGGTTTAGGCGGGCTTTTTCAGAACAGAACGATGTTTTCACAGAATTCGATAAATTTTCAACAAATCTTCAAGAACGCGTTATCGTTGTATTCAAATTTGTTTTGACCAATTCTGTGCCTAAATGTTTTTGACTTACACTTTAGAACTTTAGAATTATATATAAAAAGAGTTTATAAAATCAAGTCGTAAATCGTTTCTCTCTGCTCGGCAATCTATGCTATGTTCGTTGCTCGCTCGGCTGGGATCTACAAGCTTCGTAAAATTTGCCGAAATAACTGGGATCTAGAGCAGCAAAAAAAAGCGTAGCACGAAAATCGCTGTTTGACGCATCTATGTATTCGTTGGTTAGTGGTTCTATAAACTCGAAAAAAAAAACCCCCACCCCCTCCGACAATAAGAATATGGATCACAATTTAGACGTTCAATTTAAAGTTAGTTTGTTAAAGCTAGCAGACTTATTATTCACGTTCTAAGCTGTACTCGCTGGTACGCTCTATAAAAGTAATACTCCACAAAACAAAACTACTTTTGTTACACATTCCAGCTTAATAGACACATACAAAACATTTGACAACACAAATACATATAAAATGACATCACGAAAAAGAATTTTTAATTGATTCCACATACCTTGATCTTTTTTTCCATAGCTAAACTTTTATGTTTACACAAATGAAACAACTTATATCTTAATACAAAGTTGCCAAAAAGATCCCACCAATTTGCACGTGTCAGGGCTGGTATCAGTCAGTTGATAAACAGAGTGTGCCAAATTAACAGGGATGCAATGTAGCTCAAAAATATATATATATATTCTATTTGAAATGTCTATTTATCAAAATTAAGTTTATATGTCAAAAATATTAACATGAATTTTTTGAATTTATGCCGCTGTGGATGTAGAGTGATTACCATTTAAACAACTTATAAGTCTTACATAGTCTTACAAATATTAAACAGTAGTTTTTATTCCTTTTCAACTGACTAGTCTTAAATTGTTTTTAGATTTCTTGTAAGGACTGATAAACTTGTGCCCATATCCTTTATCCCAGTCTTAGACCAAACCCTTCATGCACTCCCTCCATGATTAGTATTTGGAAAATCTTAAATCTGGAATTTTAGTTAGTTAGTATTGATTTGTTTCAAAATTCTATTAGGTTTTCAGAAAGCATAAAAGCGAACTACACTAAGCTGTCAGCTTAACGCAAATCAATAATGATCATGCTGATTTAAGTGCGCTACAAAGTACTTAATCGGTTATGCAGATGAATATTGTGACGTGAACACTATTAATGACAGATGTCAGCCGAGCCTATGTAACCTGCAGGTGTTGAAAAGTAGAAAACAAAAGGTGCAAAATTACACAAGAAGCTATAAAAGCGGCACTTGAGACCCGACGCTGATCAAAATACGAATGTCCACTGTGGAAAATGACAAATTTAAAAAGCAATCAAGGAAATTCCCAGTCACAGCCTAATTACCAGGCCCACACTTACCGTGAAAACGGTCCAGGGATTTAATGAAGGGGTGGAGGGGTGACCTCCTTCAGGCCTACCTGTACAGGTAGCACAACCACCTCCTTCAGCTGCTGGTTAGCATCAAGGATTAGGCCCTAGAGCCCACCCGTGAGCTATGTATATAAACGTCGTTGAGGTTGACGACCAGCAACAGTTGCAAGACAACCAGCAAAAGCAACACATCTAAGCATATCTAAAATAAATAGCATCTCAACAACATGGCCAGCTACATTTGCACACAGTTCATCGATTTTACCGAGCCCATCAGCTACGTAAATGGCATGAATAGTACTACTTTTACCCTAGACGCGTGTTGCTTTGGTCAGCATGATTTGGGGCTGTTCATTGAGAGTATGGAGACGATTGCCCGCATCGAAAGGGAGCGTCATAAACGTCGCCAGCATCGGCGGGAACAGAAGGTGCGACAGGAGCGAATTAATGAGCTGGATAATGAACGTAGTAAAAGTCCCACACCCATTGCCGAGGATGCTGTCGATGAGCCACTCACTTACATGGAGTCTAAGTGCATACCCTATGCGGTGAGCGATTCCCTTCCCGTGACTCGCATGATTCCATCCGACTACGACATCTGTGGAGATGAAGCATACGGCAGCGTTGATCATTCTCCGGGGAGCAGTGTCACTTACTGTAGTTGTGCTAGAGTCTCCAGCACTGGTCTCGACTCGGATTCAGCTGAATCTGGTGTCTATGCCAGATCTCCGCCACCATTGCGTCCACGTTCCCAGGTCATAACCAAACCAAAACAGCGCTCTACTCGCTCCCGTATCATCAGCATAGTTCTGAAGCGGGAGTATGCTAAGGCGCCCTCGGCAGAAACATTGGAGTACTCCAAACGCTGTGATCATCTGCTCAACAGTACCATCAGGCATCAGTACGATCATCTGACGATCAAATCCCGACGTGGCATCGCCTGCAGTCAGGGATCACCTGAGGAACGTTTCCTCGACAAAGCCTTGCGCTACCTGACCTTGTGAAAGTTTGAAGCCTTCAGCTTTAAGTTATAGTTTCTAAAATCAATTAATTCCTTATTCATTATATGTAGACTTGATTTGTTTGTAAAACATTCTGATATAAAATATAACTAAAAAATAACATTTAAGTTTAAGCCAATGCTTGTTGTTCTTGTTTGGATATCCTGTGCTGTCTTAGGAATTTTTACTTATTATCATGAACAGAACCAAAAAAAATTCAGTAAACTACGGTGGAGCAGTCTTGACAGTAGGAGACCCTTTACTTTTTGAGTGCACAGCGTTCACAATAGATTGTTCTTTAACGTTGTGTACCAGGAATTTCAATAGATGGCGCCACTACGAAGATATAAGTTGATAAACAAAGAGGTCGCTATCGTCTCTTCTTTTTTCTTTTGCCCGTAACACTGTTAGTTGAATACCTTCCGCGGAATGAAATTACATTCGGGCCATAGTGTGTATTATACATATATACCAAAAATCAATTTGCTGGCATTAAAGGTGCTCTTGTAGTTGGACTACGAAATTTTGATTTTCCGGTTACGGTGGCGGAAGGAGGCGTGTCAAAATAAAAGATATAGATGATCCTAGATACCAAGTTTGGTGTCTCTCTCTCATATATTCTGAGATCTAGGTGTTCATATTTTCAAAATTTAGAATAGCCGTATACTGTCCGTCTATTTTGTCCGATCAGGATAACATTTTCAGGACAGGCTCAGATTATAAAGTTTATCAGGTGTGCCAAAAATCGTATTTCTAGCATTAAAAGAGCGAACAATTGTCAACACAGCAACTAAGACTGCATTAAACGGATCTCGATAATCTGTTGCAATTTAACAGCCTGTCAATTAGATGTCGACTCTCGTTGTATTCGAACTTTTCCCGTTGGGAAGACTCCCCAATGACACTCTACTTCAAGTGCTTCTACTTATAATTCTAATTCTACTTCTACTTCCAGGCAGCTGTCGGCCAACGCGTCTAAAAAAATTGTTTTCTTTGTGTGTATTAGCCGCCTGCTGCATTTGCGATTGTTTATGCACCAGCACAGGGTGATATGCAAAGAGCATTTATAGTTATATCCTTTTGATCCCATAAAAAGCTGCCCGCTGTTGCGTCTCAATTTGTTTGTCATGCGCGGAAGCTGCCATAAAAATGGTAAGCACTCGCTTTTGGGCTTTGAATTTGGCTTTCTTTTTGGCCCTTTGCTTAGTATCTATCACAAATTCAAAAGCGTTGCACACATTTCGACGCAGGAAATGGCAAACGGCGCGTAGTGTTCGCTCTCGTTGTGTTTGTTCTGTAGTGTTGTATGCGTTGCGTGGTGTTGCATGTCGTGCGCGCCATGTTTGCTCAAGTAAAAACCAAGCTTTGATTAAATCGTTTAATTCACACACACACACAGCCACATACGAAGTCTAAAGTCTTAAAAGATTCCCAAAGGAATTTGGAATAAGTATTCCTCTTATATTCTATTATATCGTTTATATCTGTATATTTGTGCATAACGATATATATATATATATATATATATATATATATCGTTATGCGCAAATATATATATATATAAAATGTTAGCTAGGAAACATTTTTGCTTTTCATTTTTTGGGTGTTCCTATTTTATAGCATGCAGCTTTGCCACTATACGAGTATGTGTGTACGTGTGGGTATGGCACTTTTATTGACTTCCTTTTGCGTGTTGATGTGGCTGTGTGCGTGTGCTAATTGAATTTACTAGTGTATGTGTACTTGTGTATCTGTATCTGTGTCTGTGACAAGTTTAACAAATTTCTCACACAACACTTTTTCAATTTCTATCTAAATTGAAAGCTTATAAAAAATAGAAACAAAAAATTTTTAAAGAAGAATAAATAAGTAAATATTTTTTTTTAATATATTGCAAACAGTTAGAACTGAATATAATGCTGCAATACGATCAGGTAAATGAGAGCGACAATTTGTTTCATCATATCAAGTCACAACACATGTTGACGTCAAATCAGCTGCCAAAACAGTCATCTTTCTCTCCACTTCCCCTCTTCCACCTCCACCGGCATTTTAATATGACCTAAATAAGGCTAGACTGACAACTGTTTCCGCTTGTCACTTGCCGCCCGTCGTTGCACCACTTTTAATAGTTGATTCAATTGCAGCTGCAACACAACAATGCACCTGCCAACTGACAACATTCACTGCCTTGGCTTTAAAATTTAAAGTTTAAATGCATCATCTTCTCCGCTCTCTTCTTTCCGATTCTGCTCCTCGTTCTCCTCCTCGGTTGCCATTTCTATTGCCGTCGCTGAAGTGTCATTGCAGATGTGTATGACGACTGTGAATAACTTTTGTCTCTCTGTTTCGGTCTGAATCTATTTCTTGCTTTCATTTTCCCTTTTGCACTGTACCTTCTTTAGGTATGTGCTTTTTTTTTGTCCTACAGCCAAGGGAAAATGTTGGTAGCCCCAGTACTGTTTACACTTGAGACGCTAACTCAAATTTTTGCTATGCATTTGAAATCTTTTATTAAGCAATTGCCTTGAGAGACAAGTTCGACTGTGTGTGTATTCTTCCGTAAGCGTCTAAGCGATAAACAAAAATAACTAAGCAACGTTTATAAAGTTTTAACTTTTTTACACGCCAATTTTGCTGCTAAAAATAATAAGGCCAAAATAGTAAATAGTAAAAACAAATTTCGGCAGACTTAATTTTTAAAAAAAAAGCGACTTAAATTTTGGATTAAACGCCCCTTAGCTCACATATTGAAAAAAACGATATAACAAGAGCAATTTTAAAACCACACAATTAATTTGGTACGTGTTATGTTGAGGAGTGTCCGGACCGTAATCTCAAATTTTTAATGAGCCACCGCCTTCTCCCACAAAAATCGCAACAAAAAATAACTCTGTCAGTTATCAAACTGGAGACTTGAGTTTCGGCATAAATGATACTTTAAATGATATATAACCATCGTAAATAATAATAACGGAAGATATTCAATGACAATTATTCAAAAAAGTGAAATTGTGACGCTCTTGTTTTGTGCGTGTGTGTAAACGATGTTCAATGTTGCATAAGCATGTATAAGGAATTTAGTAGCGACCCATACTTTCACAAGGTGTTTTATTTTCGGGCCCTCCCGACTGAATGTTAAATTTGAAATTAAAGGAGTTTAACTGTACTATTATAATTTCTATGAATACACCGTATCATCGAATAACATTATGGCTCCACTTTTTCCTTCAATTCAGAGGGCTTAAATAAATGAGTAATAAGACTCCCATTTTAATTATACACACCACAAAATAAAAAGTATATCATTAAAGAGTCGTTTTTCAGGGACACGCAATAAATCAGCTGTGTATGTGTCAGCTGATTCTGAAATTGGGCTAAGGGTTGGCAATCAAGAAGAAGACAGAAAAAGCGTGTCAAATATTTTTTTCATAAGATTTTATTCTACAATTCTGGCGAAAGCTATCCAGCTTTTATTTGAAGGAAAAACTAGTTCTCTTAAATAATTATATACAAGAAAGATTTTAGCATATTTAAAAAATATAGCGCAAGCTAACTTTGGCGCGCCAAAGTTTGGATACCCTTGCAGTGCCCTGCGTAAGCCGTCAGATTTTTTACAAAATTTGTTAAAGGTTGATTTTGAACCGATCGTTCCTATGGTAGCTATAAGATATAGTAGTCCGATTTACACCAAATTTGGTCAGCTTGTTTAAAACTAAATCAAACACACAATGTGTTTATTTGGTTGAGATATTTTGAGAAACAAAAAAGTTTTTCATACTAAATGTTGTTTTCGAACCGATCGTTCCTATGGCAGCTATATGATATAGTAGCCCGATTTACACCAAATTTGGTCAGCCTGTTTAAAACTTAATCAAACACATAATGTGTATATTTGGTTGAGATATCTTGAGAAACAAAAAAGTTTTTCATACTAAATGTTTATTTCCAACCGATAGTTCCTATGGCAGCTATATGATATAGTTATCCGATCCGGTCGGTTCCGACATATGTACTGCGTGCAGCAAAAAGACGGACCTGTACCAAGTTTCATCAAGATAGCTTCAAAACTGAGAGACTAGTTTGCATAGAAACAGACGGACAGACAGACGGACAGACGGACAGACAGACAGACGGACAGACGGACATGGCTATATCGACTCAGCTCGTCGCCCTGATCAAGAATATATATACTTTATGGGGTCTGACACGCCTCCTTCACTGCGTTACAAACTTCGTGACAAAATTATAATACCCTCTGCAAGGGTATAAAAAGATTCGTTGTCTATATTCAAGAAGGGTTTTGAAATTAGGTATTGTTTATTTAGATAACGGGAAAGTATCTTGAAATTACTTATTTCAATGGATTGTATTCTCTAATTATGAATTTAATTTGTTGACAGATTGGAAGTAGTTCAATTGAATTTGCTCTCAACGTTTTGTTGTTCATATCATGTTTTGTTATTGTATTGTATGTATATTCTTTATATTATTCTTATCAACTGCTATTACTGGTTGTTTCTCTTTTTGTTGCAGCCACCTGAGAATGAGTTGCAGAAATCGCATGATCACAATTCGGCCGCCTTGAGCGAGCATCAGTTGAGGGTACAGGCATCGTTGCAGCGCCTAAATATTCCCGACTGGTTCCGACAATACAATCAAAATGCCGCACGGTCCCCAGATGGCGACAACGCAGGCAATACTGCAACAACAGCGAACTCTGGTGGCTACAGGCCAGGTAACTTTACTCGGAAGCGAACACAGGATTCGGGACGCTGGCAGGGTCTCAACTCGAAGACGACTTCGCTCAGTTCGCTGGGATCACAACGCTTCGATCGTAGTCCTTTACTGTTGAGTCCCTCGGCACACAGTCATCATGGCGGTCAGAGCAGTAGTGTGAGTAGATCGGCAGTGGGTCATCATGAGCAAGGCCAGGGTGTGGGTGCCACACGCTGGTCCACCTCACATTTGAACTCGACGCAGACATCGCCGAGTGTTTCGCAACGTGGCAGCTTCGCTCGTGGCGTCCCTATCAACAGCAGCTTCATGTCTGTAGCAAGTGGTAGCAGCGCCAGCGCAGGCGGTGTACTGAGGAACTCCTATCGTCAGCCATATCTGGGCTGGCGCAGCACAGAGAAGCTCTCACAGCGCACGCCACATGAACGGTAAGTGAGAGTGCAATTTCAATCTCAATTAGAAACTAAAGATATATTTTAGGCTGGCTAACTCGCTGCTGGCGCAACGAACATCCCTCACAACGGCAACGGCTACAAATGGAGTGCGTTCCCTGCAGTCTGTGACTCCTGATATTCAGAGCTCTATCAAGGAGGTCACGTCGGCCATTGTCCATTATGTAAACGATCAGACACAGGCGCAACAGTTGCAACAACAACGCAGCCGCTCGGCGAGTCCTAATTCGAGGTAGGCAACGGATTAATTGCAAACCCGTTGCATTGAGCCACAAATCAAAATACACATTGACTTCAAGCTGTCGTAGTAGTCGCCTTCTATATACCCGAAACTACCTCCCCATCTGAGAGTAGTTATTACCATTTTACAACACCCACCTTTCTATCTATCCAATGTATATATATATATATATATATATATATATATATATATATATATATATATATATATATATATATATATATATATATATATAATATAAATGTATCTGTGAAATCCCAATATATATATATATATATATAAATGTATCTGTGAAATCCCAATCACCCTTAAAACGTATACCCATCTTTTGTTATTTCGAATCTGAAAATTTTCATTTCTCTCCGTCAACTACACAAATCGTAGCTACCTGTAGAATCACCCAATTGCAACTGCAACTTCAACTGCCATACACAGTCCAGTTATCATCGATGTTCGTGAGAGGTAAGCGAGCCCCCACATTTTGGGCTTTGTCATCTTCATCGTCAGCGTCTTTCTCCATATTTGTAACCACTAAAACCATCTACAATCAATATTCAAACACTACACACCGATTCCACTACACCAAGTATGTACATATTTCTCAAAACTCCCAAATTTCCCAAGTGTGTAGGCAAAAAAACAGTAGATTATAATATTGTAAAATTTCAAGTGTAAATCGCACAAGTAAAACAAAGAACACTACATTCCTATATTTGTAATGTCGTCGTCTTAAAACGAGATACGCACGGTACTCCGTGGACCCATTTTTTCAGTTATATCTTTTTAAAATTTTGCCACTTCATTAAAATAACTTTGGTTGGTTTTTTCTTTCACAATTGTGTTCTTGTTAAATATATATCTATATATATACATATATATACATATATGCATACATACATATATATATATACATATATGCATACATACATATATATATATATATATCTATATATATTTATATATATATATATATATACATACGCCATTATAATATATATATATATATACATATATATATGTCCAACAGTCAAGTTGATATAGTCATGTCCATCTGTACGTCCCTATTTATTTTTCCCTCCATCGAGAGAAATTCCAAACATTACACCAATTGTCTGGTACTCTGCAGTGTAATGGCAACGTGCTTACAATTTCGAATGGGCCGTTCAGGCCAGGCCCAGCAAACGCGACACAAGCACATTTAAATGGCTTCTGTCCACACAAGCTGTCTTTAAAAAGGCATAGGAGTTTGCGGGAACAGCCTTCTCCCAAAGCGTTCCATATATTGGCTGTAAGTTATTATTAAATAATTACTTAAAAGTGCCCAAGGAGAAGATAGTTTGCAAACTTTCTTTACCATTTTTCCTATGGCATTTTTCCTATCGCACTCCTTAAACGCACGAAGTGTGTTCTAGTGCTGATCATCCACATTGGCCAATATTAAAATTTTTCTAATTTCGGATTTTTTAGACATGTTCGCACATTTTTAAAAACAATAGAAATAATTTAAGAGAGAGCTTTCAAAATTTGGGAAGTACTTATGTACATTCTAATTGGAGCCCGCAAAAATGTACCAATGTACTTTTGTGTAGTGGAATATGGCTAAAATCGAACTGCGTATGGGTGTGTGTATTTTTTTTTATTTCTACTAAAACACTAAAAACCACAACAACAACGAAACCCACTATTTTTACCTCAAAACTTTGCATTTGGGTGGCTGTCAAGTTCTGTGTACACAGGTCAATTCTTTGTATTTCCAATTGACGAAAGGATGAATTGATATGTACTTTAACAAAGTACAAAAGGGTCTATTACTTCTGCGCAAAAGTGCCTAACAGGCAGAAGGAGGCGTTTCAGACCCCATAAAGTAAGCCTAGTCGAGTGTCCGTCTGTCCGTCTGCCCCTTTTTTTAACACCTAGATCTCAGAGACTATAGGAGCTAGACACACTAAACTTGGTATGTAGGTGCATCTATATAATTCCCAGATCAAGAATGTTTTCGAATTTTGACACGCCCCCTTCCGCCCCCCGTAAATTAAAAACCAAATTTAAAAGTCGATTTACAAGAACTCGTTTAATGCTAGCGATACGATTTTTGATAAACTCTGAGCCTGTCCTGAAAATTGTATCCTTATCCGAAATATGATCTCAGAATATATGAGATAGGGACACCAAACTTGTTGTCTAGGATCATCTATATCTGACCCAGACCAAGTTTGTTTTAGAATTTTGCTAGGGCTCCCTCCGCCCCCGTAACCCAAAAATTCAAATTTCGATTTTCAAGAGCACCTTTATTACCAGCACCTTGATTTTTTTACATGTATGTATTGTATTATACATATATAATATCATATACACTATGACCGGTCCTAAAAATTTCATTTCAATCGAATGATAGATGCGGAAGTTATTCAACTAACAATGTTACGGGCGAAAGAAAGAAGAAGAGACGCTTGTGACCCCTGTGTTTATCAATTGATATCTTCGTAGTGGCTCCATCTATTGAAATTCCTGGTATCCAACATTGAAGAACAATCTTTTGTAAACGCGCTGCACTCAAACATTTTTTTAATATGTTACTCACCAATTTTACCATTTTTCTTTTTACCACATTTTGCTCTTTCCTATAAATACACGGTCTCCTACTGTCGAACTTGCATACATACATACACATTTACTAAAAAGTTCACCCTTTTATACCCTTGCAGAGGGTCTGGTATCGTTATATAGAATTCGGCCGAATTTGGATAAAATCATAAGCCTGTCAAATGTCAAAATTGTCTCTAAATGTCTCTGCGCCAAAGATAGCTTAGCATGTAGGTTCATCTATATCTCGCAGTGTTCAAGTTTGTTTTAGAATTTTACCACGTCCTCCTCCGCCCCCGAAAATTGGAAAACAAAATTTCAAAGTCTAATTACAAGAGCACCTTTAATGCTTACGTCTTGATTTTTGGTACACATAATATACACTATAGTCGGAACCTGTCCTGATTCATTCATTCGAATCGGATGATAAACGCGGATAAACAAAAAGAAGAAATAGAGACGCTAGCGACCTACGTGCTTATCAACTGATATCTTCGTTGTGGCTCCATCTAGTGAAATTTCTGGTACGCAACATTGAAGAATATTTTTTTGTCAACGCGTTTCACTCAAAAAATTTGTTGAGCTGGTGACTTCCATCAATTTCACCATTGAATTTTTTATTTCTAATTAAAATGGTTTATATAACTGTAATCTATTTTAACATAAACAAAATGGCGCCAGTAAAATTAGTTTTTAGGATTGTCCAATTTAAAAAACAACTTTATCACTTTAAGATGCAAAATATCGAACTCTAACAGCGACACCAAAATAGTGACTTTTTTCTTTAAATTTTATGTTATCTTTTATATTAAATATTTTTAAATCTTTACCTTAAAATTTGCAGAAAAAAAAATTCTCTACAAAAACTCCACTTTGCATAATTTGCCATTGTCAATAGGACTTTATCTTTAGGGAATCTACTATATATTTATTTTTTAATCAATTTGCAACTCATTACACAAACGTTGAATAGAACTTTAAAGAATGTTAATTAGTTTCTTTTACACAATTTGATTGTTTTTTCTTATTCAATCGCATCAACAATCAGAATCTGTTAGCATTAACACAATGAGTATCCATTCAGATTGGAATTGATTCAATTTCGCTTTCATGTGGGATCTGACAAGTGCACGGATGTTATTGCAACCATTCTCGGGGCTATTAATAAGGTCTCAATAAAATGCCTCCTTCTCTCTTTTCATGTGGGATCTGACAAGTGCACGGATGTTATTGCAACCATTCTCGGGGCTATTAATAAGGACTCAATAAAATGCCTCCTTCTCTCTTTTCCACTACATGCAATTTAAATGTGAACAATGCAGTGAATGGGGGCCGCCCGTCCCGCGATACATCTCGGCAGTACCAGCTTCAAAACGCATTCACAGAACCACTGGGCCACTTGTTCACGATTCGAGTTGAGCCCCCGAACTAGATTAAAGGGTTCTCTTTGCATTAGATTATGTGGAATAATCCTTATCAGGGAATGAAACCGAAACGAATTTCGGTTACGGTTCTATTTCGGTGTTGTCCTTTCGGTTCCGGTTCTCGTATCGGTCCATACCGGTACAGTAAAGTAATTTTTAAAAAAATTTAAAAGTAAAGAAAATCGAATTTTATCAACAAATATTTGTGTATGTATAAACGTACAAATTCATGCATTTTAGCATGTTAAGTCTGACATATAATTCGAGAAATTTTTTTATAGTGCAAAACCATGTTCGTACGAAAAATAACAATCAAATTTTTTTAAATGTACCGAAACCGTACCGGTACGAACGTTTCGGTTTTCGGTTCTTGAAAAATAATTTATTTCGGTTCCGGTTCCGGTTACGGTATTTCATTTGAAACGGTTAATTTCGGTTAACGGTTCCGGTTCCGGTTCCGGTTACGGTTTCATTCCCTGATCCTTATATTTCATACTCTCAACTTCAAAAGTCCACTTTTACCAAAATAGGCAAAAATACAAGTGGTTTGCTCTTAAAAATAAATTGAATTATCCATAAATTGCTTATATTTATAAATAACATGAATAAGCTTTTGAAGGAAAAGGGCGGCTGTTTCTGAGATAAGCCCATATACAATTTACAGTTCAATACAGTTACTAAAAAGCAAAAAAAAATTAAAGGTTTCTTTTTCAATTAACATTTTAGTAATTTTTAAATATATTATTAGTTAGTATTTTTCAAAAACTTATTAAATCTAAATGTCTTTCTTTATTATTTTAACATTATACAATGTTTTATAACAAACCAAACCAATAAAGAACTCAGGACCTTAAGCTTCAGAGTCGGATACACCATCCAGTGGACTGCAAACAAAACTTTTTTCTTTTATACTAAAATATGTTTTCTACACAGACGGACAAAATTACAGAAATCTCAATGAAATTGAATGCAATTTGTGCTCATGCCACCCAAATCTAATCCGCTTGCAGTCAAAGTCTCATCTCATTTAAACCAACCTTAAATAGTGTTTGAGAGACAGTTGATTAGAGAGCAACTATTTTTATACCCTTGCAGAGGGTATTATATTTTTGTCACGAAATGTGTAACGCATTGAAGGAAGCCTCACAGACCCCATAAAGTATATATATTCTTGATCAGGGCGACGAGCTGAGTCGATATAGCCATGTCCGTCTGTCCGTCTATTTCTATGCAAACTAGTCTCTCAGTTTTGAAGCTATCTTGATGAAACATACATATGTCGAAACCGGCCGGATCGGATAACTATATCATATAGCTGCCATAGGAACGATCGGTTGGAAATAAACGTTTAGTATGAAAAACTTTTTTGTTTCTCAAGATATCTCAACCAAATATACACATTGTGTGTTTGACTAAGTTTTGAACAGGCTGACTAAATTTGATGTAAATCGGACTACTATATCATATAGCTGCCATAGGAACGATCGGTTCGAAAACAACATTTAGTATGAAAAACTTTTTTGTTTCTCAAGATATCTCAACCAAATATACACATTGTGTGTTTGATTAAGTTTTGAACAGCCTGACCAAATTTGGTGTAAATCGAACTACTATATCATATAGCTGCCATAGGAACGATCGGTTCGAAAACAACATTTAGTATGAAAAACTTTTTTGTTTCTCAAAATATCTCAACCAAATATACACATTGTGTGTTTGACTAAGTTTTTAACAGGCTGACCAAATTTGGTGTAAATCGGACTACTATATCATATAGCTGCCACAGGAACGATCGGTTCAAAATCAACATTTAACAAATTTTGTAAAAAAACTGACGGCTTACACAGGGCACTGCACGGGTATCCAAACTTTGGCGCGCCAAAGTTAGCTTGCGCTTTATTTTATTATCTATTAATTATTTATTATACTATTAATTTTATTATATTATTAACTATCCTAAATCTAGACCATTTGCAACGAGTAAAATTTAAGATGCTCTTTAGCTTGACCTAGAATTATTTGATTATTTTACTAGTTGCCTTTTAACTAGTCATAAATCTAGTTGTTCTGATACTACCTAGTTAGTTTCATAACAGTTTAAGAACAACATTTTTTATACTAGTTGAAAAAATCAGGAATGCAGTAAAGTTACCCTTATATAATGTTATAGATGTCTTTTTAAACCCAGTACTTTAAAAAAGTACAAATGGGTCTATTAAGTTTGTGCAAAAAGAATGTGCGTAACAGGCAGAAGGAGGCTTGGCAGACCCCATAAAGTATATATATTTTTGATCAGCATCAACAGCCAAATCGATATAGCCATGTCCGTCTGTCCGTCTGTCTGTCTGTCTGTCCCTTTTTTGAGTTCCTAGATCTCAGAGACTATAAGAGCTAGAGACACCAAATTTGGCATGTACGTTCATCTACAAGTCCCATTGATCAAGTTTGTTTCAGATTTTTGCCACGCCCCACTCCGCCCCCGGAAATTAAAATTCAAAATTTCGAAGTCGAATTACAAGAGCCCCTTTAGTGCTATCGCCTTGATTTTTAGTACATATAATATAACCTATGGTCCAAAATAGTCCAGAAAATTGCATTCCAATCGGATGATAAGCGCGGAAGTTATTCAACTAAGAATGTTACGGGCAAAAGGAAGAAGAAAAGACGCCAGCGACCTCTGTGTTTCTTAAATTATCTTCGTAGAGGCGCCATCTATTGAATGGTACGCAACATTGAAGAACAATCTATAGTGATTGCTTTGCACTCAAAAAGTACTGGGTCTCCTACTGTCGAGCTTGCTCCACTGTAGCTTACTGCATTTTTGCATAGATCTGAACTAAAACTTAAAAAATATTATATGTACTTCTTGCTAAATATATGAATCTTCCTAAATGATAAGTAAGGATCGGACCCTAGAAAATTATTTTTATTTTGTTACATATGTACTTACTCTTTTTGTACTTTTACTCTTTAAACGTATTGCATATGGGCAAATCCGGCAAAAGGTCAACCACGACGAATAACTAATAAATTAATCTCACACTCACATCTTGTGAAGTTTTCCTTCAGAAACGTATTCATGTTATTTATTTAATCAATTGACACATAAATTATTTAATTTTGATGGGTAAACCGATACCATTTTTGCACAAATTAAGTTTTTGTGTATTTTTGCCAAGTTTGGATAAAATGGACTTTTGAAATGGTGTGTATGAAATATAAGGACTATTCCACAAAATGTCTCTTGAATTACCAAAAATCTAATCCAAATGCAAAGATAACTCTTCAATCTTGATAAATTAGTTTTTAATTTCCAAAAAAGTTTATTTATATTAATTTACACAAAGATCAATAACCCCTTAATCTTAGTGGAAATCATGTCACGTTCGTCATGTCGCGTCACATATGCCTTACATGCTGTGTAAAATAAACAAACTAATTAATTTACATCAAAATATTCCTATAAATGGGAAGCTGCATTATTTTGTTCTGATTTAAGATTATTTACTTCCAAATTTCTCGCAATATTTCGCAGACTTTTGCATTTTTCGAGGTGAAGTTAAATGTGACTTCAATTTTTGTCGCGTTCGCTTTACTTTGTTTTCTTTAAATAATTCAAAAGCGGCAAGTTAGCGAAACTTGTCTTTTATAATTAAAAAAAAATAGTGTTCATTAATTGCAACTAAAATGTAAAAAAAAATTTTGGAAAATGTAAATTTTTCCATATTTTTTTTTATTTTAAAGGCGTACAAATGTCGCGATCGTCATCCTGGAAGTGCCCATATATTCCATTTGCACATATGTATATGAACTGAAACTTAAAAAATTATACCTTCTAAACAACACAATTCATAACATAAACTTTTATTGCATTTCTTAAGTAGACCTCCGTTGAATTTATCTTAGAGATACCCAATCATATAATAATTCACTTACAAAGACCATGCACAGCTTTTCGTTTTAATTTACCCAAAATTCTTAAGCTCTTATTTTGTCAGCCTATTCTCAGGGCGATCTCCCCTAGTTTTCTTGCAGAGAATCTACAGATTTTCGTGCAAGAGCTTAAAAACTTTCATGTTCTCTGTAATCAGGCCGTCATGACGCGTCAGCTAGCCGCAACAACCCTCTGTCTGCAGCAGACAACGTGGCGTATGCTTATTATCTATATCTGTCCTGCTCTCTCGCAATCGCTTGCTTACTCGCTCGTTCGCATGGACAGACACCCCAAACCGAAACAAGTGTGGACCCCAGGTTACGCTCTGGATCCCACATTT
Organism: Drosophila neotestacea; assembly: GCA_035044365.1. Taxonomy (NCBI): domain Eukaryota; kingdom Metazoa; phylum Arthropoda; class Insecta; order Diptera; family Drosophilidae; genus Drosophila; species Drosophila neotestacea. The sequence goes on from JAWNMD010000861.1 coordinate 325,071, forward strand.
TGGCTTTAGCTACGTGTATCCACGTTTCATTCGTGTTGCACATTTGCTTTCAAGCGCTACTCAAAGTGCTCAAGGTACAAGGAAAAATTACAAATAAAAATAAATAATAATATTAATTATATAATCGTATGAGAGGGAAAGAGATAGAGAATTCTAATCGTATTTCGGTTTAATAATATTTGCAAATGTTGGGTCACACTGAGCCAATTAGTAAACGAGTTTCCTGTAGGCATAACAATCGAAAAGTTGTCTGAGGTTAGTGCTCTACGGACCAATCGCAGTGGCTGTCACAAATGCAAGTGCCTGTGACGTCACTTATTGATTTTACTAACTTGGTGTTTTGTTGTTATTGTTATTAATAAACTTTTACTAATGTCAGTTGTGTACTGCTCCATATTGTTGGTTCCACAGAAAGTGCTGGCTAGAGAGCAGTTTCGTTGGCACACGGCCACTGGACTCACCGCAAACGCCCGTTATCGAAAGCAGCACCAGCCCTCCCGCTTCCCAGCAACTTCTGCAACATCAGCAGCAGCTCCACTTGGATACAACTTTGGTGGTTGCCGCTGGACAGCCGCCACTACGCATGAACGGACTTAGCCGAATCGGCGGCGGTGGCGGTGAGTCCACCATATATATCTGACCCGCAATTGGGCGTCATTAGGCGTGCATACCATAGATGTTTTACGTACTACTCATACATATATCTTATATTTTTAACATCCAAAATCACAATTTTGTTATTGTAATGTGCACAAAACGGAAACCACAAAATGAGAAATGTGTTAATTAGAGAAACATACACATAAACATATATATTAAGTTACATACATATGTTTTTATGTTGAGCCAGAGATTTTTTTTGTGATTTCATAGATGCACAGCATACACAGATGTAGTTTGACATTAAATTTTCTACATTACTATGTATTTGAATTATGCGTTTATTTTTATTTTCTGAAAAAAAATTAAGTAAAATCTATTGTGCAAAGTGAATTTTTAGTTTCATATTGTTTTAAATCGTCTGTAAATTAAAAGCAAAAAGCAATGTTAATTGACAATCAGAAACAGTTAAAAGTTAACAAGTTTTTTTACAACTTATTTTAAAAGATATACAAGTACTATTTAAACTTATGTTTAGTTTTTAATAAACACACAGCTACGGCATACATTTATTTATACATTTATTTTTATTATTCATATTTATTTATATGTATACATCTATTATTGTCATTTTTGTTCTTATAAAATTGCTCGAACTGTTTGCTATCCCTTATCATTGGCATTATTATATTTTGACCATGAGTAATTAAACTTCCATATTTAAATTTTGGAATTTTCTATTTTACGCTTGGGTTTTAAAACTAGAAAAATTCAAGAACCTAGATAAGAGAAAAATATATAAACAATAACAACACACATCAACAATATGGCTCCTTAAAATTGAAAACTAAGCGTGCTGTAAATTTATTATATTAGTGTATTTAATAACGATGTATTATTTTTAGTACAAAAAACATAGGGGATAAAACCGGAACCGTTAACCAAAATTAAACGTTTCATATTCAGAACCGGAAATGAAACCGAAACAAATTTATTGTCGAGTCCCGAGAACCGAAACGCTTGTACCAGTACGGTTTCGATACATTTTTAAAAGTTTTGTGTTGTTTTTCAAATGAAAAAATAAGTTTGTAAGTAATGCTTAGAATGCCAAAATACATGTACGTGTATACAATGGGTATTACAAAATCTGATATTCATAAATTCTAGCTCCTACATTTTTAAACCGATCTTAAAAGTTGATACAGTTTTATAAAGAAAAATGTTAGGGCTATGTACAAAAAATAAGCATTATGTTGAAAACTATCATATTTTTTTCTTAATATCATATTTTTCCCCATATTTTTCAATTCTTGGTTGGTTTACAAAAAAAAAAATGCAGTAATCTACAGTGGAGCAAGCTCGACTGTAGGAGACCCAGTACTTTTTGAGTGCAAAGAGTTCACTATAGATTGTTATTCACTGTTGCGTACCATACAATAGATGGCGCCACTAAGAAAATAAGTTAATAAATACAGAGGTCGCTAGCGTCTCTTCTTCTTTCTTTTGCCCGTAACATTGTTAGTTGAATAACTTCCGCGTTTATCATCCGATTGGAGTGAAATTCTCTGGACAGGTTTGGACCATAGTGTATATTATATCTACCAAAAATCAAGGGGCTAACATAAAGGGGGCTCTTGTAATTCGAAATTTTGTATATAAATTTTCGGAGGTGTATAGGGGCGTGGCGAAAATCTAAAACAAACTTTATCAATGGGAGATATAGATGAACCTACATACCAAATTTGGTGTCTCTAGCTCTTATAGTCTCTGAGTTATAGGTGTTCAAAAAAGGGACAGATAGACGGACATGGCTATATCGACTCGGCTGTTGATGCTGATCAAGAATATATATATCAAGAGTATATGTATATACTTTGCCTGTTACGCAAATTTTTTTTTTGCACAAACTTAATAGACCCATTTGTACTTTTTTAAAGTAATGGTAAAGTAATGCTCCTAAAAATCTGATTTATTGCACACATTATTATTTTATAGCGGGTCAACGATTTCGCACCCAAGAAATGGAAAAAAAAAGTGTTTTCGCTCCGGCTTAGTATACATTCATACATATACCATATGGTACATATATATTGGTTGATAAAATCAGATTTTTTAACATTTTAATCTTTGTTAAAACCTTTGATGTACCGGTATGGACCGTTACTGATACGAAAACCGAAACGACGAAACCGAAATAGAACCTTTTACCGAAATACTCGTTTCGGTTTGTACCGGAACCAAAACCTATAGTTTTTTTGGTTTGATTCCCTGAAGAAACTACGAACGATTTGATGATGTCATTTTTGAATTATAGTACTATTAATATGCTTACTTTTAACAATATATATATATAATTTTTTGTATTTATTATTTTAAATATTCTTTAAAAACGATATTAATTGCTTTATACAAATATCTAGAAAAGCGGGCACAGCCTTCGCTCAAGTTGAACAGAATAAAAACTGATTTATATGGTATTCAAAATGCTCTAATTTTTTATTTTTTGTATACCCTTGCAGAGGGTATTATATTTTTGGCACGAAGTTTGTAACGCAGTGAAGGAGGCGTGTCAGACCCCATAAAGTATATATATTCTTGATCAGGGCGACGAGCTGAGTCGATATAGCCATGTCCGTCTGTCCGTCTGTCTGTCTGTCCGTCTGTTTCTATGCAAACTAGTCTCTCATTTTTGAAGCTATCTTGATGAAACTTGGTACAGGTCCGTCTTTTTGCTGCACGCAGTACTTATGTCGAAACCGGCCGGATCAGATAACTATATCATATAGCTGCCATAGGAACGATCGGTTGGAAATAAACATTTAGTATGAAAATTTTTTTTGTTTCTCAAGATATCTCAACCAAATATTCACATTGTGTGTTTGATTAAGTTTTAAACAGGCTGACCAAATTTTGTGTAAATCGGACTACTATATCATATAGCTGCCATAGGAACGATCGGTTCGAAAACAACATTTAGTATGAAAAACTTTTTTGTTTCTCAAAATATCTGAACCAAATATACACATTGTGTGTTTGATTAAGTTCTAAACAGGCTGACCAAATTTGTTGTAAATCGGACTTCTATATCATATAGCTGCCATAGGAACGATCGGTTCGAAATCAACATTTAACAAATGTTGTAAAAAATCTGATGGCTTACACAGGGCACTGCAAGGGTATCCAAACTTTGGCGCGCCAAAGTTAGCTTGCGCTATATTTATAATTGAATTTGTACTTGATTAGATACTTTTTTTTATTCATGCGTATGTATGGTAAACATTACAAATATTTTTTAGCTTGTACATAACAACATTTTCTCAGTGTAATTTTTACAAATCTAACTGATCAACCACATTGCGATTTATAAGAATCATTTGAAGAACATTTAGTCATAAGAACCTTTATTAATGCGCAATATATTTTTAAAAGCCTAACAACAATTTCTTTTTGTGTTCTTATATTTTATGCCATGCATTTTTCCCCAAATAAAATATTTAACGCAATTTGGCCTCATTTAAAAAAAAAATTGTATCTAAAGCGCTTAAACGCTCGTTAAGCAGCGCATCGCTAGAAGATGTCTTAGCCTCACTTTTAGGACTGCCAACTACCTCCACCTCCAACAGCCAGAACTCCAATACCAACAACACCAGAAACCAAGCGACAACGGCGACTATTGCAGGGTCCTCGACGACAGGTATGAACCTGTAAGTTTTTGTTCCAATATAACAGCCACCCAACAAAAAATCAACGAAACCAACAAAAATATGTTTAGAAAATGTTAAAAACATAAAAGAAATAATTATGAAGAAATATGTATGGGCAGAAACCATGGAACTTGCCTTTTTTGTGTGCTGTTCGCATATCAAGCTCTTTATAATCGTAACTACATATATATTTATAAAGCAATTACATATGTACATACATATGTATGCTTGTCCTTACTCATATTCTGGACTAATAACTCAGTGCAACGGTTTTTTTTTATCAATTCATTATTTCTTCTTAAATTTTATTGTAGTTTTGTTAAGCAATTACACACGTTTTATCAAGCGCATAGTGAAGTAGACACTTCTTTTAGTTCTTATTTTCTAACTAAATTACACTGAGAAAATATAGATAGCTACATACACACATACATTAATACATAGTAGCACATGTTGAAAAGTTGCGGTGCGCTAGCATCGTTATACAACACGGACACGGAAAAAACACTACAAATAATACTCTACCCTTGTTATTGTCCAGCATGTAAGAAACATACGTGAAATCTTCATTGAATGCTCATTGTTGTTGTTGTTATTACAAACTTAAAAGTTAATTTTTTCTTAATAACATTAAGTTAATATCATTTGTACATATTTATTGGTTTACTTTGCAGCAGACACAGCTAGTCGTCAACAGCTTGAAGTATTAACGGCAGAGGAGCAACAGCTTTTACGCCGTCGCAGCGAGGGTGACGCGCCCACTCAAAAACAGACACAACACCCTCAATCACAGTCCCCCTCTCAATCCCCATCCCAATCCCATTCTCAATCCCAGTCACAAGTTGCAATTCAAGTCCAGTCAAATTCTAGCAATCGGCGAGTGTCTCTTGGCGAATTCAACGTCCACACGGACAAGGAGAACAGCACTAAAAATGGAGGTGTGTGCAATGCAGCCATCGATCAGCAGCTACAGATCAGGTGTCGCAACACCAAGTGCGAGTCAAGTGCCTCGCCTGCCGATGCCAAGAAGCTTTTCAAGTCATGCCACAATTGTACCCATCTATATTGTTCACGTGAGTGTCGGCGCGCCCACTGGGAGAAGCATCGCAAGGCGTGTTTGCACTCGCGTGCCTCCAATCTGTGCCGACAGGTGTTAGCCACCTGTAAGGATGATGTCGATTCTCAGCGTCATCTGAGTCTGATGGCTCGCAAGGGCAGCCTCTCCCAAGGACGTGGTGTTGTCCGTGTTCTGTTCCGCAGCGCTGAGGCAGCCGAGGGATTTATCAAAAATGGTTTTCAGTGTATGGGCGAGGCATCTTATGTTCGCTGGCCGGATCTCATGCCAGCTGAAATGGGTCTGGAACTATATTCAGAACTGTTAAGGCTTAGCACAGAGTACAAGCCCGAATCTAAGATGCTTATCTATGTAGCCATTTGTGTGGTCTCCGAGGCACCAGGGATGGGTCAGGCGCCCGTGCGTTGGGAGCGTCAGCTGGTGTCACGTTGCGCTAAGCTAAAGCTTTGCAAGGATGTGCTCGCCGAACTGGAGCTCCAGCAGGCCTTGCAACAACCTCTTGCTGCAATGGCCGTCCCGGAGCGAACGGAGATCCTTATACTGACCTTTAATCCCGGCCTGCGCACCGTGCTTGGAAATCGGGAGCTCGTATTGTCGAACATATTGGATATTTTGTCGCGTCGTGGCGTGCTGTTGCGTAAGCATTATCCAGAGATTTATCAACGCCTGCAGACCTACACTGAGGGTCAGACTGACAAGTTTAATCCCGTGACGCTGCATCCTCGAGACGCTCAGTCCGGCAAAAGCTTTGTGTGTATCATAATGGCCGTGCACACGGATAGCGAGTTCATCAAACTCCCTTCGGCGGCCGATGGTGGTGGTAATCGTGTGACAACCATCGATGTCGGATCACCAGCAGCCCTTGCTCAGCTGGACGATGATGAGCTGCTCACACGTTCCACGCAAGTGAGTTGATTGAAGGCCAGCAGCAGCAACAAAAATAACAACAGCAGCGACAGCACCAGACAAAGGCACAGCGATAACAGTGGCAGCAGCGGCAGTTTACCGCCTCCGTACGCCTTAGACGACTTCGACGATTCAATGGCCAATGGCCTGGAGAGCACTCGCATGTGAGCGAAACCCAACCGCTTTCAAAACTTGCTCTTTATTAGCATCTAAGTTTCTATCAAGTCGCTTCTATCGTTCTCTCTTTACTCTATAATATTCATGTTAGTAAATCAGCTGTTCCGTTACTTCGATTCACTTTACTGTTCACTAGTTAAGTTAACGGCCGTGTCAGTACACCATATGGATATCAGTAGGTTCCTTCTCCTTTAAGCCACACTCGTTGATTGGTACACCATAAACCCTATAGAAATTGTCTTTCGACTAGGCATTGACTCGCTCTATCTATCTATACATACATGTGTCAAAATTATCAAAATAAACATTTCCGGGGAGCACCCTCGATAACTTTTAGCACTTACGGTAATAAGCAAGGCTGCAAGCATCCAAAATTTTGAATAGGGCTCTGTTCGGTGCTTCGAACCTTAGAATAAGATACCAGTGTTTATCGCCTCTGAATACAATGAGTTGGTATGAGCCTTGGATCAATTGAATAAAGCAGAATTTGGTTTGCGCTCGAGGCTTCGATTATTTTAAAGGTTCGGCTCATAACCCAGTTAGATTAACCCAATAACCTGATCCAAACCCGCTCTGCGATATGCATGCCGGATTTGCAACCTTGGTATTAAGTCAAGCTTTACTATCAAATAATCCTGAGCTTGCAAGTTTCAAGCGACATTCTGAAAAGCTACAGCTTCTAAAAGCTAAAAACTAACTACAAGGATAGGACGTCACAGTAGGTCGCAAGAGCAAAATAACATTGTTAAAATTTAGTTCGGGATGGACAGCACTGTGATATTACCAGGCCCCTTGATATGTATCCTGCAGCTTCCATTAAAAAAGAAAAATCAAAAACTTTAAAGTTTAGATTATACAGTTATAATTTGAGCAACAGTCTAGCATAAGTGCTTTTTTGGGAACATGTGCTAAACCAACAATATCCTATTTAAACTGCTGGATAACTTAAAACACTGACTTTTTTATCGCAAGTCAACACAAACACATCATAAACTATAACTACTACTATATAAATATACAAAACTAACTACAAATACATTTTTACTCACGAGTACATATAGTATATGGTACTTATTAAATATCTTCTACTAATGTGTTAAATGTGACAAAAGCAAATTAATTGCTCATGGCCTTATTTAAAGTTTGTTAAATTTGTTCTGCCCCAAAAAAAATTTGTAGCCTTCTAAGTTAAGTTTTTAATTTATGTGTAAGTAAAAGTGCGGATGTAGGTTAGCTTTAATATATCTTATGTAAATTTATGTACTAAATACTAAAGTTGCGAATCAAAAGATAAACAAAATATTGTCCAATAATGATTTTTAGTTCACAGATTTAGCTAAAATAAATATTTCGAGTTTGACAATTCCCCCAGTTCCAATCGATTAACTAACATAAGTACTAACATACATATATATATATATTTGTAAATACATCTTAAAACAGCAAACAAGCCATTGTTAACTCTATTAATAAATGCAGTTATTAAAAGGTCAAAACTTTGCAGATTCATAAATATAACATCATAACACTTTAGTACTTGTAGAAGTGACTTGAAAAAAAAAAAACAAATAAAATGGATTGAAAACTATTGTTGATACGTGTTAACGTAGTTAATAATGGTGTAAACTTACTGATAATATGGTTCCGAATATCGCTTGGAGCAAATTGCTATATATCAGGGAATGAAACCGAAACGAATTTCGGTTCCGGTTCCGGTACGTACCGAAACGAGTATTTCGGTAAAATGTTCTATTTCGGTGTTGTCCTTTCGGTTCCGGTTCACGTATCGGTCCATACCGGTACAGCAAAGTAATTTTTAAAAAAAATTTAAAAGTAAAGAAAATTGAATTTTATCAACAAATATTTGTGTATGTATAAACGTACAAATTTTAGCATGTTAAGTCTGACATATAATTCGAGAAATTTTTTTATAGTTCAAAACCATGCTCGTACGAAAAATAACAAACAAATTTTTTGAAATGTACCGAAACCGTACCAGTACCAACGTTTCGATTTTCGGTTTTTGAAAAATAATGTATTTCGGTTCCGGTTACGGTATTTCATTTGAAACGGTTAATTTCGGTTAACGGTTCCGGTTCCGGTTACGGTTTCATTCCCTGCTATATATGATGTATGTTAGATGCCGCGATCATAGATAATGAAGGCACAGTCCGAGGATTATGGATGGTTGCGCTGCCTGGTTCTGGATGCTGCTTTGCGCGGCTTTTATTATTCTTAATTCACTAAAAGTTAAATTGGACGACAAATTGAGCCTTTCCCGCGAAAATAACGTAAGAATAAAATATAAAATTTTACAGGAGACCTTTTTTTGTTTTATTTAACATATGTATGTGTATAAATATAATAAATTGGTTTAAATATTTTTGAACCGTTTTATTTACTATATATACTATAGTACTATATAACAGTTTGGGAAAATTAAATATTTTTGTCTTAGTCGTCTGCATTTGAGTCTTGAAGCCTGTGGGGGTATTTATTTATTTATTTAATGTCGACTATATGCAGTCGACAGAAAATTGTATAAGTATAAGTTACATTACAATTATAAATTTTAAGTACTTAATAATGCTTTAAAATAAAAATAAATCCATTTAAAAAAAATTGTAATACGTATAACGGCCATTTTCAAAATTAAGATCAATTACTCAGACCTAACATTTGTTGCGAGTATTGGGGAAACCAAAGAAAAACCCAATCACGTCTGATATCATGTTAGCGTTAGTTATTAAGAGTTAAAGAGAATACGATAGATCTATTAATAGTAAAAGTGGAGGTCTCTGCGTTGAAGACACAGTAATGTCGATTGTAATCCGTACAGAGCACTTGGAAGGGTTCATGCAGGTAATAGTTATTAGCACAACGATTAAAGGATATGGAAGAATGACATAACCTTGCATTTAGGACAATTAAGATTTAGTAAATTAAATTTGCACCATTTAAAACACCGATCAAAATCTGCTTGCAGTAAACCAAAGCAGGAACTGTCCTTAAACGACCGACACAATTTCACATCATCAGCATAAATTAAAATGTTAGAATGTAGACAACGTTTTGTGTTCTGTTAGTAAGGCAATCGGATAGTTATAATCAAGGCTGCAATCCTCCAAAATTTGGGGGCAGGTTCGGCTCAGTGGTTCGAACCATTGAGTAATATTAAGGTTCGGTTCGCGGACCGGCTTGTGGAGCCCCTGGACCAAAGGTTCTGGTTCGAACATTGGTTCAATTCTATACATTTTTTTTGCTTTTATTTTTGTTTCTTTTTTGCTAGTAGCACATTTTATAAGCTGTTTTAATATGTGAGTGTATGTGTCTATTAATTAAACCAAACTCTAAAAGTTAAATGTGAAAATCAAAAACATACATATATGCGCAGAATTGATAAAAGAATTTTTAATGCAACAATAACGTGTTTTCAATGATTTGTTGACAAATTATCGATTTCTGTGATAAAATCAGTTTCTAGGAAATGTATAACGAAATGATTTGGCCGACCGCCACAAATTTTAAAGTTTATAGGCTGTTGATCTTCCGGCTCATATCTTATTATGTATTATTTAGTGAGCGAACTTTTTAATCCATTTTTATATATATGTATTTTAATCTACGTAATCTACGTCTTCATTTACTATTAGCTCGGCTGGAAAGATCGTATCTTTTCTGTCAGAGGGCTCCACTAGAATAAAATCTGTATCATTTTTGAGGAGTACCAACCTTCAAAAGATATATGTTTGTTGTAATTTCATAGGTGCCAGACTTATAGTTTTTGACATTTGGGCATTTCCATAAAAAAGTCCACCGCGTCGAAAACCGAAAAATGAATCAAAAACTCACATCATGTGAAATTTTTTATCAGAAACTTATTCATGTTATTTATTTGAGCAATTTACCCATAAATTCATTTATTTTAATGAGCAAACCAATTTTGTTTTTAACAATTTAAGTTTTTCTGTATTTTTGCCTATTTTGGTTATTATTTTGGTTTGACTTATGAAATGAAGAGTATGAAAAATAATGATTATTCCAAAATATATCTCTTGAATGAGCAGAAATCTAAATAAAATGCAAAGAGAATACTTCAATCTAGATAAATCCGTTTTTTAATTTCCAAAAAAGTTAAGCTTCATTAATTTCTACATAGATCAATATCCGCTTAATCTTAGTGGAAAAAATGTCCCGTGTGGGATGTCCCGTGCGAATTTACGTCAAATTGAATTAAAAAAAATGCAAGTCATCTTTGAAAAAAATCATAACCATTTTTAAGAGGCATCAATTCACAAGAGTTTAAAAGTAGTTGCATTACAATATTGCCTCTGGATTCGCTGAAACTGGCGTTTGAATTGGTTGACCTAACAAGCCACTTCTGTTTCGTGTCCCGTGCGAATCACTAGACTTTTGCTATTATCTTAAAAATGAATAATTACCCAAAATCAATCTTTGCACCAATGAAAGAGCTAATAAAATGATATAAGTTTAGCCTTTCATCAGAAAAAAAATGTTTCCTTTTTACCGTTTTCTTTCTTTGAATGCGTACGTATGTCCCGTGCGCGATTTTGGAAATGCCCATATAGCATTTTGTGTGAAGCTACTTTTATTATTTTGAAAAAAATGGATAACAAGGAGTTTCATGTGTTGATGAAACATTGTTTTTCATAAAAAAAGAATGCTGCTGATGCTAAAAAGTGGCTTGCTAAGTGTTACCCGGAGAAGCAACTATTCGCAAGTGGTTTGCTAAATTCCGTACAGGCCATATGAGCACCGAAGACGATGAACGCACTGGACGTCCAAAAGAGGCACTAACGGACGAAAATATCAAAAAAAAAAATCCACAAAATGATTTTGGAAGACCGTAAAGTGAAGTCAATGGTGATAGCTGACACTCTGAAGATATCAAAGGTGCGCGATGGACCTATCACTCGTGAATAACGGTCAGTAGGGCGACTCAAGTTCTAGGGTTCATCAAACGATGGGCAAAGGAATTTGATGACCCTTATACGACAAAATTACTTTATGTATCTCTTGTTCGTCCGATTCTAGAATATGGTTCGTGTGTTTGGTCTCCACAATACTCTAACCACCAGGATCGTATTGAATCTGTCCAAAAAAATTTCTATTATTTGCTTTACGTGGTTTTAACTGGGATTCAGGCTTTAATTTACCCCCGTATACTAGTAGACTTCTTTTAATTAATCTACCCACTTTAACTAACCGTCGTATTATGCTTGGCGTCATGTTTATTGTTAAATTAGTTGCTGGCGAAATTGATTCTTCTTATTTATTGAGTCAAATAAATTTCTCAGTTCCTGCCAGGTCTACCCGTAATTATGTACCACTATCCCTTAATCGTTGTACTAATAACTATTCCCTGCATGAACCCTTTCGAGTGCTCTGTACGGATTATATTAGACTTTACAATGTCTTCAATGCAGATGCCTCAATTTTTACTATTAAAAAATTTATCTTATTCTCTCTAACTCATAATAACCAACGCTAACATCATATCAGACCTGATTGGGTTTTTCTTGGGTTTTCCCCAATCCCCGCAACGAATGTTGGGTCTGAGTAATTGATCTTAAATTTGAACTTGCCCATTATATATATATTATATATATATATATATATTTTTTTTTTTTTTCTATTTATTTTTACATTAAAGCATTTAACTTTTAATATCTTTTATCTATAATGTAACTAAAAACTTACCTGTCGATTGCACATAGTTGACATTAAATAAATAAATAAATAAATAAATATATGGGTATGCGAATGCTCTGTGCAAAATGGGTGCCGCGTGAGCTCACAGATGACCAAAAGCAACAACGAGTGGGTGATTCGGGCAGTGATTGAAGTTGTTCAATCGTCAAAAATCTGAGTTTTTGCGTCGATATGCGATAATGGATGAAACGTGGCTTCATTACTTCACTCCGGAGTCCAATCGACAGTCAGACAAATGGACAGCACGCGATGAACCGACACCAAAGCCTGGACGGCAAAGTTATGGTATTTTGGGATTCGCATAGAATAATTTTCATCGACTACCTTAAAAAAGGAAAAACCAACGATAGTGACTATTATATAGCATTATTGGAGCACTTGAAGGAAGAAATCTTGGAAAACGGCCCCATTTGCAAAAGAAAAAAGTGTTGTTTCACCTAGACAATGCACCGTGTCACAAATCAATTAAAACGATGGCAAAATTGCATGAAATGGACTTCGAATTTCTTCCGCACCCTCTATACTCTCCTGGTCTGACCCCAGGGACTTTTCCTGTTTTCGGATCTCAAGAGAATGCTCGCTGGAAAGAAATTTAACGCCGATGAAGAAGTAATCGCCGAAACTGAGGCCTATTTTGAAGCAAAAGACGAACGGTACTACAAAAATGCTATCCAAAAGTTGGAAGATCGGTATAATAATAATAATAATAATAATAATAATAATAATAATAATAATAATAATAATAATAATAATAATAATAATAATAATAATAATAATAATAATAATAATAATAATAATAATAATAATAATAATAATAATAATAATAATAATAATAATAATAATAATAATAATAATAATAATAATAATAATAATAATAATAATAATAATAATAATAATAATAATAATAATAATAATAATAATAATAATAATAATAATAATAATAATAATAATAATAATAATAATAATAATAATAATAATAATAATAATAATAATAATAATAATAATAATAATAATAATAATAATAATAATAATAATAATAATAATAATAATAATAATAATAATAATAATAATAATAATAATAATAATAATAATAATAATAATAATAATAATAATAATAATAATAATAATAATAATAATAATAATAATAATAATAATAATAATAATAATAATAATAATAATAATAATAATAATAATAATAATAATAATAATAATAATAATAATAATAATAATAATAATAATAATAATAATAATAATAATAATAATAATAATAATAATAATAATAATAATAATAATAATAATAATAATAATAATAATAATAATAATAATAATAATAATAATAATAATAATAATAATAATAATAATAATAATAATAATAATAATAATAATAATAATAATAATAATAATAATAATAATAATAATAATAATAATAATAATAATAATAATAATAATAATAATAATAATAATAATAATAATAATAATAATAATAATAATAATAATAATAATAATAATAATAATAATAATAATAATAATAATAATAATAATAATAATAATAATAATAATAATAATAATAATAATAATAATAATAATAATAATAATAAAAAAAAAAAAAAAAAAAAAATTCCGAACAGAACCCCGAGGAACCGGTTCGGTTCGGGCTTTTTAAAAAAAAAATTGTGGCGGTCGGTAACAATTTCGCGATCACAAATTTCGTTTTTTTTTTTGTCTATGGCGGGCTTTTTTAAAGCATACTTTTCCTAGAGAGCATACATTTCACAGAATTTGAATTCTGTTTCTAGGAAATGTATAACGAAATTAGTTGGCCGACCGCCACAAATTTTAAAGTTTATAGGCTGTTGAACTTCTGGCTCATATCTTATTATGTATTATTTAGTGAGCGAACTTTTTAATCCATTTTTATATATATGTATTTTAATCTACGTAAACAAAAATATTTTTATATTCATCACATTTAAAAAAATAGTTACGTCTTCATTTACTATTAGCTCGGCTGGAAAGATCGTATCTTTTCTGTCAGAGGACTCCACTAGAATAAAATCTGTATCATTTTTGAGGAGTACCAACCTTCAAAAGATATATGTTTGTTGTAATTTCATAGGTGCCAGACTTATAGTTTTTGACATTTGGGCATTTCCATAAAAAAGTCCACCGCGTCGAAAACCGAAAAATGAATCCAAAACTCACATCATGTGAAATTTTTTATCAGAAACTTATTCATGTTAGTTATTTGAGCAATTTACATGGGTAAATTCATTTATTTTAATGAGCATACCAATTTTGTTTTTAACAAATTAAGTTTTTCTGTATGTTTCGCCTATTTTGGTTATTATTTTGGTTTGACTTATGAAATGAGAGAGTATGAAAAATAATGATTATTCCAAAATATATCTCTTGAATGAGCAGAAATCTAAATAAAATGCAAAGAGAATACTTCAATCTAGATAAATCCGTTTTTTAATTTCCCAAAAAGTTAAGCTTCATTAATTTCTACATAGATCAATATCCGCTTAATCTAAGTGGAAAAAATGTCCCGTGTGGGATGTCCCGTGCGAATTTACGTCAAATTGAATTTTAAAAAATGCAAGTCATCTTTGAAAAAATCATAACCATTTTAAGAGGCATCAATGCACAAGAGTTTAAAAGTAGTTGCATTAAAATATTGCCTCTGGATTCGCTGAAACTGGCGTTTGAATTGGTTGACCTAACAAGCCACTTCTGTTTCGTGTCCCGTGCGAATCACTAGACTTTTGCTATTGTCTTAAAAATGAATAATTACCCAAAATCAATCTTTGCACCAATGAAAGAGATAATAAAATGATATAAGTTTAGCCTTTCATCAGAAAAAAAATGGTTCCTTTTTACCGTTTTCTTTCTTTGAATGCGTACGTATGTCCCGTGAGCGATTTTGGAAATGCCCATATAGCATTTTGTGTGAAGCTACTTTTATTATTTTGAAAAAAATGGATAACAAGGAGTTTCGTGTGTTGATGAAACATTGTTTTTCATAAAAAAAGAATGCTGCTGATGCCAAAAAGTGGCTTGCTAAGTGTTACCCGGAGAAGCAACTATTCGCAAGTGGTTTGCTAAATTCCGTACAGGCCGTATGAGCACCGAAGACGATGAACGCACTGGACGTCCAAAAGTGGCACTAACGGACGAAAATATCAAAAAAAAAAATCCACAAAATGATTTTGGAAGACCGTAAAGTGAAGTCAACGCAGTGAGAGCTGACATCTCCGAAGACAATCAAAGGTGCGCGATGGACCTATCACTCGTGAATATATGGGTATGCGAAAGCTCTGTGCAAAATGGGTGCCGCGTGAGCTCACAGATGACCAAAAGCAACAACGAGTGGGTGACTCGGGCAGTGCTCGAAGCTGTACCAATCGTCAAAAATCTGAGTTTTTGCGTACGATATGCGATACGGGATGAAACGTGGCTTCATTGGTTTCACTCCGGAGTCCGATCGACAGTCAGACAGATGGACAGCACGCGATGAACCGACACCAAAGCCTGGACGGCAAAGTCATGGTATTTTGGGATTCGCATAGAATAATTTTCATCGACTACCTTAAAAAAGGAAAAACCAACGATAGTGACCTCATTACATAGCATCAATGTGGTGCCAAAGCTTGATTTAGGAAGAAAAGTGCTGTGGCAATTCCGGCCAACGCACGTGTCACAAAGCAATAGATGCAGTGAAATTTCCCGCCATGTTCTGGTCTCGTGGACCTCATGCATCGTGTCGCATCTCAAGAGAAAACTGCCGGCAAGAAATTTAACGCCGGATGAAGAAATCGAGGCTCCGAATTTCTGGCCGGCGGCAACCTCACAAAATGGTACTCAAAAGTCGGGAAGATCGGCAGCACACACAGGGACTCTCACACACGCTCTCGGACACTCACAGAGACACGCGCGCACGGACACAGACACACTCACACGCACGACGCACAGACACGCACACACGCACGCACACACACGCGCGCACACACTCACGCACACGCACACACAGACGCACACGCGCACACACACACACACACGCGCACTCACACACACGCACGGACAGACACGGTACACACACACACACACACACACACACACACACACACACACACACACACACACACACACACACACACACACACACACACACACACACACACACACACACAATAATAATAATAATAATAATAATAATAATAATAATAATAATAATAATAATAATAATAATAATAATAATTCGGTTCCTCGTTCTGGTTCGAACCGAATTATTATTATTATTATTATTATTATTATTATTATTATTATTATTATTATTATTATTATTATTATTATTATTATTATTATTATTATTATTATTATTATTATTATTATTATTATTATTATTATTATTATTATTATTATTATTATTATTATTATTATTATTATTATTATTATTATTATTATTATTATTATTATTATTATTATTATTATTATTATTATTATTATTATTATTATTATTATTATTATTATTATTATTATTATTATTATTATTATTATTATTATTATTATTATTATTATTATTATTATTATTATTATTATTATTATTATTATTATTATTATTATTATTATTATTATTATTATTATTATTATTATTATTATTATTATTATTATTATTATTATTATTATTATTATTATTATTATTATTATTATTATTATTATTATTATTATTATTATTATTATTATTATTATTATTATTATTATTATTATTATTATTATTATTATTATTATTATTATTATTATACCGATCTTCCAACTTTTGAATACCATTTTTGTAGTACCGTTCGTCTTTTGCTTCAAAATAGCCTCAGTTTCGGCGATTACTTCTTCATCGGCGTTAAATTTCTTTCCAGCGAGCATTCAAAAAAAAAAAAAAAAAAAAAAAAAAAAAAGGGGTCAGACCAGGAGAGTATGGAGGGTGCGGAAGAAATTCGAAGTCCATTTCATGCAATTTTGCCATCGTTTTAATTGATTTGTGACACGGTGCATTGTCCAGGTGAAACAACACTTTTTTCTTTTGCAAATGGGGCCGTTTTCCAAGATTTCTTCCTTCAAGCGCTCCAATAATGCTATATAATAGTCACTATCGTTGGTTTTTCCTTTTTTAAGGTAGTCGATGAAAATTATTCTATGCGAATCCCAAAATATCATAACTTTGCCGTCCAGGCTTTGGTGTCGGTTCATCGCGTGCTGTCCATTTGTCTGACTGTCGATTGGACTCCGGAGTGAAATAATGAAGCCACGTTTCATCCATTATCGCATATCGACGCAAAAACTCAGATTTTTGACGATTGAACAGCTTCAAACACTGCCCGAATCACCCACTCGTTGTTGCTTTTGGTCATCTGTGAGCTCACGCGGCACCCATTTTGCACAGAGCTTTCGCATACCCATATATTCACGAGTGATAGGTCCATCGCGCACCTTTGATATCTTCAGAGTGTCAGCTATCACCATTGACTTCACTTTACGGTCTTCCAAAATCATTTTGTGGATTTTTTTTTTTTGATATTTTCGTCCGTTAGTGCCTCTTTTGGACGTCCAGTGCGTTCATCGTCTTCGGTGCTCATATGGCCTGTACGGAATTTAGCAAACCACTTGCGAATAGTTGCTTCTCCGGGTAACACTTAGCAAGCCACTTTTTGGCATCAGCAGCATTCTTTTTTTATGAAAAACAATGTTTCATCAACACACGAAACTCCTTGTTATCCATTTTTTTCAAAATAATAAAAGTAGCTTCACACAAAATGCTATATGGGCATTTCCAAAATCGCTCACGGGACATACGTACGCATTCAAAGAAAGAAAACGGTAAAAAGGAAACATTTTTTTTCTGATGAAAGGCTAAACTTATATCATTTTATTAGCTCTTTCATTGGTGCAAAGATTGATTTTGGGTAATTATTCATTTTTAAGATAATAGCAAAAGTCTAGTGATTCGCACGGGACACGAAACAGAAGTGGCTTGTTAGGTCAACCAATTCAAACGCCAGTTTCAGCGAATCCAGAGGCAATATTTTAATGCAACTACTTTTAAACTCTTGTGCATTGATGCCTCTTAAAAATGGTTATGATTTTTTTCAAAGATGACTTGCATTTTTTAAAATTCAATTTGACGTAAATTCGCACGGGACATCCCACACGGGACATTTTTTCCACTTAGATTAAGCGGATATTGATCTATGTAGAAATTAATGAAGCTTAACTTTTTTGGAAATTAAAAAACGGATTTATCTATATTGAAGTATTCTCTTTGCATTTTATTTAGATTTCTGCTCATTCAAGAGATATATTTTGGAATAATCATTATTTTTCATACTCTCTATTTCATAAGTCAAACCAAAATAATAACCAAAATAGGCAAAAATACAGAAAAACTTAATTTGTTAAAAACAAAATTGGTTTGCTCATTAAAATAAATGAATTTACCCATGTAAATTGCTCAAATAAATAACATGAATAAGTTTCTGATAAAAAATTTCACATGATGTGAGTTTTTGATTCATTTTTCGGTTTTCGACGCGGTGGACTTTTTTATGGAAATGCCCAAATGTCAAAAACTATAAGTCTGGCACCTATGAAATTACAACAAACATATATCTTTTGAAGGTTGGTACTCCTCAAAAATGATACAGATTTTATTCTAGTGGAGCCCTCTGACAGAAAAGATACGATCTTTCCAGCCGAGCTAATAGTAAATGAAGACTTAACTATTTTTTTAAATGTGATGAATATAAAAATATTTTTGTTTACGTAGATTAAAATACATATATATAAAAATGGATTAAAAAGTTCGCTCACTAAATAATACATAATAAGATATGAGCCAGAAGTTCAACAGCCTATAAACTTTAAAATTTGTGGCGGTCGGCCAACTCATTTCGTTATACATTTCCTAGAAACAGAATTCAAATTCTGTGAAATGTATGCTTTCTCTAGGAAAAGTATGCTTTAAAAAAGCCCGCCATAGCCAAAAAAAAAACGAAATTTGTATCGAAATTGTTACCGACCGCCACAATTTTTAGCCTAAAAAGCCCGAACCGAACCGGTTCCTCGGGGTTCTGTTCGGAACCGAATTATTTTATTATTATTATTATTATTATTATTATTATTATTATTATTATTATTATTATTATTATTATTATTATTATTATTATTATTATTTTATTATTATTATTATTATTATTATTATTATTATTATTATTATTATTATTATTATTATTATTATTATTATTATTATTATTATTATTATTATTATTATTATTATTATTATTATTATTATTATTATTATTATTATTATTATTATTATTATTATTATTATTATTATTATTATTATTATTATTATTATTATTATTATTATTATTATTATTATTATTATTATTATTATTATTATTATTATTATTATTATTATTATTATTATTATTATTATTATTATTATTATTATTATTATTATTATTATTATTATTATTATTATTATTATTATTATTATTATTATTATTATTATTATTATTATTATTATTATTATTATTATTATTATTATTATTATTATTATTATTATTATTATTATTATTATTATTATACCGATCTTCCAACTTTTGGATACCATTTTTGTAGTACCGTTCGTCTTTTGCTTCAAAATAGGCCTCAGTTTCGGCGATTACTTCTTCATCGGCGTTAAATTTCTTTCCAGCGAGCATTCTCTTGAGATCCGAAAACAGGAAAAGTCCCTGGGGTCAGACCAGGAGAGTATGGAGGGTGCGGAAGAAATTCGAAGTCCATTTCATGCAATTTTGCCATCGTTTTAATTGATTTGTGACACGGTGCATTGTCCAGGTGAAACAACACTTTTTTCTTTTGCAAATGGGGCCGTTTTCCAAGATTTCTTCCTTCAAGCGCTCCAATAATGCTATATAATAGTCACTATCGTTGGTTTTTCCTTTTTTAAGGTAGTCGATGAAAATTATTCTATGCGAATCCCAAAATACCATAACTTTGCCGTCCAGGCTTTGGTGTCGGTTCATCGCGTGCTGTCCATTTGTCTGACTGTCGATTGGACTCCGGAGTGAAATAATGAAGCCACGTTTCATCCATTATCGCATATCGACGCAAAAACTCAGATTTTTGACGATTGAACAGCTTCAATCACTGCCCGAATCACCCACTCGTTGTTGCTTTTGGTCATCTGTGAGCTCACGCGGCACCCAT